>CM046364.1:5215951-5500628 GCA_025413025.1 Ficus hispida | reverse complement strand
TAATATTTTGTTTCCTTATTTGTCTCCTTAGAATATGTAATTTAGTTTCTTAAGGATCAATCATCCTCCTGTATATATACCGCTTGTAATCTTTGAAATAAGACATGGAAAAGAATTATTTTTCCTTCACCAAAACCACACATAACAAGGAATTCTATTCTAAGATGTGATATAGTTTGCCTAAATATTGGATTATTTTTAAGAGAATTTGGAAACAGCCATTCAAATAAATTTGTTTATGTTTTTTGTCCTCCTTAATTTTGTTTGGATTTTTTACATCTATATTATCTAATTGAAGGTTAAACTAAATTATTAAAAAAAAAAAAAAAAAAACCCAAAGCTATAATAATTGAGGCAACAATCTAAAAATGTATTTTTTGAGGGACAATCTTTTGTTTTAAAGTTAAAGATTTCATTTCACACTACACAAAAGGTAGATTACAGACAAAGATTACACGACGGTTCAAAAACCGTCGTGTAAACTGACTTTACACGACGGTTTCCATGGAACCGTCGTGCAAAGTTATGCGGATCCCACTTTACACGACGGTTTATTTAAACCGTCGTGTAAAGTGTAACATTACATGACGTTTCAATAAACCGTCGTGTAAAGTTTTCCGAATCCAACTTACACGACGGTTTCAATAAACCGTCGGTGTAAATGTGTCCGAATCACACTTACATGACGGTTTATTGAAACCGTCGGTAAAGTGGTTTTCGAATTACACTTTACACGACGGTTTATTGAACCGTCGTGTAAAATACATATTTACACGACGGTTCCAAGAAACCGTCGTGTAAAATTTCAATGTGTATTATTAATTTTGTTTTTCCATAGCCCTCATTTTATCTCACAGAACTATCACGCAGCCGCGAAAAATATCGCAGAAACCTGCCAATCCACGTCTCCTCTACTACGAAACAACATCTCCTCCACAGAAACTCGCGTATACTGAATATTTGTAAGTATAGTGATTATTACTTACTCTTCTTTTTAGTTATCGATTTTATTGACTTTTATAAATGTCAAAAATGGTATATTTTTTCTTCTTCTTGAAAGAATGATTAATTATTTGTTGAATTTTTCAATAGCTTATTATATATATATATATATATATATAGTTGTGGTTTAAATGCAAAAACTTGATTATTGAATAAATTGTATGATATATTTAATATCGATTTAGGTCGGGTTCTTGGAAATGGATCGAAAATGGATGTGGGCTAATAGATTGACAAGAAAATATCGAGATGGTGTTGAAGAATTTTTATCATTTGCGGAAAATTCACATGAAGAATGAAAAGATTCGATGTCCTTGTGTGGATTGTGGAAATCATAGATCTCATTCAGTTGATGAAGTTAGAAGACACTTGCTTGCCCGTGGAATTATTTGTTCGTACAAAACATGGTATTTACACGGTGAAATGTGTTTTAATCCATCATCGAAGAATAAAGCGAAAGAACCTATTGTTGAGGAAGATGTAGGAGATAATTTGTTTGATATGGTTAATGATTTGGAAGAACAGTTTGTGCATCGTCCGGAGTTATTTGAAGCAATGGTGAATGATGTCGAGATGTCCTTGTATGACGGGTGTAGTAAATATACGAAATTGTCCGCATTGGTCAAATTATGGAACATGAATGCATCGGGTGGGTGGACAAATTCTAGTTTCACGGCTCTTTTAGAATTTCTAAGAGAGGTTCTACCGGTTGATAATAAAATACCCTCTAGTATGTACGAAGCTAAGAAGACATTGAGCACTTTGGGAATGGAATATGAAAAAATTCATGCATGTCCAAATGATTGCGCCCTTTACCGAGATGCGTACGCGGATTTAGATGAATGTCCGGTTTGTAAGGAGTCAAGGTGGAAGAAGGGCAAGAATCCAACGATGTGCAGTAAAGGTGTGCCGGCAAAGGTGTTATGGTACATTCCTCCGGCACCACGTCTGCGGCGTTTATTCTGTAATGCCGAGCATGCCAAGAATTTGACTTGGCATCATGATAAATGTGTTGAAGATGGCATGCTTAGACATCCAGCAGATGCACCACAATGGAAAACCTTTGATGCCGATCATCCTGAATTTAGTTCGGAACCACGGAATCTACGTCTTGGTTTGTCGGCGGACGGAATGAACCCACATGGTAATATGAGTAGTAGGCATAGTACTTGGCCCGTCATACTTGTCAACTACAATCTCCCTCCGAAGTTGAGCATGAAGCGGAAGTTCTTGATGTTGACATTATTGATATCAGGTCCTCAACAACCAGGGAATGACATTGATGTGTACTTAGCACCACTAATCGATGATCTAAAGAGTTTATGGGAAAAGGGGATCGAGGTTAGAGATGCGTTCCGTCAAGAGACATTCACACTCCGTGCAATGTTGATGTGGACAATTAATGACTTTCCTGCTTATGGTAATCTATCTGGTTATTCAGTCAAGAATTCTATCGGCTGTCCGGTCTGTATGAAAGAAACATCTTCTATCCGATTGAAGAATGGTAAGAAAACCGTTTACCTTGGTCATAGGAGATTCTTACCACAAAATCATCGATACCGCAAACAGAAAAAGGCTTTTGATGGTAATACAGAAGAAAGAGTCCCTCCGCGGGTTTTGACGGGTGAAGACGTTTATGAGATGGTTAAGGAATTGAAAGTGGTTCTAGGGAAAAGAAAGCGGCGTAACAACGATCCCGTGGTTGATGGACCTTGGAAAAAGCGGTCAATCTTCTACGAACTTCCATATTGGAGGACACTTTTTGTTCGTCATTGCTTGGATGTCATGCATATTGAGAAAAACGTTTGTGAATCAATTGTGGGCACGTTGCTAGACATTCCTAATAAGAGCAAAGACGGTGAAAAAGCACGGTTAGATCTTAAGGAATTGAAGATTAGACTTAACTTGATCCCTACGAAAAAAGGGAATGCAACTTACTTACCTCCGGCGAAGTACACGTTATCGAGACAGGAAAAAAGAAAGCTTTGTGAGTGGCTGTCTTCTGTTAAAGTGCCCAACGGGTATTCTTCCAACATCAAAAGGTTGGTGTCTATGAAGGATTTGAGGCCGATTGGAATGAAAACACATGATTGTCATATCTTGATGCAACAGTTATTACCGCTGGCATTGCGAGAAGTTTTAACAAAGGATGTGAGATTCGCAATTACCAAATTATGCTCTTTTTTTAACTCGATATGCTCTAAGGTAATTGATCCATTGACACTAGATTTGCTAATATCAGAGTTGGTTAAGACGCTGTGCTTGCTTGAGAAGTACTTTCCACCCTCATTTTTTGACATAATGATTCATCTAACGGTGCACTTAGTCCGGGAAGTGAAGCTATGTGGACCAGTTTACTTGAGATGGATGTATCCTTTTGAAAGGTACATGAAGGTTTTGAAGGGTTATGTCAAGAACCGAAATAGGCCAGAAGGATGTATAGTAGAAAGCTACATTGCAGAAGAATCGGTCGAATTTTGCTCTGAGTATTTGTCCACCGTGGAAGCGATTGGGTTGCCAAAGACTACAGACATTGACTGGAAAGGACTATCTGTCGGTATTCCATCTTCGGTAGATCGAGGTGAATGGGAAAAAGCTTGTCTCTATACCTTACAAAATAGGGTTGAAGTTGAGCCCTTTATTGAGGTTCACCTACAGGAATTAAGAGATAGAAATCCAAGAAGAAGAAGAAATGAAAAGTTGCTACAAGATGAACACAATCGGACATTTCGTCAGTGGCTACGAAGACATGTCTTACAGAATGACAGCTTCTCGCAAGAGTTAATGAATCTCGCTCGAGGACCGTCGACCGTTGTTACACGTTATACGTCATACTTCGTCAATGGTTATACATTCTACACTCGCGAAAGAGATGAGAAGCATCCTGTTCAAAATGGTGGTGTTAGTATCCGAGCCAAGTCTATGCATATTTCATCTGCAAAGGACAAAAATCCAGTTTATGGAACTATGAACTACTTCGGTTTCATTGAAGATATTTGGGAACTCGATTATTGTGGGTTACATGTAGCACTCTTTAAGTACAAATGGGCCGACAATAATTATGAAAGGATTGACAGTGATGGCGTCACAGTGGTGGACTTTAGACGATTGAGATACAAAAATGATCCATTCATTATGGCATCACAAGCAATCCAAGTATTTTACACAACGGATCCCAACGATTTAGAGTTGTCCTTAGTAGTGCCGACGCAGCCAAAATTTATCCATGGCCAAGAAGATGAGGAAGATTGCTCCGACATTCCTCCTTTCACACAGGGATTGCCACTGATAGAGGAGATTGACGAATTCGATGATGATGTTTCCCACTTGGTTCAACCTGATATTGAATGGACCCATGTTGAGCAAGCAAAGAGAAAAAAGAAAAAAAAAATTGAATATGTTATGCCATTAATTTATTTGGTACAACCCATTACTTTATTCATATTATAATTGAAGATATATAATATAATTATTTTGTCATGTTTATTGCTTTATATTTTGATCCCAGCCACTACGGTATATATGAAAAATTTTGTAAACAAAACAGGGTTTTTAGGCGATTAAAAAAACATGGATATTAAATGACCAATCAAGAGATAAGACGACGGAAAACTGAAGAACCGTCGTCTAAGCGGTGGATTACACGACGGTCCTCCAAGGACCGTCGTATAAGTCAGAAGCTTACACGACGGTCCCACGTGGGACCGTCGTGGAATCTGTCCATACCGGGCGGATTCCACGACGGTCCCATATGGCCGTCGTGGAATCCCCAAAATTGGGGGATTCCACGACGGTTCCCCGGGACCGTCGTGGAATCCCCAATTTTGGGGAATTCCACGACGGTTCCACGGGACCGTCGTGGAAGCTGCCCATGCCGGCGTCTTCCACGACTGTCCCCCGGGGGACCGTCGTGGAATCCCCCAATTATTCGGGGCTTACACGACGGGTTTTTAAGACCCGTCGTGTAATGTTCAAAAATTTTTTAAATTTTCACTTTTCATTTTTCGAATTCCGCGCGAAAACTAATTAAGTACTTAAATACAACTTTCCTCTTCATTTCTCTTCAAATTTTCGCACGCATCTCCGTCTCTCTCTTAACACTCTCTACTTTTGTTCAAGTAACCACACATACTTCACCAACCCGCCGACACCTCTTTTTAAATTTCGGGTCAATCCGCCATTGCCGTCGTTGCCGCCGCCGCCGCCGCCTCTTTTTTGCTTTAGCCGTGACTATTCTTTATCAAACAAAAGTAAGTTTCACTTCATATCTAAATTAAACCACATTTGCTTATTTGTTCATTTAAAGATCTATTGTTGCAAATTAGTGTGTTTGTTTTTAATATTTCTCTTTGTAGAGGAGACAAATGCTTGTGGATCGTTAATTGTGATACTTTTCACACATTTATGAACATGTTTTTTTTTCGCACACAACATGCTCGACGGAATGCCACAATGAGTTTTTCTTCTCAAAAAATATAATAGAGTTTTGATCAATTTTTACATCATAAGTATAGCAAGATTACATGAAGTCTTCTAGCATGAAAATACAAAAATAATGGATCAAAACAGCCTATGATCATCGAGAGCCGCACGCCGGTAGGCGGCGCTTGGCGCCCCCACGGGGGGCCCCCTCGGGAGCGCCTGGCGCCCCCTCGGTGGGGGGCCCCTGGGCGCCCGTGGAGGGCGGCTGGCGCCCGTGGGCGCCAGTGGGGGGCAACTGGCGCCCGTGGGCACCCGTGGGGGGCGACTGGCGCCCGTGGGGGGCTACTGGCGGCCCCTCGGGCGTGCTTGGCACGCACTCTTGTTTAAAAAAATCAGTTTGTGCACGTATTTTTTTTATGTGCAATCATTTACAAAATAAGTTTATTGACTTTGCGTTTGGGTGAAAAGTTAATGTATTGTGTGATTATTAATTATAGTTAAATTGATTCGATTATATTGGTATGACATAAATGTTTTTTTTTTTTGCCAATAACTATAGGTACACGAATACAATGGAACCTTCGAAAAAGGGACGAGCACGAAGGATGAACCCATCGGATCCCAATGTTGATGGCAAGCGAAAGGCAACTATAATGAAACGCGTCCATATGGCAAGGAAAAGGGGTGAGCGAATTCCCGTCACGTTTGACGAGAAAGGACAACCGGAAGGAAAGCACGGTGACGAATTGATGAGTTGGATTGGTGTGCTCGCTCGAGAGCACATTCCAATATGGATACAGGATTGGAGATCTCGTGATTTAGACACACTGAAAGAAATTGTTTGAAAGAAACCGTTACTTCTTTCACCGTTGATGAAAGCTTTCGGCATTCGTGTATAAAATCATGTGGGGAAGCTGCACGGAATTTCCGTTATGATCTGTACAAGACGTTTGTCGAGGGATCTTTAACAGAAGAAAGCATTTGGACACGGCCGCAAAAAGTTATTGACAACTACCCTAATATCGAAGAAGAGGATTGGGTGAAATTCGTGCAGTATAGAACATCCTCACAATTCCAACAACTATCTGATCGTGGAAGTGGAATAAGGACAAACAACGAATACTCATCAAGAGGAGGCCGAGACGGATATAGGAAGCTCGACCAGGAAATGGTATGTCAATAAAACGTGTTCATACTAAATCATATGATATTTATAGAACATTATGTCCTCATTTATACTAACAATGTGCCAATTACAGTTTAAGAAGACTGGGAAATGGGAAAAAAGAGATAGTTTGTGGCTTGAGCAACAGATAGGCCCTGATGGAGAGTTCAAAGATCCAGCATGTCAAAAAGTTAGCGAGTTGATAGTAAGTTTACTAACTACCAATAAATTTTTACTCACTAGTATATGTACTTACAACCGTTAATCATAAATGAGTTATGTTAATTATCGTGTAGATGGAGTACAAGACACAGGAGAGCCAAGGCATTTTCGAATCAGTTGGCACTAGTGATGTGTTGTCGCAAGCATTATCTAGACCCGAACACAAAGGGCGTGTCCGTGGCCAATCAAAGTTCGTAAAGCCGTCTCAGTACTTTAACCTAGATCGAAGTTCGAGTAGGAACTATGAAGTACAATCAATGAGACGTGAAATAGATGAATTAAAGGCGTTGGTGCGTGGTCTATGTGCGAACAAAGATGTGACGCCGTCGGTTGATCCCAACAATGTGCCAACCGTGGACCAACACAACAGCTTTAAGGCTAGTTGCTCTGCTCAAGAAAAACAACATGGAGTTTTGGATCCGCCGACCATGGCTGTCGAAAGTATGGAGTGTAAGCTCTATATTTTTGATGAAGTACAGGGTGGACAGTTGCTTGTCGCGTTTGGAAGAGCATGGCTAGAGAGCCTTCCAACCGATACGTTGCATGGGATACCATTGGGGGAAGGGAACGTGCGTGTGTCAATCAGTGTGCCAAAATTAAAAAAGGCACAATTACCTATACCGACGTACGAGGCAACAACTGTGGAGGATGCTATTAATGGATTTGTTGCTTGGCCTAAAACATTAGTCGAGCTCGACACGAGTATGAACAAGGCGAGTCGAGGGCCTAGTCATGTTCCTGACCCAACATCTGGAAAAAAAAACGCCAAAAAACGCTTCAAAAGAAGACCATCGATTCTCGGACAGAGGTACAACAAGGTGTGCAACAACAACAACCTTTGTTCGACTTTAATAACATGAACTCGGCGATGAGGCCTTTGGCTTTTTATGCACATAGTTCCATGCGTCAAGGTAATCAGATTGAGGTCCCAATACCATCCACGATCATGACTTTTGAAATGCCAGTCTTTCTGAGCTTTGAAGATATTTATGAGTTCATTAATTTGCAAGAAATCAGTGCAAATTGTATATTAGTCTACATGAGGTACGACATTCTATCTCTAAAATTTGTGTAATCTGGAAATTCTTCTATATCTAAATGACAGTAACAATTTTGATACGCTTATATGCAGATATTTGGATGAACTATGTAGGATTAACGGGCAAGCTGAGAAGTTTGCGTTTGTCTCTCCAACCTTGATCTCACCGGCGAGAACAGATACTAAAGATGCTGGCATAAGAGACCGAGCTGACAATCTTATCAGGTTTTTGCGTGACGGACCAAAAGGCCGGATTTATCTTGTGCCACATAACAGAGGGAGACATTGGGTTTTGGGAGTCATTGACCCATGGGAGGACTTCGTCCTTTATTTTGATCCTCTTCGAGAGAAGAAACGAGACGATTTTACGGAGCTAATGAACATGTAAGTCAATTTTAAGCACGGTTAATTTTCTTTAATCTTAATTATTATATGTATCTTAATTAATTAGTTTCAATTTTACCAATTTGCTAGGGCCCTATCGGATTGGAAGATTATAGCCGGTCAAGGGATTAGAAGGAGACAAGACTATAAAACCATAATCTCGGACCGTCCTTATCCTCTCCAAGAGGGAAGTGTTGAATGTGGTTATTTTGTTTTAGGTTTTATGAGGGACATAGTGTTGAACGGTATTGACATACTAGAAAGTAAAGAATTTTATACTTCTAAGGATTTGGATTTGATTAGGGGAGAATGGGCTAGCCATGTAATGCAATTCATTAATTATGAAATGTGAACTTGTAATGCAAAAATTTGGTATGTATTGGATAACATGCAGGTTAGACTAGCACGGGAAATCAACAAAAAAACCAAAATAATTTTTTTAAATAAAATTTTACACTATGGTAACATTACACGACGGTTTTGGCCGAGAACCGTCGTGTAATCTAATATTACACGACGGTTCGGCCAAGAACCGTCGTGTAATGTGTATTAACACGTACATTAAACGACGGTTCTCTAAGAACCGTCGTGTAAACTTCACATTACACGACGGTTTGGCCGAGAACGGTCGTGTAATGTGTGTCATTACACATACATTACACGACGGTTCTAGACCGAACCGTCATGTAATCTTCACATTACACGACGGTTTGTCCGAGAACCGTCATGTAATGTGGCCATTACACGACGGTTCGGTCTAGAACCGTCGTGTAATGTGGATTGATGACGCCTACCTTGGTGTAACATTATTCAGATACGACGACGGTAACTGGACCGTCGTGTTATCTACCACGACACTGGATTATACGACGGTTGGTGAACTGTCGTGTAAACTTTACACGACGGTAAAAACCCGTCGTGTAATCCACAATTTTTACTAGTGTCATTTCGTCAGATTTTGGTGCTACAAGGTACACTATGGAATAAACTGTTTCCGTACAAGAAATATCAAGTGTTAAAAATAAAAATGAAGAAGTTTATTGAATCGAATAGAGTTGTTTACATAAGCACTTTATGAAACAGTTTTAATGAATAAATTGCCCACCATACAGCTTTGAGCTGATAGGTACACAAAACAAAACCCACTAACGAGTATTGTCCATCTTTCTATCCACCACGGACTGTCACATGGAAAAGAATTATTTTTCCTTCACCAAAACCGCACATAACAAGGAATTCTATTTCTAAGATGTGGTATAGTTTTGCCTAAATATTGGATTATTTTTAAGAGAATTTGGAAACAGCCATTCAAATAAATTTGTTTATGTTTTTTGTCCTCCTTAATGTTTGTTTGGATTTTTTACATCTATATTTATCTAATTGAAGACTAAACTAAATTTGAAAAAAAAAAAAAAAAACCAAAGCTATAATAATTGAGGCAACAATCTAAAAATGTATTTTTTGAGGGACAATCTTTTGTTTTAAAGTTAAAGATTTCATTTCATTTCGTCAGATTTTGGTGCTACAAGGTACACTATGGAATAAAATGTTTCCGTACAAGAAATATCAAGTGTTAAAAATAAAAATGAAGAAGTTTATTGAATAGAATAGAGTTGTTTACATAAGCACTTTATGAAACAGTTTTAATGAATAAATTGCCCACCATACAGCTTTGAGCTGATAGGTACACAAAACAAAACCCACTAACGAGTATTGTCAATCTTTCTATCCACCACGGACTGTCATATTGGAACATCTTCTACTCGTGTTTTTCACGCTCACTTTATCCGGCAAAATTCTTTAAAGTCGAGTGTGTTTGTGAAAGATATTCAAATGACATTGGACCAGAATTAATATAATAAGGAGTGGGAGCTTTTCACGGTAGGATGCCTTGTATATCTATTGATAGTTTATATTTATGAATGCTTAATAATATATATATATATATATATAACTGATGGAATTTGATAAAAAATTTAAGGTTGAAATAGTGCATTACGAAGAAGGATTTTTCGTATGCTACCATTGAATTCTCATAAGAAGTTTCCTGAAAATTTTGAACAAACCAACGAAGTCAAGACACCGAAGAAACTTCTATTCAATGTGTATGCCAAATTCTTTGGAGACAACGAGAAATGTACAAAAATTAGAACAAGCCAAGGCTTGAAATGGAGGTTATTGCAGAAAACGATTTTGAACTAAACAGATGCTATCAATGGTGAAACTCTCCCATGGAGAGTTTGATTTATTCTACTCAACTCCAACTAGTATTTCTAAAAAGAACTAAATCAACCTACTATACATGAAGTTTGCGACAGCTGTTTCTCCTTAGGAGTCTCCAAGATGTCATAGTGACCATACCCATGAAACAGAACATTTATGGGATTCGCTTCCTCTTTTCCATACTCTTCGCCGTATCTCGCTATGTTCACCAAGCCGCCGGTGCTCCTATCCCTCATAAAAACCCAAATTGGTGTCCTGCACGGAAGAAGAAAAAAGAGAGGCTTAATCCTGTCCTACACCGTAATTATGCAGAAGCAGAAAGTATGACATAGTATTTATTTGATATAACAATGACATTAAAAAGGTGTAACAACAAAGAATTGATTTGTAATTTAGAGATATAATTCAGAGAAACCAAATAGACAAGGATTCTATTTGGAATTCAATATCCAATGTCGACATTGGCACTAAGCATTGATGGAGTGACATGAATTTGACAATAAATATGGTGAAAAATAAGAACAGAGTGCAAAACACTCACTTTAGAACATGAGAAGCCATAAGCAATTCTGGTTCTCCACCCCAAACATAAGGTTGTTGAATATTTTTCACATATGCATCAAAATCACCTTCAATGAACCTATTAACATATAATTAACACAAAAATCAACTCATAATTCAGTACACCAAACAAAACCAAAGGGCATTCATTACCCCTAACAAAACCAAAGCCAATTCAGGAAAACTTACCATTCGGACTGCTCACGCCTCTTTAAGAGCTCATTCACAACCTACGTTCAGTTTTTAGTTCGCAAAATTACAAAGCATTTCAGTGACGTTTTCGAACAACCAGAAAGTGAATTCGAAGAAAGAATCGGAAACAAAATTAATTTACCTGAGCTCTTAATTCATCAGCGAGTTCTGTCTGACGACTTTCATCAGGAGCTTCCTCCCCATTCCTCAAGCATGCCACGTGAGCTATCGCTCTAAACAGGCACCGACCATCTGCTAGCACGCCTGTCATATTTCAACGCTTTGTCACATCAAAAAATTTCACTTGACGATTTTCTCAAATAATTCCAATCAAAATTCGGATTTCATACATACGTATATAGATTCCATTCAATGTTCATATAATCAAATATAAAAATAAATATATAAATTTATATTTATATTTATATTTATATTTATGAGATCCACACCTAATTCACAAGTAATTCTCAGTACGGAATAAAGTAAAAATCTCTCAGAAATTTCATCAAACAAGGTGTAGTTTGATCACTAAACACAAAATTCATTGTGAACAAATTAAAAAGCTACCCAATATACATATACGTATATACACATATATGTATATTATGTGTGTGTGTCAATGAATTAATTATAAAAGGCCCGTAAACCTGTAATTCTCAGCATAAAACGAAAAAGATAATCCGTAACTTTTATCAAACAGGTGTCGATCATAACTAAGCATACTACTGGGAATAAATTAATAAAAACCATCCACCACCAAGAAAAACAAATCAAAATCTCAAAAAGATGGAAAATAATATATATATTTATATATATCGTAGCTTCATATACGTATACGCATGTATAAACGAGTATATATGCACATGTGCGAGTGGTTGTATATCTATATGCATACCTGTAACCGTATAATTGGCGTAAGTATCAATGTTCACATCAGAGAACGAGCTTTCAGAGTCGGCAGAAACGACAACTCTTTGGTCCGAAACCGAAGGCGGCGACTCGGAGCTCGCGCCGTCACCTCCGATTTCCAGCGTCGCCGGTGCGAGGCAAGCGCATACGCCGAAGAGAAGCCAAGCCGAGTCGGCGCGGTGGAGCCAACGCGCCGGGCGGGCGTCGAGGGCGGCGTTCCACGAGCCCTCGCCCTTCAGCTGATCGAAATGAACCGCCGCCTGCCTCCGACGATCGCACCTCCGTCCTCCTCCTACTCCTAAGCCACAACCGGACGACGGCAGGATGGCGTGCCAGATGGACGCCGCGCCACCGTACGCCGCGCCGAGCTGGCAGGCGCTGGAGTGGCGGCGACGGCGGCCGGCGTCATCTCTCCGGTGGTAACCGTCAGCGAATTGGACCGGACCGGAGATGAACCGGCTGTTCAGATAGAGGTTGTGGTTATGGTGGTGGTGGTGAACCGCCGAGCCGTGAGCGAGGGAGGAGAGGAAGGAGCTGAGGATTCTGGGCTTGAAGCGAACGCAGAGTACAGCGAGCATCACCAGAGAGCGGGGGTTGAGGCTATCGTGTGGTGATAACCTAAGCGTACGCTTTTATCCTACGCACCCATCGGGGACTAAATTGCAAAACTTTTTCGTCGGAGGCTAGTAATTGCAGGGTCTCGTGACGGCGAAGTCTCCACCATATTTATATGGAAGACAGAGAGACAGAAATGCAATAAGAGAAAGAGCACCAATGTGGGGTCTACTTGGAAAATGTGGCAAGTAATATAAATTCTTTTTTTAATTTATTAATATATTCGAGACACAAAATAACCATTTGTATTGTGAGGGGAAAACAAATCAAATTTCCTCTCTTTTTGAGGAATATTTTTTTTCAGATTTACTTTCTCTTTTTTTTTTTTAAGATTTTACCTCTATTATTAAAAAAAATCACCATAATGCGTAATTTCTTTTGAACTTATCTTATGCAGTTTTAGATTTCCCTGTTAAATATGCAATTATTTGTGATTTTTTTTCTCTCGAAATTCTCCTATTTTTATATTAGATTTTTTAATTTATTTTATTATAAGGACGGTAATATTTTTTATTTTTTATTTTTAGAGTAGATCTATCGGAGGCTGTTAATTTTTTATACAACTCTTAATTTTCCTATATCACTTGTAATCAATCATTAAATGTCGCTTTTTCACGACGCTTAATATTTTTCACGATGATTGTGAAAATAATAATGTGTAATATTAAAGAAAAAATGTAAAATTTTTTATTAATGTACGAATAATTTTTGGCACTATGGAAAATAATTAGTTTGGATAGAAAAAATACATCAAATTACCATGGTTATTTGTCTATTTCGAACAAAAAAAAAAAAAAAAAAAAAACAGCAACCAAGTATGTAAATTACACCAACTTATTTGTTTTTTTCCTTGTATATGTCAAAAAGGTTAATTAATGGAATGCGGCATATGCTGAGAAAGGATTCCAGTTTGTTCCATCCAACTTCCACCTACGATTTACTCCACTGGGTCCCAAACATCACTGAAATGACGAAAATAGCCTTATCGTGTTGTTGAAGAGTGAGGGGGCATTGGTTTCGACCAGTGAGGGTAAAGATGTCCAAGGAGAAAATTGTTTTGCATTGAGTTGAGAGAAAACGAGGTGGTGGATGGCACGTGACGGGGGTTGGTGGCTGATGAAGAGCCAATTGGGTGACGTGAATTGCCTGGAGAATTGGAAAAATTGGCTTTGGGCCTTCGCGAATTTCAAGGAGAATTGGTAGTTCTTATTTATACTTAGACCCGGCATTTTGTTGGTCTTTTCACCTCTAATTACGTTTCTTATGAAAAACATGACATAATAACATTTTGAGATATTCTACCCTAGAGTGTCCTTACTATAAAGAGAATTAAACTCAATCACATGATTTAAATCTGATAAATTATTAGATTAATTCTTAAAATTTTTAAGTGTTGTGTAATTTTGGTCCTTGTTTAATATTTCATTATATAAATTAAGAAAAATTCTTTAAATATATAATTATATGTATACGAGGATCATTATAGTAATTTTGGTCAAAATTTCAGGCTCAACGACAAATTCAGTTTAAAAATTAACGAAAATAATTATTGTATCTTCATTTTTAAGAGTTAAAGATCATTCAAGCTATCAAAAAAAAAAAAGGAGAGAACGGGGACTAAAATGACACAATCTTAAAAATTTAAAAACTAAACGAGTAATTTATCTTTAAATTAAAGATATTTATGAAATAAATTTAACAATATTGTGCAAAAATAAGGTTCTTCTACCTTCAAAAAATAATAATAACAATAAGGTTCTCTTACTATAGAAATTATTTTTTTTTATTCGGGCAACTTAGAGTTCAAATAGTGACAGGCATTCGTAGTTCGGTTGGAAGTAAAAATTACCAATAATTAAAAACATAGTTTTTTAACTAAAAAAATATTTTTAAAAAATAAAATCATAACAAATATTAGAAAGGAAAAAAAAGTTTTTAAATATAAAAAAACTAAAATCATAATAAATAATATATTTTTATGGGTTTGATTTGATTGATTTAGGGTGAAGACTAAAAATTCATAACATTTGACAAACATCGAAAGCCTTTTATATGTTTTCAAAGTTTACTATTTTACTCCATTGCTAGTGAAAACACGTGCTCCATCGTGCGTGTGAGGCTCAATGTTTTTTTTTTTTTTTTGGTTATCAAATAGTAGGGATAATATGTTTTAACAAAAACAAAAAAAAAACAAAAAACAAAAAAAAGAACAATATGATAAAAAGAATACTAATAATATGATAAAAATATTTTTTCAAAAAAAATTTTAGCATGTGAGAGAAAGAAAATCTTGTATATGAAAAACGTAAAAAGAAAATAAAGAAAAATGTAACCATAAGATTGGGGAGGGGAGGGGGGGGGGGCGGATGATGGAAAAAGGCTAGAAGGAACTATGGGCTGACAAGTGTAAGAAGATGAGAAGAGTGACATTAGCTCTTTTATATATATGTAAAGATAAAGATAAAAATAAAGATAATACAATATTCAAATTATAAAAACTTTCCATCCATAATATTTAAAGTTATCTAGTGTTGTACGGTGCTTTTTATTATTTCATACTATAGTAAATAATTAGGACCAGCAGGATTGACACTTAACATAACACGACTAGCCCCATAAATACAACACAGTTAATAAATGTGTCAAGAATCTAAACACAAAATATTGAGAGTCCAATCAAGGAGGTTTTGGAGATATTTGAATTGTAGTTTTGAAAATATATATTTTGTTGGGGGAAAAAAATCTGTTTGAAGTAAACAAGTATAAAACAGTTAAAATGTGTTAAAAAATATTAATATGGATATTGTTTCATTGTTCTTGAAATTTTATGTAACTAAAAAATCTAATTTGGATTTTAAATAATAATATTGTGAAATTTTAAAGTTTAAATTTATTGTCGATATTTGGAGATGTTAGGAGTGAAAAATAATTTTGAATTGAGTAAAAAGACCAAAAAAAAAAATATGGAAACCAGATCCAGATCTTGCCCCTAAATGGACCCTAATTATACGAGTGACACAACACAATGCACAAACTTGTTTATTTAATGATACAAATTCCCTCTTGGCCTTTTATCATAGCATTACGTCTTCGCCTTCTTCTTCTATCATTTTTTAAAAGTGGTCAATTATTGATAAATTATTTGGTAAATGATCAATCATTAGTTATGATAAATCAATAATCAACCATTAATTAATCAGCATCAATCAATAATTTATATGTTAATCAGCAATTGACCACTGATAAATAAGTGATTAATCAAAATAAAAAAAATTAACATTTTTATAATTCTTCATCTCTTTGAATTAACTTAATGTTCTCGAGTTGAGCTATAGCCTATGGTAGATTACATGGTCGATTATCATCTTCTTCTACATCGATGATCTCTAGATCTAGCGAGGAGGGAGCCGCTACAACTAGGTCTTGGTGTCCTTACCCTCGTGTAAAAGCCTTCCCTGAAGTATTCCCTTCCACGATTGTCAAATTCGACACAAATATGTTAATGTAAATTTATTTGTCAAGTATACTAAAAACATTCTTATGTAACTTGTGTAACGTATATATTTTTCCTCACAAGACGGTTGGTTACAGACATAACCTAACGATAATATCACACATGACTCTATGTAAAGATGTAAATTTTGAATCTCCTCACCCCATATTCTAAATAAAATAAAATAAAATAAAATAAACATAAGACAGTGGTTTAGGTATCTAGTATGCAATATGATTTTTAAGTGACGTTTTAAAAATAATTTGAGTATCCAACATAGTATTACTAGGCAATAATAGAGTTTTTATCTTTATTGTATTAATATTTAACTTTAATTATTAAAATTAATGTGAAATATGCCCTCATTAACACTTTTTTTTTTAAAGCACCCTCAGTAACACTTTAGAAAACAGGTTTTTACCTTTTAAATAATTATAATTGTAACCTCATTTTAATAGTAAAGACCATGTCTTTGTTCAGTAAAAAATTATCTCTACTTTCTTTTTTCTTTTTTTTTTTGGGGGTCATGGTATCCATTGAAAAAGTTTTAGCTCTGTCATTGGCCTTGATTAAGTGCTCCTACATTTTGAAGTGCTACATTTTTATGTCATCGAATTATATATAATACCCAATCTATATCTTTTCCTTGGTCAACACCCGATTTTGGCATAAAATTAATATTGTTCAACCAAAAAAAAAAAAAAATTCTCTAGAAGATGTAAAACTCTAAAGTTGGCGTTTTCTATTTCTCTTTCGTTTTACATTTTTATTGAATATGATTTTTTATTTTTCTCTTTGGTATTTAAGGGTATATTGGATATTTTTAGTTAAAATTAAGTGTCAACAGAGAGAATGTGTAAATTAATGTATAAAATTCAATTTGATTATATAAAAACGAAAAAAAATCTGGAAATACCCAATATTTAGCCTTAATATCACTTTTGCCAGATTTATTAATATTTTAAATTATTTATTTATTTTTTTGGTCAAATCAAATTTAAAATAATATTTAAGTAGATTGAGAAGGGTAATATTCTTGATATTTTCATAATTTTTATTGCTTCAGGGATATTTTGCGACTGATTTAACAAAAGATCGGGGTAGTTCGGTAATTTACATAACAACACAGGCGAAAGTAGCTTTCAGGCTAAACATGTTTTGAGTTTTTTTTTTCCCCCTATAAAAGGACAATACTTAAAATTTTTTTTTTAAGTAAAATGTAAAGTATAAAAAGATTCTATAAAAAAAAAATTGTTTTAAAAATTGCAAATGGCATGGAAAACATGTTGGAGGTCATGATTGGTATTTCGAACCATTTTTTGTTATAGAATGGGTTTTTTTTTTTTTTTGGAAAAGTAGAGTGGTTTTCAATGAATTATTGAAACAGCGAAGAAAAAAATTCAGGGAAAAGCAAAGAATCATTTTATGAGATCTCAATGTGTTTTTCTAGAAGTAACAAAATGTGCTTTTCTAGAAAATAGTTATTGCTTGATGTCACCATCTCTCCCAACAACCAACTCAATCTCAAGGACACCCTCATCTATTAACAGACAGCAACACAAATATTTACCCAAACAATAGAGCAAAAAAACTATTGCTGGGTAAGAATTTTTCTTAAAGTGGTTGGTCTAATATTATTTCTCCTTCTTTTTTTTCGTGAGATATGAGAACAAAAAGACATTGAAAACTTAACTGTAGTAGAAATAATATAATAATATATTTAAATGAGTCATGTTGGGATTTGGTTTAACAATATTAACTGAAGAAAAAAATATGATACGACAACGGGAATTGTCAATCTTAACTTTCACCAATCAATCATCTAGCTTAGCTTCTGTTTGACTCTCAAGTCCAAATCTAAATTTTTCATTTCAATATTTTGTTTCCTTAAAAAATCAATAAAATTATAATTAATTTTTAAAAAGTAAATCAATTTCAACCTAAAAATTTCATTGTAAACCAGTGCATGTTAATCTAGCAAGTATGAGTAGGTGAACTTCAAACCCAACCAAATAGAAGAAGTAAAAGATCAATCCCTCTCCGATATCCCTAAAGTTGCGCAAATATTGTTGGAAGAAAATCAGAGGCTAAAGAGCTATTCATCATAATTCTCCAAGCTATTTTCCGAAGGAAGAAAAAAAAAAAAAAAAAAAAAAAAAGTAGCCAAAAAAACCTAATACCAAGGCCTCTCTCTTCTCTAGGAAGTAGGAACACAAACACTCCCCCGCGTCCAGTGGCCCATTTACTGGTAGCAATGTTATCTGTCTATAAAAAAGTTTCTCGTAACTATCACAAATAAAAAATAATAAGAATAAGAATGTATTTAGGTGCAGATTGGAACATACACTTCTGAAGTTTTTAAGTTGTTTATTATCTTTTGCTCTAAAAGTAAATCAATTTACTATTTATTACACCTTTAAATCTCTATTTTTCAATTTAAAAAAAAAAAACTTAAATTTCAAAAGTTTATATTTCAAGTGAAAATGATATGATTCTTTTTTAAATTGTATAAAATGATGAGAGTATCGACACAAGATCTATATTTCTATTTTTTTAAAAATACATTTTAAGTTTTTATATTTTTTAATCATCACAGTTATTTTTCAATCAAACCCACCACTTTAAACATTCACTCATTTTCAATTAAAATATTTTCAAAAATCGAACTAGAGTGTACATACCGAACGCATTGAAAATCTATTTATCATGGTAGACTTTGGGGTATTCTTGTTTTACAGAAATCATGGAATTCTTGTAAAGATATATGTAATATTTTTGAGAAGTTAGAAAGGCAATCACATCCGTAATGTTGTGCCAGCATAACCATTATCAGACGAATCATCTCATAATAAAATTGGTGACGTCATAATAAGAAGGTAATAAAATAAGTAAAATAAAATGTAATGTGTCGAAAAGAAAAAGATACGTATTATTTATTACAATAAAATATAAAATGTTTACATATTCTAAAAGAAATTAATAATTATTATGTAATCGTATAATATTAGATAAATAAAATAATAATATAAGTGAGATAATTTGACATAAATATTAAATATTATGGGGGTATTTTGGTACAAATGGAAAGATCATGAGACATTTTAACATTAATAACAAAAAAACTAACAAAAATAAATAGAGTGAACAATTTGACACATATATTAAAATTTAAGGATATAATGTGTATATTTTATATCTGAGGGAGTATATTTACATTAGTGATATTGTTTCCGGAGAATTTAAGAAAATTTTCCAAATATTTATGTGGTGCTTTTCTCTCCTTTTTGGTTGAAAGCGAAGTCGAAAACGTGGACTTATCGAAGCTACTCATTTAATTTGTTGGATATATAATAGTTGTGGAAGGCAGTGCATATAATAAGAGAGGACCTTCATGACCGTGCAATTGATCTTATGGTGTTAATCATTTAGAGATTAACGGGCCCAAAAACTTTATACCAATTATAAAAAGGAAAGAAAGAAAGAAAAAACAATTATTCATGTTGAATATATACATACATACATACATACATATATATATATATATATATTAGATAGATAATTCGTGGTGAGTGTTGGTTAGGCAGCATTTTGCTACCAACTTTTCTATTGTTACTTTCTGAATTATGCTATAATGATATTTGCAACTGGTGATTATCTGTTTCATGCCTGATCCACGAAAGCTTAATGACATAAACATTCACATTAACCCATCAATAATCAAGTGTACATATAACACAAACCGTATTTTATTAAACATATATAACGTAAACTATAGTTCAACCTCTTTTTAAGAAATTATATTTTGATCAAGAATATATAATGTAATAGAGCTATTTTAGAGGTACAATTTTCCTTCAAAAAATATTTAGTTTTGACTTTATCTTAGTTATAAGCTCATTTGATCTGAAAATATTTAATTTTTGTTCAGTTTTTTACGGAATATCAATATAGGAGTGGTTTCTATAAAAATAGAAAAGTTGGAGATAGTACAATATATTAAATTAAAATTCAAGTTCTAACATGAGATTGAGAACATGATTCATATGATAGAAAATAAACCAAAACTAAACATCCTTATTACATCAAATTGAAATGAGATATATATATATATATATGTATGAATGTTTAAAACTTGTAATAAAATAAATGTAAAAAAAAATGTATAGATTTAAGAACAGCGGAAAATGAATATATAAAATCAAGTACTTTTTTAAATCACCATATTTTTTGCATGTGAGTGATAAGGTAATACCTAGGGGAAAATAGAATTTACACACAAACATAATTTGGAATGAACAACTACGCAGCAAGACCGTATGGTTTGGTGGTACTGAGGAGCCTGTTTGGGGTAAAGTTGGAAAGTGATTGCAGCTTCTACCTTTTTTTCTTTTTTCTTTTTTCTTTTCTTTTTTAATAACGTACGAAGAAAATTGCTTACATCATTGTCGTTCTCAACATCATGTGTCCTACCTGTTACCAACACCATTATTGTCAATAGAGTCATTAACTTGGGGTGTTTACTCGGATTAGGCGGATTATTGTAATCCAATCTATAATTTTTAAATTGGAAAATTTCTAATCGGTTACTAATTTATGAGAATCTTAATCCAATTAAATTCATCCTTTCATTCCGTAAATTCAATCCGTAGACTTTAAAAATTATAATCATATTAAAACATGAAATAGTTCAATAAAATAATAATTTTAACTATTTTACTTTAAAAAATAAAATAAACATATTCATACATATTTAAACTTTAAACTTATATATATTAAGATATATATATATATATATATATCAAGAAAGTGGAAAATTCACAATCCGTAATCCAATCGATAATCTTTAGATTAGCAAAATCACAATCTATTATCAGTTCTTTATTCTCTTAATTCAATCCAATCCGACTTATTGAGCGGATTGAACAAATTCATATATTCAAAAAATACCCTTAGTTCACAGCATTGAAAACCCACACAATAAATTTCAATCTAAGCCTTAATCCAGCACAAAACAAAGCCCTTCTCTAATAGCTAAATTTGCAGCATGTGCAAAGAAAATTCCCACACCCTGCGTTAGACATATCACCCAGAGCTAGTGGCGAGTCTTGCGAGGCCGGGAGTGTTTGATAACTGTTCTCACGGACCCCTTTTATTTTTATTTTTCTTCAAATATAAACTCAAAAATATATATGATTTTTTGGTTTTATATGGTCTTTTGGTTTTGTCCTTACTAAATGACGATTTTAACAGGTACATGCATGAACTTTACATCATTTTAATTGGGAGAAAGGGATAAATAGAAAATTTCCAAAATTATTTATTACAAATGATAAGTGAGCTTTTATTAACTTATTTAATGTTCTGAAATTGGATTATTTGCAAAATTTTCATTTTTTTTTTAGGTTAGTTTAATGTGTTTGTAAGTGTTTCAGATAAACAAAGAAAAATTGGATTTTGGAAGAAATGGAGATGAAGCCCGTTGTAGAGGCGCGGGCGAGCCTCTAAGGGCGCACAACCACGCGCCCACTCGACCAAGTCAGAGGGGGTGCGCGTGCTTCACCAGCGTACCCCACCAACGCGCTCCGATCCACACACACCAGCAAGCGCCCGCGTGCGCTAGGTGCGTGTCTCGAATTCCAAGCGCCCGGCCGCACCCTCTCAGGTGGGCTCTCGCGTCCTGAGGTGCACCCACCCTTCTCTCAGTCTGAAGCCCCCACGAACTAAAAGGGAGTTAGAGGAGTTGGGTGCGAAAAGAGGGACCTTTTTGGAGACCCAAAACCTAAGATGAAACAGAGGGAGAATTTCTAGGGTTTGAGGGCTTTTCTTAGAGATTTAAGAAGATTGAAGACTTGGCAGCTTGTTCTTCAACTAGTTCTTCTTCTTTTTACTATTCTTTCTCTTTGTAGCTCTTAAACTTGTGTTTACTCTTTTATTTCGTGTCTGAATATGGGTTTGATATTTATTTTAATTTTGGTTATGGATTTGAGAATTTTAATGTCTAGCTAAATTTTCTAAGCTAGGGGGTATGATATAGCTTGATAATGATTTTGTTATGATAAATTTAGTACTTGTTGATTGAATCCCACTCTGAATTGTTTGTGTTTCTCTATACTATGTTTTTCCTAATTTTATTTACTAGTAAATTAGAGTTTTTAGATGTGTGAAATTGAGCTCGGGAGAGTTACTTTCATATGTTGGGAATTGGGAAACATAATCCATAGTAATATTAAGTTCGGGAGGCTAATATGACTTGGGTAATTACAAGAATAGGGTTGCGTAATGAATGCTTAATTGGTTGAGTTAATATGGATATTAATTTGATTAAATTTTACATATTATTTTACTCGACACTCGGGAGAGGGAGTGAAATTATAATTTATCGCATACGATTAATGATTTGAATAAATTCGATTAATAAGCCTTTAATTGGATAAGCAAAGTTAAGTCAAGTGATCAAAACCCCCTAGCCTTACACACCATCGAGTTCCCTCCAATCCACAATTTTGATCACTTTTATTTTTCTTAATCTTAGTTTAATTAATTGCTTAATTTAGTTTCTTGTTTCAATTCCATTTAATTTTAATAGCTTAGATAAAATTGAGTCATTTTAATTGTAATACTTAGTTTTTTTTTTTAAATTTCAATCTCTGTTGGACGATACTCGACATTTTGTCACTTTATTATGGTGATTCGTTCACTTGCGAACACACACGAAGAAAAACATACAACAATAAACAATATATTTTGAAAACATTTGAGTTAAATAACATATAATTATTTACCGTAAATATGATATTCACCTAAGTTATTTTAATCTATGCTACTTGTTGTAAAAAAAAAAAATTGAAAATGGCCTCATCCTAGTATTTATTGTTTTAGTTTGTTTTCATATTTTTAACAAAAAATTAACATACATTATCACTAACTGCAAGACCAACTTATTGTTTCACTGGGATATATACTAAAAGATAAAGTTTTTAGAATGACTTATATAAGAATGATCAATTTTTATTGGGGGTAAAATTAATACAAATATAAACTTTTTAGAGGTAAAATCAACATAAATGAATAGAAATTCATTTGTGACTCATTGGGGACTCACTTGATCACCGGTGTATTTATTCATTATGAAAGTCCTCACTGGATCATTGGTGACTCCGTCTCTAGTCCTCATTAAAGTACAAGACTAGCTCTGTTGGTGCTGAGAACATACCCAGCCCTTACCGTCTCGAATAAATGCACCCATTCCGTGGGCTTATTGTCACCATTGAGTGAGAGCCTCCTCCTCCTCCTCCACCCCGCAGGCTTATTGTCCTCCTCCTCCTCCTCCTCCTCCTCCTCCTCCTTAAACATTGAGTGAGAGCTTGTGTGTTTGAAAGAGTCACCAAACACGGGCTAGAGTGAAAGAGTCACCAAACATGGGATAGAGTTCTCTTTTCCCAGCTGACAGCCCAAAAGCCTAGAAGGTTTGGGCTTCAAGGTTGATCCACTGTCCATGCTACTTAAGGGTTTTTTTTTTTTTTTTTTTTAAAGTCAAATTCATAAGGTAGTTTTTAGGGAGAATGTGGGAAATAAGCCAAAAACCTTAAGAAATAAGAATAAATAGTAAACAAAATTTGGATGGTGACAGAGAGAGGAAGGGGGGGGGGGGGGGGGGGGGGGGTGTTGGGGGAAGGTGAGGTAGTTTTTAGGAAAAATGAGGGAAATAAGCCAAAAACCTCAAGGAGTAAGAATAAGTAGTAAAAATATTTTGGACGGTGGAAAATTGCATATATCTAGTAAACCTGGATTTACATGTAACATGCATCTAAAATTCCAAAAATACCCTTGCATAAAAGAACAAATACTCTCTTCAAACTTCATGAAAGCCATCATCGTCCGATGGCCCTCACAATTCGACTGACATCACTCTGGCAGATTAGTGAAATATTGTCATCGCGAACTCAAGACCTTTCTCTTCCTCCCCCATCTGTCTTTCTCTCTTCAGACCTTTACCTTTTATCCATCCCCCAAACAAGAACAAAGCCAGAAAAACTCATGACCTTGTCAACCATTGTGACGTCATCGACTCAATTGCAACCATGCATGATTTTGATCTCTATTACTACTCAACGTAATTTTTTCTTTGTTTCTCTTCTGTGCTATTTCTTTCCTCGAGCAAACTCTAATAGCGATCTTCTTCATCTTCAGCACTGATGATTCTGGAGGCGGCGGCAGCAGCAACTAGGATTAAGGAGTTGGGGATTAGGTTTACAATTAGAAATCTATGGATTTAGGGGTTTTTAAAAAAAATTTAATAAACTTGAAGGGTTTTTTTTTTTAATTAGGGAATATATTACTTAAAAACCTAAGATTTACATTGAATTTGTGGTGAACTTACATTATAGTTAAGATGATCTCTGCATTTGCATATACCAATGCTATATTTGTTACAAAACATTATGAAAAATAATATTATCTTACTTTATGTGCAATGTATTATGATATATCTAATGTTATTTCTACTTTTAGTCATTATTAGTATGCTTTGGAAGTTGTAAAAATGAATTTTTAGTATTTAAATATATGAAAAATAAAAATATTATAATAATTATATTAGACAACTACTAATAGGAATCAAAAGTGAAATTTGGCATTGGCTATATTTTGTGGTAAATATACTATAAAGTTTAGCATATGACAAATTTGACATGAAATATATCATTATATTGGAAAGCACTTTTTCTCATTCAAATGACAAATTTTACCATTGGCACACTAATTTAGTATTGTATTAGAGAGCAAGTCTAGTTTTCGGTAAATATGACATTGATGGCAAATTTGGTATTTACTCACTAAATTCAGAGATTCAAGGGAAATTTTGAATTTAGCCAAGAAAAATGTACACCTCCATTTAGTAAGTTAGTTGGAGATGAAATTTTTAAGTTGGAGTTAATTGACTTTTCAAGAACTAGTTATTAATTTTATTGACTTTTTAAGAAAAAAAAAATTGAGATAAAAAATACAGTTTAGTTAGAGTTAAACTAACTAAACAAATGGAGCAATCTTTGCTCGTGAATCAAAATTAAACTTAAGGGGTAGTTTTGGGTACCATCTGGAGATGGCATTTTGTAATCTGGATTTTAAATTTCTAACCCTACATCATACTATCTTTATCTTCTAATTTTAAAAAACTCAAACTTTAAAAGTCCGTAACTTTCTCATTCAAATCGAAATAAGATAATTTTTATGTCAAAATGTTCGAAACGACGAGACGAACAAGACAAGATCCATTTTGCATCTTTTTTTTTGTACACATTTTAAATTTTGTATAATTTTCTATATCACATAACTTTTTCAAAAGTTTTTTCCCAAATACATATTTCCAATTCAACTTTCAAAATATCATCTGTATATATTACCCCAAACGGGCCCTAATAAAATCATCATCTGACAAGTGTAAACTCTCTTTTAAAATCCGTGGCACAGTCCAAACTTTGTACATGTGGTTTTAAAGACCATGGTAGCATTTTTTCTGTTCTTTGTATATCATGAAATGAAAAAACAAACAAAATAAAATTAAAAACAAAAAAACAAATAAGGACGAAGAAAATGGTCCATCAACATCCATATAAGTGATGATTCCCGAGATTCAGCTGATCATTTATTTTGGTTTATTTGTATAAGATCTTTAATCATCATTTTTTTCTTTTAAATTATGAATAAAAGATTCAAACTCTTCACCTTATAATAAAAATATATATGTAATTATCGTTAAGTTGTGTCTATAATCATCTTTAATCAAATATTATTAACTATTAGTCTATTTATATTGGAAAGAAGAATCCGGAAAAATTAGAGGTGGTTTAATATACGGCGTGAGTAACTTTCTAAACTTATTAATTCTCTCAAATAAATTTACTTAAAGAAAAATGTGTCAAATTTTGATAAGACAAAAATCAGGTGGGTGACCTTTATTTTTGCCACTTTTTCAAAAATATAATCGAAGTTTTGGTTTTTTTTACGTAAATAGTCATTTTTTAAACAACATTTACCGGATCTTACAATGATCTATTAGTGCTAATGTCAATAGTCCTTTATTGATGTATTAATATTCTATTACTGATGAACTAACGGTACATTAGTGATAGACTATCAAATAATCAATTTAGAATAAATCCTCATTTTTCTTGAAACTAAAAAAAAAGTTGGAGGATTCTACACTGAGGTAGGGTAAAATTTTTAGTCATTTGATTATTTTTTAACAGCTTAGATCAAAATGGTGCATGAAAATATGTGTGCATTTTTCACACAAGATTACATGTGAAAAAGAAAAAACTGAAAAAAAAAAAAAAATTCCAAGAGCACAGAGCCCTCCGGTAAGTTTGGTTCTGTCGCAAACCGGCCAACTCCGTCGGACGTGAAGCTAGCTGTCATGGGGAGGAGCTGGGTCCCGTGGTGGTGGTGGTTCGTCGCCGCGGGGGGAGGGGCAGCGGTGGCTCGGGCTTGCCGGCGGTTAACGATTGAGGAAAATTCGTGGGTTCGGCGACGCCGATGGCCACCAACCTTCACCCGCGACGGTGGCCAGATCCGACGACGACGAAACCCACAGCCGTGAGAGTCGCGAGCAGCCAAGCACGAGGAATCGCGATGGTGGCCGCGAGGTTTCCGGCGGAGGCGCTAGGGAATCGCGATGGCGAAGTGGAGAGATCTAGATGTTGGATTCACGCCGCCGAAAGAGATCGTCGGAGACGACGGTGTGGGGATGCCATGGTCGACGATCGGCGCAGATCTGGAAAACAACCCTCCGTCGGATCTGCGTTACCATGGTGGCGCCGCTTGCGAAGTGGCCGACGCCGGAAAGCTTGTGAAGTTGGCGGAGGTGAGTCGCTGTCACGCTGGAGGGGGAGGTCACGACTCGCGTGCACGACGCCCTCGTGCCGACGGTTGTTGGTCCGCCGTGGGGGTCTCGCCGGCATTGTCTTTTTTGTTTTTGTGTTTTTTTTTTTAAATCTGGTTGAGTGTTTGTATTTGTGTGTGGGAGGGTATTAGGTGGTCTTTAGCCTTTTGGACCGCTGTATTTTAATCGAATGGTCCGAATTTTCTACCCCATTGATAAAATAAAATGAGGAGGCCTCATCGTAGAACTCCCCAAAAAAGTTAGGTTATTGATTAAACAATTGACTTGAAAAAGCTAAATTTTCCTATAAACCCCTTTAGGTGAGTTGAATAGCAAAAGGGGCATGATTTTGGGATAGTAGATCTCAGTACTCATCAAGATGTGTGCTAAAATTTTAGATTACAAGTTCATTTGCTCTAGATTACGAAGTCAAGGATTAATCTAAGTGTGTGCTTGGCTTAGCATCTTAAGTCCAAAAATTTTAGTAAAATCTAATTTTTCACTTTTTTGAAATCCACACCATACTAATTTTTTTTTCTCCCCAACACTAATTCATTTTAGATTCTCAATTCAAATCCAAAATTTTCAATTTAAGACAGTACACTAAACTATCTCTTGTGTTGGACAAATTTTACATCAACACTTTATGACAAGCAGAAAGGAAATATTGATTTTTTTTTTTTTTTTTTAAGAAAAACTTCCTTAATCGTCTGATTAAAGAAAGTTATTTTACTAATCACAGTAACAAATAAAACCCATATTTGGTTCACGAAGTTCTATTGCACATAGTATGTTTGTCAATACGATTTAAATTCAACGTGTTCATGAGGGCCAAAAAGAAAAAAGAAAAAGAAAAATTGCACAAAATAAGAAAGAGCAAAGAAAAGAAAATTATTTGTGATTTCAGATGTGAAACCTAAGCTTAGACATCAAAGTAAAGGTTGTGAACAAGTTTGTAATTTCACAAACACAAACATGTTACACATGTAAGCAAGAATAATATGACTCAACATGCCAAAACTCAGTTTGGGATAAGTAGTCAGGTGAGAATTTATGCTTGCCTTTCAATGCCCAATGGGAATACAAAACTCCGAATAAGGACTTTGTTTTATTTCTTTCCTTGATGTATGAGCTCTCGCTATCGCATAGGAAAAAGGTTGTTCTCAAGATAGCTTTCCTCATACATTCCAATCTCCCCAACTTTAAGCCTTATAGAATAAACTGGTTACATCGCATGTGCTTCCTAATAGATAAACAAAGTAAACAAAGTAAAGTAAAGTTAAAAATTAAAAAAAAAAAACAAAAACAAAAAAAACAAAAAACAAATTTACCTCATGACAGACACTAAAGCCAACACGTGACAGCAACTGAAGCCTGACGAAGGTAGATTCACTCTTTTTATCTATAGATATAGATAGAAGATTTTAGGGAGATTCTATTGTTGGCAAAGTAAGGATTCTTTGTTGGTATGTACAAGTTATAAACTCTTAAACTTAAGTTAACGAAAAAACTCTTTGTAACTTATCAATCGCTCGATCTTCCTTTTTATTATCCTTTCTTGGAGATGGCAGGTATGTGATCACCGGTTAAATTTTCGTAGACTTGATTGCTTGTTTAAAGTCTTCTTCCAATCGCTTTTTGACTATGGATTCCTTCATTTTAAAGATCAAAGCTAAGAAATCTCATATGGAGGTCAAAAAAGATCTAATCCTCCCTACACTTAGAGTCCGACCACTCGCAGGTCAAGAAGTGGGTGTTTGGTGTTGTTGCCACATGTCAGCTTTTCACAGCATAATATAGATTCTTGAATCACAGTGCAACATTTGGACAGCTAAGATCTTATTTTTTAATTAAGAATTAGTTATATTTTGATAAATGATTAATGCATGCATAACATTTAACTTGATATTTGAAATAAATATTTGTGTGCAACTGATATCCATATTATTGTATAAAATATGTGTTACAATTGTATGGAATTGCACTGCGTCGTGTTGCAGACACTATCACTTGGCACCAAATCTGGTATATAGAACCTGATGTGCATAATTTTTATACAATCTTGTAGTAAGAATGTGCATCGAACCCGTTAACCCATTCAAATCACCAACACCCGCCCCGCCTGCTTAAACAGCCACATCATCATCCGCCTCTATTTAGGTGGGCTTTCAACTAGCCCACCTTTTAAGCGGGTAGCAAGTAGAATCCGCCCACCAGCCTATTTTATTTTATTTTTATATTAAAAATGTCTAATTTTACATATTTTTACTCCTTGATACTATGATATGCAATACATTTTGGAATGTGATGAAAATCTAGAGGTAAGGCTTTCGTTACTTTCACTATTGTCTCCCGGAACTCCACCAACTCCTCATGCTATATATTTATTGATTTTCATTTTTGGTTCGTTATTTTTCGTTAAATCTTAAATTTTTTTTTTCTAAAATTAAGAATTACATATTAAATTTTGGAATTTTGAGTTTAGTTGAAAATGAACTGTTTAGAGGTAGAGTGTAAACTTAAAATGTATTTGAAGAAAAAAAAATAACAATATGAATCTTATTTCATTACTCTTGAAATTCTATGCTTTTTTTTTTTTAAATCATCTTATGTCGACTTGAAATAATAAAGTTATTGACTTTTAAAATTTTGATTTTTAAGTTAGAGTTGAAGATATAAATAGTAAAACTGTGAACACTTTTAAAGAAAAAGATAAAAAAAAATACAGTTTTTCAATGGAAGTGAATCAACCAAAGGCCCTCTTAAAGGTATTAAAAATAACTTTTCAAAATTGTCCTTCAAAATCTCTACCCCTCTGCTAATCCACCGGCCTCCACCGCCCGTCAAACTGCCCAAAAACCATCAGTGCCCATGTTGATTCTGGCAATATCTGATAGATTAGTAATCTACCATATTACCTTTCTGAACAACTAGGGGTAATTGGACAAGATATGTTACATGAACTTTAGACTTATTTAATTGGATGTCAAAAAAATAAAAACCACTATAACTGGGACAATATTCAAGAAGTTTCCTTTTCGGGCGGCAATCCTCCAAATCACATTTGCATTTAAAAAATAAATTATAAAAATATCTAATTCAAACTGATATATTTTCTTAGAGTAGTTTTTAGGGGGAAAAAAAGATGAATGCAGTCCAATTTTTAAAATATATATATTTTTTAAAAAAATTATATTGAATTAGAATCTTTTTGAATTTTTTTTTTCAAACCTGTACGTCAAATATAGACTTGTTACGCTTAAGTCTATCCATGGACGCACAACATTAGAAGTATCTAAGTCTTCATTCTTTTGTTGGACGGAGTACCTTCAATTCGGTCAAGGACAAGGTTTGGAGAAAACTCCAATTGTGAAAGTGTAAGCTCTTTTCTATAAGAGGAAAGGAGGTGTTGATTAAAGCTGTGGCTATGGCAATTCCCATCTACATTATGGGGGGTTTTAGAACTTTCAAATTCTCTTCGCCATGATTTGCTATTCATGGTGGTACGGTTCGGATTGGGGGGTGATGAGTCGACTAGAAAGCTCCGTTGGTGGAGTTCGAAGAAGTTATGTCGGCCTAAATGTGAAGGTGGATTGGTTTTCCAAGATCTTTCCCTTTTTAACAAGGCACTCTTGGCTAAGAAGTAAGAGATTTGGGGCATGATGCCTTGAAGTTGGTTCTAATGTGGAGAGTGGGCAATGGAGATAATTTTAATACTTTCTTTGATCCTTGGGTCCATCAACTGTTCGCTTTCAAAGTTATTACTGCCCGTAGGTGATTCTAGGCTTCTAAAAGTTGCGGATCCTTTTGCGTAAAAAAAAGATTGAGGACAGTTTATGGCCAATTGATTGGGAACCAATTTTAATGGCTGTCGAGGTTTTTCGATACCAGGGGTAAGTTTACTGTCAAGTCCTACTACATGGCTTACAAATGCCTCTCAAGGAAGCTCATCTTGCAACGACTCTTTGGTGGCTCGGTGGTGGGAATTTTTCGTGCAGTTTATCGATTCCCAACAAGAGAGTGGGCTTCAAGTGCAAGAGTTCAGATTTGTTGTTCCGTTATTCCTGTCTTAATGGCTATCTCTTTAATAATATTTTGACAATCATCAATTTGTTCAAAAACTTTTAATATTTTAATTATGTGGTTAAATTTTTAAATTTAAATGATATGACATATCACTCTTAGAGGAATAACCAATGAAATAGGAAATTCAGGATATCAAATCTTGAAATATAGAGAATGACTCCATTAATGTAGTCAATAGATCCTAGATGGTGATTTATTGGGTAGCTACTTCTGGTTTAATAATTAGTGATGTTCTTGTATTGTTTGGAAGAAACAATTGGTGCCTTTTGTTGTCATATTTCACGTTATAAGAATGCAGCAACTCGCAGACTTGCTCGTAATGCCGTTTCTTTTTCAAATGATCAATTCTGGTTAGAAGAAGTTCTTTTCTGTTTGGATGTTATTGTTTTTGAGTCTATGGACACAACGGGATTGAAATTATAAAGACGTCCATTTTCAACCAAAAAAAAAAATCTATATATACAATATTTATGTTACATTTATACATATATTTATATCCTTGGTAGTAAGAGATGTCAAACATGTCGGTCCGACTCATTTGTTTTGAGCTCAATAATGTTTTGTATTGTACCCGTGTTTGTCCATTTAATAAACGTGCAGTGTCCTGCTCATTTTTTAATTTATTGTGTTAAGTCTAGCTCACGGCCCATTTATAAATATGTCATGCTTTTAACATGCACATGTCTTAATTGCGCCTAAAGTAAAAAAATTTTAGATGAAAAAGAAAAAAAAAATTTTGAATACAATATCGATTTAAAAAAAAGTATATTATTGAACATAAATTACAATATTGAAAACTTTATCAAGTAAAACCTCAAACTAAATGGAACCTTCATAAGAGTATAAAATACACCATATGTCTTATATCAAAATTGTTAAAAATATCACATAAAAAATTAACTTTGTTGTGTTATTTTAGTGATACATATCGTACTCGTGACGTGCCCTTAATGTGCTTTGTGCCTAAAAATCACGTCAAGCATGACTCATTTACTTAAATATTCCAAACAGTACCATCTATCAATCGTGTCGTGACATGCCGTGCTATGCCCACTTTTTAGTGTATCATGACAGACCAGTGCACTAAGCTCGGCAGATTGTTACTATGATCCGTTAATTGGTGTTGAAAAGATACTTCTAATAGATGTTCCTAATTTAATGAGTCAAGATCTTTTCTATCCAAAAAAAAAAAAAATGACGTACCTGTGAGACCCTCATCAATACAGCTATTGAGATTTAAATGAACGGCGGATAATTTGTATGCTAACAGTAGAGTAAAAAATTATGTCCCCACAATAGACGTGCCCGTAAATTAATAGTATTTAATATGTAGGACTGAACATCACAATCAAGTTTTTAATGTTGCCTAGTTAATGGTCATAAATTTACAAAAATAAATAAATATTTATATCCTTTTGTCACGTTGACATGGAATAGTAAATAGTAATGGGTATTGACCTATTCTTTTTATTGACTTTTGAATTCGTAATTACCTCTTAGTTGGTTCGTATGAAACCAACAAAATTAGAATCAAAAGAATCAAAAGAATGGAATAATCATATCCGCTCGTTATTCCTTCAAACATCATAAATCTTTTACAGATGTCTAAGTTTGAACCTAATGTCAACATACTTGTTAATTATTTAAAAGTAGTTTTATTTCACCTTAATTATCTTATCTTATCTATTTTTCAGGTATATTCTCGTTTTTGTTTCCCTTTTTAGATTTTTTTTGTCGTTTTGTGCTATTGTTTTTTATTTTCTAAGCATCTTCTTTTTTATTTTCTTTTTTCTTTTTTCTTTTTTCTTTTTTTACTTTTTCCTTAAAATCTTATAACTTTCATATGTATCCTTAAAATCCTTTTTTCTATCTTTCATTATTATAATCCTTTTTTTTTTCTTTTACTTATGATATACCTTATGATAAAATCAGGTGTTAAATTACTACCAAAATATATCTGCAAGCACTGCAATAATCCTTTTCAAACTTATCATCAATTATTTTTTCCGGGCATCTTCTTGAAAATTATTTTATCAAAAGTGTTTTTTTGTAGCAACCTTTCTTTCTTTTTTTCTTTTTTTTTTTTTTTTTTTCTAATTTCCTATTGAAATATGTGTTTTCACAAATATTCTCCGGTTTGAATATCTAATTGTTATGCAAATTAATCGTTCTCAAAAGTTCCTATTTTTAAGTAGAGATAAAGATAAAAATGCCATAATGGATAGAGGTTATGGAAATATATAGCAAATTTTAAAGAAAATTATAGCACATAGCATATTTATGTTAATTATATCCCCTAAAATACCCAAATTACCCTTCTCCCTCTCTCTCCTCTCTCTATCCGCTCTCATTGTCCAAATGGCAGGCATCGGAATTCTCTCCGTCGATGAACCTCTCGAAGCATTGTGACCGGCTATTCCTCGCCACAAGGAAGATTGCCTCAGTCACCTCAAATGCCGGTAGGTCGTGATTTGCCGTCCAGAAGCCTCGCAATCTCGATTTTCACGACCTTGCCGAAGCTCCACGAGCAACACTCAACGACTCCTGCAGCAAGATCGCTAGACGTGCTTGTTTCGGACTTCGACTTTTGCAACAGCCGGCGGCAGTGCCTGATATCTTGGGATAGAGATCTGGAATTCAATGATTGGGGTTAGTTTTAGGGTTTCTAATAATTTGGGGTTAGCTTTAGAATTTTTAATAATTTTAAGCTTGTTTTAAATTAAAATACAAATTTTAATTCTTAAATAGAAAGCAATAAATAATTATTGTAGTAAATCGTGATATTTATGTGTAAATTATTATATTTACTTGTTGGAAAACTATTATAATTAAGAGAAGTAAATATATTACTTATCAGTAAATTTGATATTTTCTCATCAATCCATTAGTTGACTTAATTTGATAAATTTGGTATTAGTAAATCTGGTATTTGCTTGTAAATCAGTTAATTAATCAGGTGTTTACTAACAAATCCAGTATTTACAAATTGATTTTATGTCTCTGACAAATTCTACAATAAATCCAGTTTTTACTAGTAAATCAATTAGTAATATCAACTTACTAATTAATAAACATGTCAAAAATTTTCTTATTTCCTAGTGTAAATAACATACTTACTAAGTAACATATATTCTTGCTAAGGGAAATACATTTACTCACAAGTTAATAAGTTACCAAGTTACTTAATAGTTAAAAAAAAAAATGTGAAAAAATATCTACATTTGCTAGTGTAAATAACTATAATTACTAAGAAATATATATACTTACTAAGTATAAATATGTTTACTCACAAGTTAATAAGTTAAATACAAAAATTATTAAAATATTTTAATCAAATTTTTTTCTATTATTTTTAACTGATTTGCAAAAACTTAAATATTAAAAAAGCGTATATATCCCATAAATTTGCCTGCTATTTTTTAGATTTAAAACAATTTGGTAAATATGTTTCTTATCAGAAAACCAATACCAACTAAGCATGATTAACTAGGTAAAGCCATATATTTACTCGTCAATCTTCCTATTATCTTGTAAATTAAATAAATGTCAATATTTATTACGTAAGATTTACAAGAAAATCCAACTATCCCACTTGTTTATTTGCCAACACTATAATATTTACTTGTAAATACAGTTATCTCCCTTATTTATTTACCAAAATTACACCTAATAATTACTAGTAAATCCGATACTTGTTTCGTTATTACAATATTTTATTTATATATACTAAGTACGTTATTTTCTATGTAAATTCTAATATTTACCAGTAAATTCAATAGATATCCCAGTATTTTCTACGCAAATCCTAATATTTACTGGCAAATAAGATATTTATCAGATATTCAACTGAATTTTCAAATTTAACATTTTCATCAAATTATTAGTAATTCCCACATTTTGTTCTAACAAAAAAAATAAAAAACAAAGCATTTAATATTTACAAAATTCCAAACAATCATTAATTCCTACAAAATAACCCCAAAAAACACAAAAACCCTTAATCAGCTCCCAAACCCTAACCCAAAAACCCAAATCTCGTTGACCCACTGTTGCTGCCACCGAAGCAACACCGACAGACCTCGACGAGGAACGTCACCATCGCGTCGCCATCGTGAATCGGTATCTGTCGTTGTCACAATTCCATTCCAGTCGTGGCCATCACAGTTGCAGTGACGTCGTGCTCTTCACCGTCGCTTTTTGTCGTCCCGACAACAAGATCTGTAAAGAAAAGCATATTGCTTCATTGCCGATGGAAGCATCGTGATGAACTCCATCGCCATCCCCTTCGCCGGTGGCACCTGTTTGGTGGTAGAGTAGAAACAGAGAGAAAGACAGAAAGGAAGAACGAGAGAGGGAGGAAAGAGAAAAAGGGTAAAATTGTAAACAAAAAAAATCTTTTTTAACAGAATAATAGAAATATGCTATAATTTTACTATTTTTAATAGTAAGTGCTATTTATTTAAATACGATCTATCAAATATACTATATGGTATATTTTCTCATTCAAGTTTGGTTTTTTCTTTTTTTGTTTTTTTTTCCGGCGATACTCTCAACTTTTATTTTTATAATAAATTCATTATTTAATTTATCCCTTTAAAATTAATTTTCTGCCATTTATCGCTACTAAAACTTTTTTTTTTCTTTAAGGCCTTTTCAATTGTTATTTTTCATAGTAAATTACTAATTAATTTTGTATATGATGCTGATTAGTGATTATACATATGTTATTTACTATCACCCAAAAAAATTTCTGCTATTTATTTTTGTTACTATATAAATTTTCTACTATTTATTTTTATTACTACATAAATGTACTATTTATCATACATATTCTATTTATCATACCTTTAAAAAAATCCTCTGCTATTTATTTTAATCAATAGAGGTTTTCGTTTTTGTTTTTGTTTTTGTTTTTGTTTTTTGTTTTTTTTTTTTTTTTTTTTGTTGTTGCCTGTTTCTCTCACTCTCCCCTTAATTGTTTCTGATATGGGTTTGTGTGTGTGTGTGTTTGTTGGGTGGGGGGATCGTTAGACATCATTGATCGTACAATTCCATTTATAGTCAAGGTTATTATAAGAATTAATATCGAAACTTTAAAAAGTGGTTTACATGGTCCATCGGTGTTATTATTTGTATCACTAAATAAGAGTGCATAATGTATATCATATATTTGAATTGAGGATTAAAAACATTATGCTTGAGGATAATAAATTCCGGCGTTGTGGTTGGAATTTATTATTGATTTCTGACCATATTCTTTATTAAGCCCTCGTCTCTTCTTTCTCTGAACTTGTGTTATGGAAGAAGGAGAAGAAGAAACCGAGAAAAAAGTAGGAAAACAACTGGTTTTAATTATCCAATAACTCATGATGTTGATATCGACTGACCACTTTATTATTAAGCTATTTAAAAAGCGCGAGGTTAGATTTCAAAAAATTAAATTTTCATTCTCCATCCATGACCAATATGAAATTCAAAAATGCCCTATCAAGTGTTTGTTCAAAGCCCTAGGAAGCCAATTTAGCTTCTTTTCAATGTTCATTATTATTATTATATTTTTCTAGTATGAATAGCTTAAGTAGATCTTTCCATATGGTATAAGATAAATAGTCATTCTATTGCTACATGATCAGTATTATAATTAAGGGTAATTTTGTCTATCTGTTAAAAATATATTATACTCATGTGCATAATTAAATACAGTAAGTTAATAATCCTGAAAATCTTATTAAATATGACTATATACAACCAAACAACATAATCTAACATTCTTAATAATCTAATTACTTTAAAGATTCGCAGATATCTAATGACGTTCGATTACCACAACCCAAAAACCTCCTTAATTTGTTATCACCAAGTGCTATGACCTAGAAATAAGGGATTACTATGGTGGTTCAGTGGTAAAAAGTTTGGGTGCTAGGAGACGCTCTCAGAGTTTTAAATGTAAACACCTCCTTTGTTACAACCAAGTGTAATGGCCTAACAATAGGGGTTTACTGTAATAGGTTAGTGGTTAAATGTTTAGGTATTAGTTGGCTCTCTTGGGATCTTAAATATAAAGACTCTTATTTCCTACTAGTCTAGTACCTGATTTAGAGTGCGTGAGATCGCATCTCCACGTAACCTTACTGTTACCACAATTAGTGGGCTAGGGTGGCACACTTCTGTTGAGGGACAAAGGCCCGCTACTAGGATATTTAACAAATATTCCTATTAATATCTCAGGACCTCAGGAACTCCTTTGATGACACTTAAGTGGTATTCTATTGTTCACTTTCCTCCCGAACTTTTGCTCTTTGAAAGTCTTTTTTTTAATCTAATCATACAAAAAACTAAATTGGAAACATCCATTACCAATTAAGGTCATGTGATCTTAAGATAAAGTTAGATCACCTTATCTTAACTTGGTAAGTAACTCTCTCTCTCTCTCTCTCTCTTTCTCTCTCTCTCTTTTCCTTTTGCATGTGGGACTAGATTTGAAGACAAAGTTCCAGCAGGCCCAACAATATTACTGGTTCCACAGTGTCTCTGCAAGAGTGTACAAGCTAGTTACACAGCTAATTTCACTAAGAAGCACGTTTAAATCAGGGTAGGTGTGTAAAAGAAACAAATTATATATATATATATATATATATTTTTTTTTTTTTTTTCAGAGAGGTCAAATTCGATGAATTGAAAATTCAGCAAAACAAGTGGTCCACACGCTTTGGCCATTTCAATAGGAGGAATCTGGTGGAACATGTTACATCATTAAAAAAACAAAACAAAAACAAAAAAAAACAAAAAAAAAAAAAAAAAAAAAAAAAACCCAACTCCCAACCCTTCATTTTGGTTGATTTTTTCATCATTTACTTTGGTTATATCGCTCGGGTATTTTTTAAGGGAAAAAAAATATATCAATGGCATTTTGTCCACTTTTTTTTTTTTTTTTTTTTTATATGGAAGCCGTTTTGTCTTTTACTCTCTATAATTATACCAAAACTCTAGTGGCTTATCAATAAACCGGAGAGAAAGAATCTGATTAATTTTATTTAGAGGATAAACTCAATTTCACTATTATCATCGCAATTTCAGAACAAATTGATCGAATAGGCTCAAGGTTTTCTAACATCAGATCATAAATTAGTCCATTCTTTAAAGAGACCAAAATGAAAGACAACCTACATATTTACACCTCCATAATAAAAAAGAAAGAGGAAGAAAGAAACATTTAGATGAAAGAAGAGAATTACGTATTTATTTCTGAAAAGAAAAATTTTCTTATTTTAAATGAGAAAGGCTTTTCATTTTCAAATAAAATGGTATTTGGATGGGTAAAAACTTTTTATTTTTTTATTTTTGAACAAAAGGTTGTTTGGAATGCGAAAAAATAGTGTTAGAAATATTACATTGTGAGAAGTTTTCAAAAAGATTCTTTTTTTTTTCAAAAGAGTATTGTATAAAGTAAATTTGAAATGAGATATCTTTTTAAAAAAATGAGAAAATGATGAAAAAAAAATTAATACAAACATTTTTTTATAAAAATTTTTCATTTTCAGAAATTGGACACTTTATTTCAAACATAGGGTTAACTTTTTCAAACCATTTTTTTTTAATTATTAACTGGCATTGTATATTTTGAATGTCTCAAGGAACCTTTCCAGCCTGGAGAAACAGAAAAAGAATTTTGCTTTTTCTTAAAAAGGAATGTTAACTTTTTCAAAGTAAAAAAAAAAAAAATCATTTTATCAAGGACAACATGCATTTTGAATTATTATGTATCTCAATTAAAAAACAAAAAATGTCACAAGGAACCTGCCCAGGTTAAAATAGGATAAAGTTCATGGATTTTAAGTATCAAGGATGTGGTTGCTGCAGTACTATTTTAACGTAATTTCACATCTAATTTTATTAAAAGGTATATAATTCGAATTTCTTTTTTTAAATTTATATATATATATTGAGAATAAATGCTAATATAATACAAGACTATACAATAATTCTGAAATTTCACAAATAATTTTCTGCGTATACTACACTTAGAAACTTGAAAGAGAATGCAATAATACCACGAGGATTTAAAATCTTCTCAAAATTATTAAGAAAATAATAATTTATTTTTTTTATTTTTAATTTTTTTTGGTATAATTCTCTATCAATGACTTGTCACCTGTCAAAAGTAGAAATCAAACCGGTGCTGATTTGGTTAAAAAGTGAGTGGAGCCTACTCAAAATGTCCCATCAACTAAATATCACAGACATCAAAATTGATTTAGCACATGTACTAGCCACTCGTTCAACAGGAAATTTTGTGCTTCCGGTGACGATGTTCAATGTTGTGCTAAGAAAAGTCGTGTCAACTTTTTCCATCCTAAATTAGAATTGTCAATCATTGGATAAAGAATTATACATGATAGTGTCGATAAAAAGGTTAAGCATGTGATTGGTTGTAAGATTTGAATTGTAAATTTTAATAATTGATATACATTTATCGATATATTTAAATTGTTATAGTTAAAAAATATAAAATTTGAAATGTATTTAAAAAAAAATCAATATGTAACTTATTTCAATCATTTCGAAATTTTAAGCATTATAAAAACTTATCTCATTTGGACTTGTTTATATAAAATTATGAACTTTTAAAATTTGAATTATAAAACTGTGTGAATAGTAAAGCTGATGGAAAAAAACAAAAACTGTACTGTAAGTGTAGGGTGTAAACCCTAATGCAAACATCCCCTAAATTATTATATCAAATAACGTGACAGGGTTTTAGTTATAGTATTTTTTTTTCCTTAAAATGGATCATTAGAGTTTAGAATTTTTGATATTTGGTTCGTTCTTTAAAATTGTAATTTTTTGGGTTTCTTGTCATCTCCTTATCCACTATCTCCCTTTTTTTTTCTTTTTGCTTTTTTTTTTTTGTTAAAAAAAGAATTTTGTGGTAATCCTATCATTTTCTATTTTTTAAGTCCACATAGGTAAGGACACTCCCCTGAGTTGACTGGGAATTCGAACCTCCGACCTCCCATTGGTGATATCTTAAGGTTAACTCCCTTGGCAACTCATCCATCCCTATGTTTTCTATCCATTTTCTCCCTTGTATGAAAATGTAGACTCCCCAAGTTTCTTTGCACTGGGTCCCAACTTCATACAGTATATTTTTTTAACTTTACAATGAAAGTGTGTGTGCATTTTGCCTCTCTTGTCAACTCATCAACTCATATGTGTTCTATCCACTTTCTCTCTTGTATGAAATGTGTGTGTGTTTTAAAAGGCAATTAAAAGGTTACTGTATTTGTTTTTTTTTTTTTTCTTCCTCCAGAAACGAAGAAAATAACTTATGGTTGGATTGAATACCAAAATATTATGTGATTGCAAGTATGAATTAGCGATAATTTCACATATGATTTAACTATAAGATGAGGAGTTTGTACCCTCCGCCCCTAAGTTCAAATATATATGTGCATATATATATATACACACACTAAATGTCCTTTCATTTCAAAGCAAAGAAAAGACAAAAATTCAAAGGTAGGGACCTAAATGACATAAAATCTGGAGAGTTCGGCTTTCATATTCAAGAGAGAAGCGATTAACGAATGAGTTAACAGAAAGACTTACATAAGTAATTTTTTTGTCAGTTTGGAGAAAAATCAATATTTCAAAATTAGTTAAGTAAAAAATTTAAGGACCTTTATGGCAAAGAAAAAGAAAAAAATGAAAAAACAAAAAACAAAAAACAAAACAAAAGAAACAAACTCTTATATAAGTTCTAAAATGACTGTTCGGGGGGGTGGGGGGTGGAATCACATCCTAACACGGTGGAACCTTTGTATTGTCCTATCAAATAAATGGATTGGAATCTTAAGTTTTAGATACTGCTAAATTTTTATTCTGGATTTCAAAGAAAAATAAAGAAAATTAGATGGAGAGTCATGTTTTGAGTACTTTCTTATAATTTTATTAATTTTAACATTAAAATTGATAATTTTAATATTATAAAATAACAAAATTATCAACTTTAATGTTATAGTGAGCATAAATATAAGAAGGTGTCAAATTTTATAATATTCTTATATATAACCCAAGAAAATATTCTCTAGCCCATTTATTGGGGACTTAAAATGTCATTTTGGCTCTTTTAAATAATTAAGTGATAAGATTGCGTAGAGTTCGCGTGGAATAGACAAACAAAATATTAAAAAATATTAAAAATAAATAAAAATTCATGTCGCAGTGACTGGACCGCTACATGACATACAAAGAAGAATGATGAAAGTACTGTTCACAATAGGTTCATCCTTTTAAATATAAATAATGGATTAACCTTTTCACCCCAAACTCTTTAAAATAAAATTAAAAAAAAGGATTAAATGAAAACTTAAAATGGCCTCTAATTGATTTTTTTGAGAACGAAGTGTATGTTTCTTGTGAATTTTAAAAAATAAAAATAAAAAACAAACAAATTGTTTTTTTTTTTCCCCTTCCTTGAACATTTTTTAGACCGGAACGGCAAAAAGAACATTTCTTGTCTCAAAAACGCATCAAGATCAAGAATGAAGCTAGAAAATTTGGTTAGGGAGGACTTCAATTAATGGAAAGTGAAAACTAAGGTTACTAATGAAAATTTGTAACATATTGTTACTAAAATTTGAAATAAAAAAAAAGTTAAGGGGAGGGGAGCTAAATATCAAAATTTTTGAAAAATTCTAATTGAGCTACGTGGGGTAAAAGATATTTGAATGGTTATTTTATAAACTACGGAATACCTATTTAATGTTGTCTATACACTAAGCCCTTGTTTAGATCATTGGTTTGAAAATCGAATTTGAAAAGTAAATTTAATGATCCATACCTCCCTTTACTATAATATTGTCCACTTTGAGTCTCATATCCACACGGTTTTGTTATTAAACTCATCCTAAAATACTTCATACTATTAGAAGGTGGTATCTTTACTTATGAACTATCACATATATCCATTTTCAAGCGATGTGGGACTACACAGCTTATCATTTTCCTTCTAGGGGATAATGACTATTACAATCATCCCTCCTTTTAAAGTCCAACGTCCTAGTTGGCCACACTTTCGGTTGGGTATAGGCTCTAATACTATTGTCTACTTTTAGTCTCATGCTCACACGATTTTGATCTTGGACTCACCCTAAAGATGACGGTTTGGTCCATGTTCTTTTTTTTTTTTGGGCCAAGATTACCCTAAACTCTTAATTTTTGACCATTTTGGACCATTACGGCAAAAAAATAGGAGTTTATGGTCATCTCGGCCGAAATAAAAAAAGAACAGGGATCAAACTATAACCTTTGAAATAGTTCAGGGAATATTTAGGCCAATTACTTTAAAAAAATTGATATAGAAATTAGAATTTCAGGCTTCACAATACCTATTCTTTCTCCCATCTCTCACTCCTCCACCTAATTTCTCTCTCCTTTCACTCTTCTTCTTCTCTCCTCTCTCCCTCTTTCTCTACGAGCTTCATTTCATCCTCAGTGAGTTGGTCTCGGTGACTCAATCTTAACATGGAGGCTGACAGAATGGGGCCACGAAACTGAGAAATGAGTGTGGGGGGCAACCCAGTCAGGTTTGGGGGCGAGGGGGTGGGCGAAACAGAGAGAAAGGGGGAGAGAGATAGAGTGGGGAGGGTATTGTAGTCATTTTATTATAAAAATAATCATTTCAGTAAGATTCCGTTAAAAATTTCACAGTTTTGGACAAAAAGGACTGTTATGGCTAAAAACTAAGAGTTTAGGGTCATCTCAGCAAAAAAAAAATAATAACAGGAACCAAATCGTCACCTTTGAAAGAGTTCAGCGACTCTTTAGGCCAATTACTCTAAAAAAATTTGATATAGAAATTAGAATTTTAGGCTTCACAGTACCTTCTATTTCTCCTATCTCCACTCTCCCTCTACCTTATCTCTCTCTCCTTTCTCTCCTCTCTCCCTCTTTCTCTGCAACGGGCTTCATTTCATCCTCAATGACTTGGTCTCGGTGACTCAATCCGAACATAGAGGCTCAGCAACTCGATCCGATTCGAAGACTCATAATCTCTATCTCTTCTCTTTTTCCCTCCACATGATCTCTATTGCCCCGCATTCTTCGTTGAGTGCCGCAATCTCTTTTCTCATATCTCGGCCCCATGAACTTCGTCACCATAGAGATCTCGGCTTCACGATCTCAGTATCTCTTTCACATCTCCTCTTCTCTCCTCTCTATATCTATTTCTCTTCGTGTAATGATCTATCACGATTCATCGGAGCTCGGTCCTTCAAAGCTTGACTATTGGCAGTGAGAGTTGGTGAGGAAGGAATGAGATTTTCAATTATTTTTTTAGGTTAGTTTTTTTTTTTTTTCTTTTTCTTTCAATTTTGGGGTTTTAAATTTTTTGGGGATTAGGGCTTTTTTTCATTTTGGAGATTTTCATTAATTCGAAATTATCTTTTTGATATTTGTTTATGAATAATATGATTAAATAACGAATTACTATAATAAATTACAGTATCAATTTGCTAGAATGATATGAACAACCCATTAAAATATATTATATAATCCGATAAAGTACAAAGACTAATCCGGAGGAGTTTAAAATATCTGGTGAAATATAAAGAAATTAATATTTTGATACAATACCAAAAATTATTCTGGTAGACTACTAAAAAGTATTCTTCCAGAATACTCTTCGAAGATAAGATACCAGCATTTTGATTGGAGACCATGTTGAATAGCAAACTATTTGGATAGACTAATGAAAAGTATTCTACCAAAATACTCTCCAGCAACCGGAGTTGGAGATCAAAGACCATTTATGGTTTGTGTTGACTCTGATTAGAGAATATGGGTGGTATTTTAGTAGAATACGTGTGGTAGTTTGGTAGAACATGAATGATATTCTACCAAAATATATTTTTGATTAGTTGGGGTTATTTTTGAAAAATGCATTAGGTTATTGACTTATTTTATAAGAGAGTAAAAATTCTGAAGCCATTATAGATGAAGTAAAATGCCAACTGTGTACCTTTTTTTAGGGCAATTCTAAAAAACAAAATGCTATAGATAGTATGTTAGATTATGGGCCTACATAGAAATTCAAATTTCAATTAGACAGTTGCGTAGAAAAAAAAATATTTGAATTGTGTTCAATACTATAAAACAAATGGAATTGTACTCTCTTAGATCTTGTAATTTGCTTTTATTTATAAAATGTACCTTACATTTTTTAAAGTCTTTCATTTTTAAACTCTGAGAATACATTGAGTAGACAAATTAATAACTTTTCTCGCTCAACACTAAATTTTGACATTAGAAATACCCAAAATTCCTTTAAAAAGAAAAATTAAAGACATTTGGATTATTTGACTTTTTTATACCTTGAATTTAGCTTTTATTCAAAAAGCGTTATACCATTAGGTTGTATTCAATAAACATATCTACAACTTTTCTTAATCAATACTTAACTTGGACCTCAAAAGTACCTAAAATATCCTTAACAATATAAATAACATTTTAAAAAGAATCTAATTGAGATTTCTTTTTAAATAACAAACCAAAATCACAATAAATTTTTTCCCGTAGAAAACCCTACTTATCTCAGGCCGCTGTTGGTACCTACACTGTCTAAACTCACCCTTGACCTCATCCCCTATCCTGGCCTAACAATATTTGAGAATGTTTTTCATACTAATAGCCCGTTTGGGTGAGGTATGGGAAACGGAGTACTGGAAATATTTAGGTTGGAGTTGAGATAAGTTGGTGTGTGATTAAAAAAAAAAAACTGTTTGAAGTGAAAAAGTGTAAAAATAAATAAATAAATAAAACTTGCAATGTGTTCAAAGAAAAATATCAATATAGATCTTGTTTCGTTATTCTCCAAATTCTATGCAATTAAAAAAAATCATCTCATTTGAATTTGAAATAACTAAGTTAAGGAGTTCTAAAGTTTGAGTTTATTATAGACATTTAGATATTAAATAGTGAAAAGTAGTTTTGAGTTGAAGAAAAAGAAAAAAAAATTGGAAATGTTTTTTTTTTCCAATACACCCCCCCCCCCCCCCCCCCCCCCCCCCCAAAACAAGCCCTAAATTAACCAAATCAATCACACCAAAACAAACATAAGACTCATAAATTATAATTACTAATAACAAATTCAATTTTGCATCAAAACATCTTTCACCATTTTACCCGTCGCCTTTTTAACCTAGAGCAACTTATGCACCATCTCTAAGCATGCCTTGCGAAAGTCTTGAAATTAATTATTATCTTTTCAAGATAATTTTTCTAATATGACTTTGATTCAAGCTTGAATATGATAATAATTTTTCCTTGGATTATTACTCCATAATATATTGAATCATACTTGCATTTAGAATTATGACATATATTTTACATTAATACAAAATATGAATTAAACAATGATTCACTTTAAAACCCTCTAAAATAGTGCATAAATGAGTTTAATACCAGTGCATTACACGAGGAGGGAAGAAAAAACAAAAATAAAAAATTGAATATTATATAATAAAAACAGCTGATTAAAATATAGATTATAATTACATTAAGTATATATATATATATATATATTTTTTTGTATTTATTATTGTAATATTAAAGTACATACATTCGTGTTTATATTAAAATATCCGAGTTATATATACAAACAAACATATATAGATATATGTTGACAAACAAAAATCTTGCAAATCAGACAGTTTTTGTTGAGATGTCATCAACCATGTTTAATATTCTTTAGCTTTTCTTCTGATCTATTATAATGAGGAACAAAAATTTGTTATTTTATATTTATAAATGAAATTGATGTAACTATGATTACATAACTTGTCATTATATACAATAGATTATCATACCTTGTTTCCTTCCGTTTCTAGATGAATCAGCTGAAAATGTTTATATTTCTGGTACAGACTGTTGGTGTTGGGGACTAAAATAATAATAAATTTATTATTATAATAGTTTTTTATTTATCTATATATATATATTAAGTAAAGGAAATAAAAATTCAAGAAATTATGAATAGTAATGTACCTTGATTCAATTTCTTATGTTATGGGTTCAGTCAAATGGAGTTGCTTTTTTGTAGTTTTTTTTTTTTTTTTTTTTTTATGGTTGTGGTGTTTATGGATCCAACGATGCTAGTGGTTGTGGGATATGTTGGGGGGATTTAGTTGGTAATGTAGGCAATAACATTAGTGATTCATCATCGTCAAAAGTTTTAACAACTGTTACATCAATAAAAGAACCTCTTGGACGAAACTGAATCAAAAATATTTTCAACATGCCTTTAAGTTGATCAAGGAGAGGGGGAATGATGTTTGGATCAGTGTACCCATCTTGTACTGTTAGTATGGAGCATTGTTTATTTACCAGTGCTTGAACAGTTTTTCCAAGCATCATAATATTTATTCCACCAATGCCATCCTCGATTCGAGCATTGATTTTGTACATGTTATAAATGTAAAAAAATTAAATTTTATTTACATTTTAAAAGTATTTATTTATTTTTTTATAGTAAAAGTAAATAATATTACCAGCTGACTGGTATTGTTGTTAAATATGCTTGAGTATCGCACCACCATGAGATTCCCAATTGTTTGATACATTTATAGCACCATGGATAGGCATTGTAAAACCAACCTTGTTGCACATTAAGTTCGGTGATTGTTGCTTTTGTAGTAAATTTTTTGTCATGTTGTTTGAATATAAAATAGTTTATAAATTATATTTTATAAATAAGATGTAATAAATAAATATTTACCTGATCTTGGTATAGATCTAAGGCTCGGAGCTCCGCTATTATCATTCTATTCATAATCTTTTGTTCTTCTAATGTTATCGATTTTTGGGTTGATAGAGCAATAAAGTCTATTTCTTAAATAGAATGACTGAACCTGTAAACATATAATATATTAAACAATAGAAATTTTTTTTGGTAATTATTAAATATAATATATGTTAATATTCTTGTAATAAATAATTTGTAATACCTTTTTTTTTTTATTTTTTTGCATTCAACGATATCTAATTCAAGATAAAGTGAAGTTCCAGAAGTGCTTACTATGTAAAGTCCACCTATATATTTATAGTTATTGAAATTAATAATTAAAAATGTTTATTATTGTTATTAAACATAAATTTGCAGAATTTTGTATTTTATATATACTTACCAAGATAGTGCTTCACTGTCATGGCTGTAAAGGCAATAACTACTAGTTCAGACATTTTTTGAACTATATTTTCATCAAAAGTTTCGCCAATTTCTCCCCAAAAAGTTATATTCAATTATTTCTCTGTGCAAAATATAAGGAATTTAAATTTATTGAAAATATATTTATAATAATATATAATTTTTAATTATCTGGTATTCTGAATTATTAGATTTTGTCTTTTAACCAGACTGTTACCTACATTGGATTCTTCAATGACCTTAACAGATATAATGCGACCAATGACATCTAGTATAACATTATAAATACAAAGTTATAAATTATTAATATTAATATTATAAACATTTAATTTTTTAATTCATAAATATAGATATTATAGATTATATATTATGTACCTGAAATAAGGTCATTAATGTCAACTATTGATGTTAACTGGTCGTACTCTGCAAAATTAAATTTATATCGAGGTATATTCGAAGTTTCTTCTTGAACTTCCTTGAAAATTGTGGACCGTACAAACTATAGTATTACTCTGTGTGAAATAATTTTATATCGTTGTTTGATGTTTGAAACGAAGAAGTTACTGATTTCATATATATTGTCCACTTGTATTGTATTTGTAATGAAATTAACATCTTTTGCATGAATAAATCCATGTATTGCTTCATCCTGTAAAAAATATATAATAAATTTTTATTATTTATAAATTGATTAATAATATAAATTGTTTATTATTATTAAATAAAATTTTCATAAAATATAAATGTAATTACCTGATCATCTACTAATAAGCAGTCAACGCTTATTAGACGACCAGTATTCGAATCTGTATTCCTCCATAAGCAACAAATTCATGCACAGATTGTGTTGTATGGTTCTCCTAGTTTTAGTATTTGTAGTGAACTGAACATTTTCTATAGATAATAAAAATATATAAACACATTTATTAACTAAACTAAATTTGGATGCTAAAATTTTTACAATTGTTTGACAACATAATTATTCAAAGAAAGTTTATATTTATTAAATATTAATTTTTTTCATAAATTATTTTGATTAATCTTATGGAATATTTTTTTGTAGAAGATATTTTTAATATGATTTGAATATTTATTAATTGAATCATTTATTAAAATATGTAAACCTTTTGGTGATGGTACTCTAGATAGTGCAACATATAATTGTCCATGACTAAAAATTTCATTTTCTAAATAGAGTCCAACTTTAATGATTGACCTTGACTTTTGTTTATTGTCATGGTATAACATACTTTTAAAGGGAATTTGTCGTCTTTTTAATACAAAAGGATATTTAGATTCATTTATAGTCATTTCTATTCTTGGTATATAAACTTTCTCACTTGTGTCGTTAGAATTAATAATATGACCTTCAACAATTCTATTTATTAGTTGTGTTATGATAAGTCTTGCACCATTACATAATCCTATTGATTAATTAAAATTTTATATTAACATAACAGGAATTCTAATTTTTAATTGTAATTTATGTGGAGGTAATCCATTAAAATTAAGTGTGTGTAAAAATTCATAAGGATATAAAAGATTTAGTTCATCAAGATTTCCTGATGATGATAAAATAGTATCATAACTATAATAAAATTTTATTTCTGTTGGTACTAAGCTTAATAAATATTTATTTATTACATCAGTTGTTGTATTTTTAGGTGTAATGATTGCCCTTTGTTTTAAATAATCAATATTGTTAAAATTATTAAAAAAAAAAATTCTTATATCTTGTGGTAGAAATACATTCAATAGAGTTTGCATCATGTGGGATTATATATTTTTCTGGTATTTTAATCCATGTAGCATATTTATTTTCGGTATTTTTTATTCCATTTGTTGTTCCATTACCAATATTTAAAATCCATTCAGAGAAGTTACTAATTTTTATTTATTCATCAATACAACAATTAAGTTTTTTTAATCGCATATTTTCTGTTAAAGTAAGTATTCGGAAATATGATCAAAGGTAAGAATTGTTTATAGTTACATCAATTATATTTTCTTTTGTTCCATTTGGAATAACTTGTAATATTTGTCTAAAGTCACCATCTAATATCGCTGTCACTCTTCCAAAAGGACGATTAAAGTCATTTTTTAAATCTTGCAGTGTGTTATCTAAAGCTTCAAAACAATATTTATTTGTCATTGGTGCTTCATCCCATAAAATTAATATTGTTGTCTCAATTAATTTTGCTAGTTGGGTACATTTTTTATTTAGCAAGTTGAAATTTTATCAATTGAAAGTGGTATGTGAAATCTTAAATGTGTAGTTCGACTTTAAGTTCTTCTCTTAAAAGATTATTATTTAAATCTTCAATTAATGATCCAGTGGGAAGTTGAAGATTATAATGTAATTAAAAAGATGAATTTAAATTTAAATATTTTCTAATTCATACAATACAAAATTATATATTTTATTTTCAGGAATTTTAGAATTTGGGTTGTTAAACAAGACTTTTATTTTCTATAAAATATCATCACACATTAATTTTTAATGTTTTTGTAAAAAATTTATTAGATCATAAATATTACAAAATAACATTATTGTAATAAAAAGTTGTCGAAGTTGTGTAGTTGTTGACCAAAATGATGTTTGTTCTATTGATTCGTCCCATTCTTTATCATCTCTTAACAAACCTAGTGCATGACAGGCTGTTTGATTTGTGAGATAAATAATGTTATTTACTGTTCGAAGTGATTCATAACTTGTTGAACCTTTTTGATGATTTAATAATAATTTTAAGTAGTATAATTCACCGGAACTTTGATGGATATAAAATGTCCTATGACATGTCCATTTTGTCTTTGAGTCCAAATCTTATTTTTATTATTCCAAATGAATTTTATTAGAAATTCTGTATAGGTAAGTTGTTGAGCATCTTCATTAGTTTTATTAATTTCCATCTATTCTGTTAATGTTGTTTTTTGAATCTGTGATTGTTGTATTATATTTCGTAATTGTTGATTTTTATGAAATGTAATATTTTGTATATTTGGTAGATGAATGGAAAGACGTTGAATAGCTGGATTTTTATGATGAATTGAATATTTAAATATTCTCCAAATTACTTCTTAAGGTGCATTATATCGACAGTTAAGATAATTTTTTATTTTATCAACTTCTTTATAATTTAATGTTTTATTATTTTTAGTAATAATATTATATTCAATAACGACCCTTATTTGATCTAGACCTTTTGTTAAGTATTTAAATAAATATTTAACGAGCATAAAATGAGAACAAATTTCGACATATGTACACGATATTTTAAGCATAAAGTTCTATTAAAAGGAACATCATATCTATTATCAAGTTTTATTCCTTCTTAAATAATATTAAATCTGTATCTCTATGACGATAATTTACGAAACAATTTTCTCCTATAGTTGTTTCATTTTCTATTTGTTTTGAAAATTTTTTTGAACATTTTGAATTTTTCATACATGGTGTAGATGTTTTTTTTTATATCCACATAGTCCATGTATCATATATTCAATTATAATTTTATAACCTAAAGGATCGATTATTGGATTTAGAATTTCTGCATAAATAATTTTATCTATTTGTATTGAATATATCATGGTATTTATGTTCAGGGTATAACCAAAATAACATATGACAATGAGGTAAACCATTGTTTTTGAAATTTGGCTACGTATAAATCTGCAGTTGAAAAAAAAAGTTAGAAAAATATAAATATTAGTTCTTTGTTTTTTAAAATAAAACATTATAATAACATTATATTGACTTTTTTATTATATTAAATAAATTAATTTACCTACTATTATGAGTCCGAAAATGACTCCTGATTTTATTGTATTTAATAAATGGTTAATTTAATTTTAAATATTATACTTACAATATCTGGTATATCCTCATTTTTTTATCTTGGAATTATTGATAAAAATATTTTAATTTCTGGCCATTTAGGAATGCATGTAAATGTTATAAATATATCAGAATTTTCATAATGTCTAGAAATTGCTATCGCATCTTAATAATTTCGAAGCATATATCTTGGACTTCCGGTATAAGATGATGGGAAAATAATTCTTTTTCTAATTGCTTGTGCATCTGTATTACCTTTAATTATAGCATCTTTAATACTTTTATATATTTCAGATCTTAAATTATTTTGATTTTATCTAATATAATATAAACGATCTTCTTCAATTGAAGCATAAATATCTACAATATAATGTTGGAAAAGTCTTCCAGATCTAAATAATGTATTTCCTTGCTGTATTCGTTCTTGAAGTTGAAAAGCATAAAATGATCTCATTGATATTCGATGTCTATGTGGTCATCTGCCAGTAAAATTTAGATTCCAACCTATATTAATTTTATATACATATTCTCCATAAGGGAATAATAATATATATTGTAATGCCATATAAGATAGATGTAGTTTATTGATTATTTATAATTCTCCAATTTGACTATGAATAATAATATCTCGTCCATCTACATATTGATCAATATCTCTAATAATTAAAGGACCTATATCTGTTGAAATTGGGAGATCATATTGTACACTATCTCCTTGTCGTCTTTCTATTAATCTTAATTTCATCGAGGGTATTTGATTATTTTCATAAGTATCTCTAACAGTTCTAAAAATATTGTACTAATTTATTTGTCTCATCTAATATTATAAGTAATTTTTTAATTATTATTTCATTTAAATTATTATTATTTGGAACTGTAGCAATTCTATTTTGTATTTCATGTTCTATATCATAAATATATAGTTGTACAAATATTGGAGGATTATTTTTAGTTGGAACTAAATAACCAATTATATGATGTATTTGATTACTAATTTTAAAAATATATTGTGTTGTTGAATTGTTAATATCTGATTCAATGTTTGCTCCAAATGAAGTAAAAGAAAACATCGAATTATTATATTATAATATTTTTTTCTAAAATTTGAACTTAAAGGCCCTCCATAATAATCTAATAATTGATCTAAAATTGGTGGTGTTTTTTTACTTAAATGAATGTTAATTTTTCCATTTTGACAACACAAAAATAACTTTGGTGGATTTGTATTTCATATTTGTTCAATTTTCCAGAATAATGCTTGACAATTTTGACATACGTAATTACAATGTCCAATATCTATATATTCATCTTTTGGACATAAATAAAAAAATTTTGTGTGAAAAAGGAAAAGGAACAATTTTGAAAATGTCAGTAAAAAATTTTGTCGAAAATAATTAATATATGAAAAATAAAAAAATTTAAAATAATGAAATTACCTTGTTCAATTGATTGTGAATTGTAATCTGCTAAAAATAGATTTGATGTTTCTTCATTCCCGTTTTCTTCAAACTGATTATTTGAATAATACATATTTGTTGATGTAGATGCTGTATTATTATTTACGTAATTTTGATTCTTCTGACGTTTTGATTGCCTTAAATAGTTTGTATTTTTTTTCCCGCATTTTCTTTCATTGTTGATACTTTTTTTTGTTACACAAAAAGAAAAATAATGACACGAAATATTGTTCGAAAATAGAAATTATACATATAAATGTAAAAAAAAAAAAAATTTAAATTACTAATTTATCTAGTAAAAAAATGGACTCAAGTAATAAAAAAATTGACGAAACAAATATTAAGTAAAATATTAGACATAAAATTTATTTCCCTTATAACAAAATAGGATAATTTTTTTAATTCAAAAGGTACAAATAATAAATAAAATTTAACAAAAAAATCGAAAAATTAAAGGGATAACAAAGTTGTGGAGTAAATTTAATAAAATAAAAATCAATTAAATCAACAAATAAATGTAGAAATGAATGTAAATTAAAAAAAATTAACAAACAAATGTATTATTCTTTTTTTTTTTTTTGTAATTTTTGATAATTCAAGAGTTTAAAATTTTCACATATTTATTTGACATGTATAATTTTACTTTTATAATTAGAAAATATTTAATAAAATATAATTTTTGATTTTACTAATTTTTTTGTCTATGTTTATTAATTTTTTGTTTTGTTAATTTATACGGCTTTTATATTCACAAGTTTTTATAATTTATTTTCTTAATTTTTTATTTTAAACCGATTTTTATTTTTAATATTACAATTTAATTAAGTTGATTTATTTTTTAATTATATGTAAACGTTTTTTTGTTTTTTGTTTTTTGTTTTTTTGTGTAAATTATTCATAGATAGAGGACTTATATTTTTTTTGTTTGAATTTTTTTTATTACTATCATCATGTCTGTTTAATTTTAATTCTTGGAAGTCTCGAAATATGAATTATTTAATTTGTTAAATATATTTAGTAAATTCATATTTTTATATAATAAATTGTTTGAATTTGGACTTATATATTTTTGTTTATTTTTTTAAGTTTGCTGTTAATTTCATTTTACAACACATGTTATATTATTAAACACACGTTATATCATTAAGACCAAAAATTTGACGAATATTAAGGAAGTATATAAACAAATATGATATTTTATTTGATTAAATTTAGTTAATTATAATTTATGATATCTGATGAAAATATTAATCTGCATTTTAACTTTCTAAGTTTTTTTTTTGTATAAAAAATTATATGCAGTAGATGAAACAATAACTAACCTAAGTCATTTATGTTCTTCATTTATGCAGTAGAAAAAATTTAATAGAAAGAAAGAAAGAATAGTAGATAGAGAGAATAAAAGAATGAGAGAAGACTAAATAGTAAAAAGAGGCAGTGAAAAATGAGAAACAATCGGTATAGATAATATAGAAAACCAAAAGGTAAGATTAAGAAAGTATAAACTAAAAAAATCATATGAGACAGAGAACGGCAGAGGGCAAAAAAATGAGAGGAGAGTAAATATTAAATCAACAAAAAATACTAACATATTTAATACTATTTTGTTCTCCAAAGAATAAAAACATCATAACTCCTAAATATCCACAACAACTATAAAGACTGTCAAATAATATGTATTAGTTATTCATGATATTCTATCAATGACATCATATTCAGCAAAATATATCAAATTAACTAAAACGTCTGGTATATGCATTATTACATATCTAAACTGAGATCATATTAGCAAGTTACATATTTTTTACAAAAATTCCTTTAAAATACATTTACAGTGTCAATGGGGAAAAAACAGAAAAAACAGGGGGGAAAAAGCCGGGAAACAAAAATTGGAAAAAGCAAAGAACATTCATTACAAAAATACTCATCAAATAGCAACATACATCTATAAATAATAAACTTTTATAAACCATATATAAAGAAGAATATATTTAACATAAAATAGGGGAAAAAAATTAACTCAATAACAAAATTATAAACTGTACAATATCATTATAATAGTAATAACAATAATCATAACTGAAAAAATGAGAAGTTCAAAAATATTAAAGAAACAAGAAGAAGAAAAACAAATAAATATAAAAATAAACAAAGAAACCAATAACTGTTATAAAAGCAAAATGTTAAGAATTAAAAGAGTAATTTATCATAATACAATAAAACAACAATCCACTATAATTAAGATACATAAATAAGAATAGTACCTGAATAAAAACAGTAAGTTTGTACAAAAATGAATATCCCAAAATGATTAGTCTTCAGAAGGTAAGAAAGAGTACGACAAAACTTTGCAGGTAAAAAATAAAGGAGGTTCAAACCAAAGCAATTAAAAGAGTGGTAAGATGAGAGTGATAGTAAACTGTGAGAACAATGTAATAAATGAGAGAAAAAGTTATCTGTAGAAAAAATTTGGAGGAAAAAAATTAATAAAAATTTATAAAAAAGATTCGGTGAACAACATAAGCACTATCTGAACCAATACACATTCACACATAAAACAGATCATACAATTAAAACAAATTAGAAGCATTAATGACTAAGTTATATATCTCAGTCAAAACAATCATTACAGTGTAAATAATAGATTTATATCCAATAACAAAATTAGCTAAAAGAAAATAATCTATAAACATTAAATGTGTAACACAGATTAGCAATAAAAAGACTAAAATCTCTTACCACAGAAAGAAATTGCATGAATAATCCAGAAGATTAAATAATGGGAAAGCCTAACAATCCATTAAAATCTAACTAAAAGATAAAATATAGTTATGAAATATAAGAAGAAATTATAAAGGCAAAAAATAAGCAAACAAATTTCGGCCATAAAATCAAAAAAAAAATACCTGGGGGATAAAAACCAAAAAAAAAAAAAGTTTACAAACATTAGAAACAAAAAGTCTTCAATATCTCCGTTAACACTTCCAATCAACCACCTTCGTAGCATTACCACTGCAATTTACAAAAATAAATTAACAAATAACAAATATCAAAATTAATTTATATTACATCTAAGAAGGAAAAAAAAAAAAAGGGAAAATAGTTACTGAAAATAATGGAAGGAAAACAAAAACATACCCTTTTTTTCTGTAAATTTATTTTAGCAAGAATAATGAAAAAAAAAACCCCCAAATCAAAATTTAAGGTTTGGATAAAACAAACATAGAGAGAGGAACAAAAAATTGTGACATCAACAGTAGAAGAAGATGCAAACGAAAGCGTAACCAACAAAGCTTTAAAAAAAATATAAAACTCAAAGTTAGAATTCAAAAACCATGAATCCAAAAAATCAAATGATAGAAAAAGTATATAAAAAAAACATGCAACACCTAAAAAAATAACAAAGAAAATTGGGAGAAAAAATGACAACAAAATCAGAAATATCTTTCTTCCACTATACACATACACAGAATGAAGAAAAAAAAAACCCCCCAAAACCCCCAAAAAAAAATAGCCAAAAAAAAATTACAAAATAGTGAAAAAAAAAATTTCCCAACAAAACAAATAACGAAACCTAAAACTCTAAAACAAAAATTATACAACACAAAATAACCAAAAAAAAAAATAATACACACTAAAAAAAACCTAAAATCAAATCCTAAAAATCCAACAAAACAAACTCACAGAAAAAAAAAATCAAGAGAGACAATCGGTGAAGACAGTAACAAAAACCCAAAAAACAAAAAAATTATCCACAAAAAAAAAAAAAACCCTAAAATCAAAACCTAAAAATCTAAAACAACAAACCCACGGAGAAAAAGAGAGAGAGAGAGAGAGAGGATCAGTGAACACAATAACCAAAACCAAAACCTAAGATTTGAAAATCTAAAATGCATAAAATCTAAAGAGAGAGAGAGAGCAGCAGAGAATCGATCTACACAACAACAAAAATAAAAAAAATAAAAATAATAATACACACCCAAACCTCCCCCCCCCCCCCCAAAATCAAACCCCTAAAAATCTGACACAACAAATCCACTGGGGGAAAAAAGGGGGGGGAGCAGAGGGGGGGGGGAGCAGAGGCTAGGTGAACACAACCACAAAAACCAAGATTTAGGGTCTGAAAATCCAAAATACATTAAAAAAACCCTAAAATAAAATGCTAAAAATCCGAGAAAACAAATACACCGGGGGAAAAAAAAAGAGAAAGAATCGGTAAACACATCAACAAAAACCAAAACCTAGGGTTAGAAAACTCAAAATGCATACAATCTAAAGAGAAAGAGAGAGCAACCGAGAGAAGAAAAACCAAAGAGAGATGAGTGTTGAGGAGACAGACACAAAATGAAGAGAGGGGCGGCGACAAAAGGAAGAGGAAGACAAACATAGGGTTTGGGGAGCCAAAAAAATATAAAGAGAAAGAGAGAGCAGCGAAGTGGAAAGAAGGAAAGCAGCAAAACAGTGAAGAGGCAGACATCAAATGAGGAGAGGGCCGATGGCAAGAGGAGGAGAAACCCACAAATAGGGTTTCAAGAGCAAAAACAGAAAACCACTGTACACTCCATAATCGGTACACAAAAAATGGGGCAAAATGTCCTGACAATGCCAAAAGGGCAAAACTGGTAAATTACTGTACAACCTGGGAAAAGGTAAAGGATTTGAAGGATAGAAATGTCATTTTACTGTACAATTTACTGTTCAATGAACAGTAAAAGTTTACATCCTTTCAGTATATTAAGTAATGCGCCACAGACTCATTTACAAAAACACTCGTGGAATGCGCAGATTACATAAATGTCTTCAAAATTCTACTCTAATGTCATGATTAGACGATGGTTAGTACCATACAATGTATTATAACTCTGTGCAGAAAATGATAACTTTTACACCAAGTAAGTTAGTGACATGTCGTGGACTATAACGGTACGTGGAAAATATCGTCAATTTCCTTACCCTTTTTTTATATTTCATCCTTTAAAAAAAAAAAAAAAAAAAAAAAAAAAAAAAAAAAAAAAAAAAACATTTAAAGAGGATCCTTTCCACGACATTTATCCAAAACAGAGGCGTTTTATCAAGGTTTAATTTTGTCTCCCACATGAACTATTTATGAGGCTCTCTTGACAATATTATTTGTTTAATTGTATTAGAGATACTGTTACGGAAAATTACAAGTGCATAATATTGTAAACAAGTAATAAAATAATAAGTAAAGTATCGTTCTCATGAGTGCTATCGTTACCAATTATCAAAATTATATTAACTCTAAACTTTATTTGAATAACTGAAAAGAAATCTATAAAATAAAAATAACAGAAATTACATAAAGACAAAAAACTCAAAATATTAAAAATCTAAGGTTTCTGATATTAATCATATTCAAATTCTCTAATCCAATTAATTAACGTTTATTCCATATACTTCCAATGAATCTCTCTAATATATTTTTTAATATTTCTAAGCATTAACAATTTATTATAATAAGCCTTATTACCTCTCGATCTCAAACATCTTATCATAATTCATTAAGAACCAAAACTTTTTGGTACTGCACAAGTTTCATAACTATCTGTAGCTTATGGCAATCTCATAGTAGATTAAATAAGGGCTTATTCAATTATCACTTATCAATCTCAAATTGAATACTAAATTATGCAAAATTGACCAAAAATTCACAAATATTAAGCACATATTAAAATACTTAACATAGAACTGGAATAAATATCAATTAATTAAAAATAGAAAAAAATCAAATTATCATAATCCGGATAAATCGTATCTCTAAAAAAGAAAATTACTTCATAAATAAAAATAGAAATCTATAAAATAAAGGTTTAATCATTCTCAAATTATAAAAATCAAAAAATAAGAAAATAAAACAAGAAAACCCAATTAAGGATGTGTCACAGGTCTCTAAAGCTTTTTCCTAAATTTTCTTATCCTTCTCCTCTTGATAATTCAAGATAATCTCTCCCTAATTTTATAGAAAATTGATCCTAAAACTTAAAATATTTTTTCTTATTTTTCTTCTTTGGTTTTCAGCTTCTCCCGTAGCCAAAGACCTCTTGCTTGGAGTCCTAGGGCTCCTTTTTATAAGCCTCCAAGAGCCGCCGCCTTTTGTTCCTCCCAATTTCTCCTTTTTATTTCATTTTTTCCTTTTATTTTCTTCTGCTGCAAAAGCTGACGCTAAGCAAACCCTAAGGGCCACGGAGACAAGTGGCGAGCAGCGGTTGGGAAAGCGCTAAAGCTAGGGCTGCATGGTGAGCTAGGACTGGCTCACAGGCGCATTTAGCTATGGAATGCGAAGTATCGGATCCGGCAATGCCCTTGGTTGTTGACACTTGCATCGATCACGCTCCAGACAAGGTGAGTGAGACGTACTCGCAAATCTGGGCCTCCTATTCCTAGATCTGACGACCAAAACGAGTGAGTGACTGCAAGTGGATACTTGCACAAGTGGTCAACGTTGGCTCCAAATTTTGTTTTGCTATTTTAAATCATTTTTATCACCTTTTAGCTCCAAATTGCTTCGTTTAACCCTATCAACATAATTAACTCATACACTTGAGATAACATAATAAATTTGGGTAAAAATTAATGTAAAGTACTAAGATTATAGTAAAAATATAAGCTTAAGAATACTAAAATAACTCTATTTTTTAGAGTTATTAGGTACTGTCTTATTTATCAAATTAAATTCTCTGTCAATTAATAATATAACAACTGACATATTCGGAGCTAAATCGTAGAATATCTATAACTATATATAATTATGTTTTGAAAGAGAACATTATTTTTGTTGAGTAAAAGAGAAGATCCTTGGAGTTATCTATTTTTTTTTTCTTTTTTCTTTTCTTTTCTTTTCTTTTTTTCTTTTTTCTTTTTTTTTTTTCGCTTTATAGAAATCTCATGGCCGACCGAGGAAAATCTTAACTCTAAGTCTACTCAAAAAAAGAATGACCAAGTCTGTACTTCCAATATCACAAGTCACAACGTAAAATCACACAGCCTATTGTTCGGCAATATCTTTAAAGTGAGATTATAAAGAGTTGAATCACGAGTGCATACTGAAAAAAGAAAGAGGAGAGCTTTCTAATAGTTGTACTATTCTATCGGTGGTAATAAAAGACAATAAAATAAATTATGTTTCCACATAAACGTGGCAACTTTACATAATTAGACATTTATGATATTATTCTACTTTTATAAGGAATATTTATATAAAATTTACAGATAGTGTCATCCAAAAGAAAAAAGAGCATTGAAGGGTATTTGAGTTAAATATATATATATAATAAACGTGATCCTCGGTAAGAACTTTAGACTAAGAGTTGTGATGTTCCCTAATTATAAGAAACAAGAACAATGAAGGACTTGCCCGAGATGATCAAGACATCCATTCAGGCTCACGAGGAAGGAGGTCCATTCTGATAAAGAGCTTCTCAAGAATATCTGAAAAGATGTATACCTCGAGAGTCTCTCAAAGAAGGAACACATCTAGCGGTCTTTTAGAATAGACGCGTCTCGATGGATCGCTGAAGGAGAGAATCTCTCGAGAGGTCCCTCATGAAAACCTTAACTAGAAGGATCTGTATACCACTTCGGGATGCCCTCCGGGGAAACCTTACCTCAAGGGATTTCCTAAAGAAAGCACAATCAAAGAGGAACCTCGAGGGCAAAGGCATTGTGCAATTGGCTCGAAACAATAGTTATCTCTGACACGTAAAGACCAAATATCATAGAAATGTTCTAGAAGCATCCACATCAAGGACCGGAGAAATCTTCAAGAAACGTGTATAAGGAAATCTCAAGAAAACTGAGAAGAGACAACAGATTGATGATGTGTCTAGATCAGAGGGTTTTTGGAAAAAAACCTATAGTTGAACTGTTCAACTATAAATAAAGTCTCAGATTTCATTTAATTAGTTTTTGCCTACTTACCAAACACTGTTTCTCTCAATTTCCTCCATAATTGTTTGCCTAAGTTAGTATTAAAATGCCTTTCATAGATACACGCCTAGTGCCCCCAACGACGAGAGATAGCGGAGAAAGTGGAAAGATGTAAACGTGGAGAAAACCGCTCCAACAATAACTAAATTATAACATATAATTGGTGCTCTATCTATAATTATGAATTAACTTCCAATTAAAATCAAAAATCTCATGTGTCACATAATTGTTCATAATACTTTTTATGATAATGACCTGCTAATATTTGTGACGCATGGCGTTTTTACCAACCAAAAACAGGTATATTTTATTTGACTCGTAAATTGACAATACAACGTAAACTTAGTGGCAATAAGTGATAAATTAGTGCTATCGAAAATAAGTGATATATTGGAGTAGTTGTTGGTATAATTTAATAATAATTTTATAACCACTCCCAATCTTGACATAAGTGCGATAAATTACCATGCAATCTTAAGGTGTTAATAGATATTTTGATTATATTAATGTTATATTTGAGTTCATAGGAATCCTCTTCATTACATAGAGACTAATATTTCTAATGAAACATGGAAAATGATTTTTTTTTTAAGCAAATTTTAAAAAATATTCCAAATTTTGTTAAATTAGAGAAATGATCTTTTTCTCAAAAATGGCCAATCGCCCACTTGGTCAATAGTCAATTGAAGGATATTAATAAGTGTATTTACTGGTCAATCATGGATTGATTGGTCCAATCACCATTTTACTAGGCACCGGTCATTTTCTTTGAAAAAAAAAAAAAGAAAAAAGTTATTTACCTTTTTACATCATATATCTTATTTTTACTCCCTTTTAATATTTGCATTTGTATGCCATCATATTGCTTATATCATATTTCGATCCATAGTTAATTTGACATAAAAATATCTAAATTACCCTTCAAAAGAAAAACTAAAATCAAGTATTATTTACCTTTTATACCATATATTTTGCTTTTATTTACAAAGTATATCTTGCATTTTAAAGTCATTCATTTTTCTACCGTTCTATTATATTTAGTATACATATCTATACACTTTCTAGTATCAACACTCCAAATGCCCAAAATGCCTTTTAAAAATAATTAAAAAATGACAAAACCTCTAATTTTATCAAGAAAAGATTCAGACTTCTCAGCTCCACCACATTGCAATCCAGCCCATTCCCACCCCGACACCACCCACCCATTAATTTACAAACATGCCTCAGCTCATTGCTACCTCTAAGCATCCTTTCTTCTTCGCCTAGATGTCTGACGACAACAAAGTGTAAAGGGGCAGGTAGGAATGATGTGGGTTTGCAAACCACTATCGGCAAGTGTAGGAAAAATCGACACCAGAGTACAACGAAAGAAAAAACTAAATAATTTTAGGAGTCTAACTCATTTTGTTACGTACAATGAATAAATACATTATCTACATACCTATTGAAGATCGGAACCACATTTCCGATAGAGCTTTCCTTTAGAACAGTACCAAGAAGATCCTCAATCAACTAGCCTTCTTTATTATTCTCATCTCACTGAATCGATACGTGTGGGCATACCTTCAATATCTCTTCAATGAAATTGGTAGTTGCCTTCTCCTTCCAATCAGAAGACGAAGAACAATCAATGACTAAATATGAACCATCTTTGCCTCTTATTATCTAAGTGAAAATAGAACCCTAAGGGCTCTGTTGAGGCCTTGGGACTCGACCCTGGCGCATGGTGCACTCGGCCCGTAGGCTCGGGTGGCCTGTGAGCTAGTCGACAGGGTTGCAGCCCAAGCTCCCCAACCCGTCCCGGGAGGCGTTGTGGCGCTCACGTCCAGAGGTTGTTGATACCAAGGTTCGAACCCTTAATATCCTCTGGAAACACGGAGTTCCCATCCATCTGAGTAGCTCTTTTATGTTGAGGCCTTGGGACTTGACCCTGGCGCATGGTGTGCTCGGCCCGTAGGCTCGGGTGGCCTGTGAGCCGATCGACAGGGCTGTAGCCCAAGCTCCCCAGCCCGTCCCGGGGGGCGTCGTGGCCCTCACGCCCAGAGGTTATTGATATCCTTTGGGAACACGTGTTCCCAAAGGATATCAAGGGTTTGAACCCTGGTATCAATAACCTCTGGGCGTGAGCGCCACGACGCCCCCCGGGACGGGTTGGGGAGCTTGGGCTGCAGCCCTGTCGACCGGCTCACAGGCCACCCGAGCCTACGAGCCGAGCGCACCATGCGCCAGGGTCAAGTCCCAAGGCCTCAACAGGCTCTATTTATAGTAATGGCTTTGATAGAGAGGGAGAGGGAGAGAGAGGGATGGTGGTGAGGGAGAGAAGGGGAGGGCAGCATCGATAAAAGAGAGTGAAAGAAAGAGGGTGTGACGTCGGCTAGGGTGCGAGGTGGTGAGAAAGATCAAGAGATCTGGGTAAAAGGGAGGATGGATTTGAGGGGCTAGCATGGTTCATTTTAAAAAAAAAAAAAAAGGGGAGAAAACAAGACCGTTTTGTCCAAAACCATCATGGGAAATGACTGATTTCATGATGATTTTCAAAAATTGTTATGGAATCAAGGCTTTGCACGACGGTTTTTAAAATCAACCTTTCTATGATGGTTTCTAAAACCATCGTGGAATCTTTCCTTTGCATGACAATTTTCAGAAACCAAACTCTGTACCATATTTTTTAGGTACTTTAGAGGACGGTTATTAAAAAAACCGTCATGAAATCTTTGTTATGTATTCCAATATTTGTTGTAGTGAGATAATCTTTAAATCTTTCCTCATTACTATTTTTGAATAATCTAATCACCAATAAGGGTTAAAATATAATATTACTTAGTCATTAACCACCTAGGTTTTTTTCAAATGTATTTTTCAAATTTAGCTCTGTCTTATCAGATAATTAAATCAGCCAATTCAAGGTTTTGTAAATAACAGTCCAGGACATTGTTTGTTTGCGTGCGTACAATTTAATACAAGTAAATAGGCAAGAAAGCGCTCAACATATGAATGTAAATATGCTTGATCATCATAAAATAAAACCTTAACTATAATCCAAATGTCATGAATACTTCAAAGTATTCTATCCTATGACACAGATCCTAACAATGTAGGACAATGCTTGACAGAGTTGTGATCGCAAGGAATGCTTAGAGATGGTGCTTGGGCAATTCTAGTTTTGTGAGGCAATAGAACGATTTACGTCATTTTAGTGACATATGAATTTGTCCATAGAAAGTATAATTTATAAATCCTATGTTTATTTCTGTGTGGTTGATTTGGTATGTTTAACATTCTCAAATGTTATTAGGGCATGAATGGGGGTGGGTTTGGAGGTGTGATGAGATAGAGTAAGTTGATGTAGGGACACGTAAACTAAGGTGAGACACGTGATTAGGGTTATCTACCAAAAATTATAATGATTAGGATTTTTAGTTTTTTATTTAATTTACAATTTCTTCATTTTTTCATTTTTAATTCTAATGGTATTTTTGGTATTTTTAATGTGAAAATTAATTGTTTTATTGTTGATAGATCAAAATTAATTGTTTGATCAAGAAAATGTATAAATATATTTATTGATAAAGGTTAAAAAATGCAGAACTTCAAATTATGTTATATTTTCTAAATGAAAACAAAATGCTTGGTGTAAAAAGATAAATAACACTTATTTTAGTTTTTCTTTGCAAGGGTATTTTGGATAGTTTCAAATCAAAGTTAAATGTTGATCGACAAAGTGTCTAAATTTGAAATTAATCATAATCTAATTATATAAAAATGAAAACTTCAACCCAAAGGGTATAATTTTTGAATAAAAATAAAAATAAAAATAAAAAATAAAAAACAAAAAACAAAAATGTATAAAAATCGATAAATCAAATTATTTTGTGGATTGAATTTCACTTGCCTGTCTATGGGATCCTTTGTATGTGCTCAGGATAGAAGTTTTGTATGAACATATTGCCATGCAATTTTTTTAATACGGTTGTTAGGGACAAAAATCAGTAGGGCACATTGGGACATCCCAACTAGGTTAGCATCTACTGAGCACCCTTATATTTACCTATCTTCAATGTTTTATTAAATATAGAAAAATAACAATAGTTAAGGTCCAACATAGAACAAACTAGCCACGAAAGACAAAACAACTAAAAAGTAAATGTATGTAGGAAACAAAGCAAAGAAGATTTTGATACCATAAGATACAATTGAAACTACATCTTTGAAAAATATAAATATATTATAGACCTTATGAAAAATCTTGCTAGAAATGCTTAATGGAAAAACCTAGTAAGGGAAAAAAATTTGTCTACGCCTACCATTTAACAATCACAAAGGAAAAAAAAAAAAAAAGAACATCAATAGTACTATATCATGGTCTACCACTAACATCATCTGTTATAAATGAATAAATAAAATCAGGGGCTGACCACCACCAAATAGAAGAAACAATACTTGGAACACGAGATATCAAAGAATCTATAATTCTATCACCGTCCCGAAAAATATGAAACCAAAAAATCCATCTGAGAAAGATGGCTTAAATAGCAACGTCAAATCAGATGCCAAAGCCATGGGACTTTACAAGATCTAGAATGAAGAAGTCACACAATTTAAGTGAAATCACTATAGAATGTATTGCCATACTCTCAAGTATTTTGACTTCAAATTATGACATACAAAACTTGACTTTACATGAAAGTAAAAGGAGGAATTATTAAAATATCTTTTAAAAATTATTTATCATTTCATTTTTAGTTTTTAACATATAAAAGATTAAGTACTAGTCTCTTGTATCATTTTTAATCGATCTAATTTATCCATATTTTTATACATCATCATATGGTAATAAGATTTAATATTAGCATTGTCATGCACATTTAAAAAATAAAATCCCCCAAAATAAATAAATTTCCATATAAAAATATCTGCCCGATTTCAATATTTAAATAATTTATGAATTATGATAGTGAAATATATGGACAAGGTTTAACAGTCAACTCCTACTAACAAACTAGTCAATGCGTTTAATAACATATCCTTTTCTTTTTTTTTATTCTTTTTTGAAATGATTTTTTTCTATATCTTTATTTATTTGCTTGACTAGTTAATAATGATCAAGATTTCTACATTACTGTCACAAATTTAGCTGAAATCTTTTACAAAATTTCTTCTAGTAGCTCGTCCGGCACCGTTTGATTATTTGGTCGAACACGTGAAGGTGGTGACGACAAAGAAAGTAAAACACGTGTGGTCGTGTTACACGCAAAAGATGCCAAATTTTTTTTTCCCCTTCTGTGGAAGAATTAAATGTAATTACTGTTCTATCCTCCACCTAACTTGTACGTAAATAATTTATGAAGAAATCCATTTTTTAAAGATTCTAAAAAACTTATCTCTGGATATGACTTTATTTATCTTGTTTTTATTCTTTTGCTCCTATTACAATTACTATTTTTCCTTTTTTTTCCCCTCTGGTAATCTCACATTTATTTTCTTTATTTAAGAAGATATATGGTGTGTTTGGAGAACAAGTTCAACTCTAATTAAACTGTATTTTTTTATCTTAATTTTTATCTTTTTCTGAAAATTTAATAAAATTTATAATTATTTTTTAAAAAATTAATATTATTCAAGTTTAAAAATTTCAACTCAACTCAAACTCAATTCATTCACCAAATATCCCCATACACTTCTTTCTTTTTCTTTTTCTTTTTTTTTTTTAACTGTGTATATACTTCTTTATATGTCTAAAGAGACAAGGACAAACAATTGATGTTACTTGTTGACCCGACCAATAATTTACAAACGTCAAGTTTTTACTTTTTACTCATTGGTGCATATATTTCTTCTTCTTTCCCCTCCCCCATCCCTTTTCTCCTTTATTAAAGGATTGGGCTATCCTGTTGCTCAAATTCTCACGCCATGCTAAAAGTATCCCCAAAATGTACTCCTTTCATTTATGAATAAAGAAAATAACCAACAACCGGGCTAAAATGGTAAGTGTAAATATCATAGGCATCCAGTTTACATTCTTACTAATTACTTAAATTTTTTATTTAGTATTTTTATCCTTTAAATTTATCATCTTTTGACAACTCTTTTTTTTTTTTTTTTTTGAATTTCATCTTTAACAACTTGCTTTCAAAACTTCTAATTTTAATAATTTATTCTTTACCTTCTAATTTCATCTTAGTATAATTTACTCTTTTGTTAATTTTCATTAAATTAAATATTTGAATATGAAAGATTTGTATTAAGATTTTTATCATTTTTAAAAATTTGTCAACAATGAAATTTTTAATCTTTACGTGAGATATACATGAGCTTTATGTCTTTTATTTAATGATAAATTAAGTCATATGAGGTACATAGTAATGATTTAGAAAGGTTAAAAATAAATTACCAAACATAAAAGTTTGGCTGTTAAATTAGTAAAGGATGATAAGTTTGAGGAACACCAGAGATCATATATATATATATTGTTATTGTTATTGTTGAGAAGTAAATTTACTTGCATATATCCCGTCCTTTACCACTCAAAATGTTGAGCACGTCTCTCCACATAAAAACCAATTACCAGAAATTTATTAGTTTTTTGTGAGAATACAGTATCCTATTAATATCTCACGTGAAATATAATAGCTGCAATGCCACCAAGGTATACCGATTACCACTCAGATATTAAATTTTACAGACAAAATCCTTCTTGACTAGATCTTAAATAATTGTGGATATTTTTACACTTGAGAAAACGGTCATAACTCTGCCTTATCTGTGAAAATGAAAATCCAAACAGCAAATCCTTTCTTTTCAAGGCAAGATAATTAAATCTCATATCAACTAATTAACAAAAGAATAATAATAATAATAATAATAATAATATTCCCTCAAAATAACAAAGGTAATGCACCATAGACAAAAAAAAAAAAAAAAAAAACGTTGATTTGTTTCTTTTTATCTAATGGGATTAGTTGACGTTATTTTTAGCAATTTTTGTTTCCTTTTTTAACAATTTTTTATTTATTTATTTCTAATTCTTTAGGAAAGGATAGACAAATATGTAAGGTTAGATTTATACCAGTAAAAGGGTAAAAAGAATCCCATGGGTAATGAAAATTAAAAAAACAAAATTAACCATTTACATTTTTGAGACTTACCTTCTGAGCTTATATTTTGAGACTTAACCATTTACATTTAGCCTAAATTTTTAAGCTACATAAAACACAAAATGGATTCTCTTACAATTTATAAACATGATATGATACCTTGTAAGGCAAAATTGAGAATTAAAATAATAAAAATAATAATAAAATGATTGATTGGATAATTAAAATCAAAATAACTTCATGATACTTGCATGGTTCCTATATGGGGTCCCACAAAATCTAAAGTTAATTTATTTAATAACTCGCGACTGTATTTAATATTTTTTAATTAAATAAATAAGAGCTATACATATATGACAGCAGAAATAACGGTTAAAACAATAGCCATCTTTTTTAGTGGCGCAAGACGTACATTTACGCACTCTCATGCAAAATGCAGTAAAGTTTGGGAAGACAACAAAAAAGAGATTCCAAGTTATTAAAAGTCATTCATTCAGAACTAGAAAGAAGGGTGTGTTTTTAATTTAATATATATATATATATATATTTACATGGGAGGTGCTGAGACTGAGTCTATATTATTTTAATCTATCTAATTACTAAAAGCATATATTTTACCATTTAGGCTCGTTCTTTTTTCTTTTTCAGTTTCTTTTCCTTTTTTTTTTTTTTTTTGGTTATATCTCTCTCTGGTCTTTCTCTTCTCCCTCTCTCTCCCTCTCTCTCTCCTGCTCTCTGTCTGTATCACCGCAGCGACTGACCAAGAATTTGCCGGCATTGACCAAGCCTATGAGAGACCCACCTCCGACAGGGCCAGATCGGTGAGTTCAGCTGAAACCTGAAATTGCATTTCATTACTTTCCTCTCAATTCATTTGTATTGACCCAAAAATGAAGATTCTTTCGAAATTTTCTTGTGTTTTTTTGCGCAACACCCCACGCCCCCCCACCCACCCCAACGTTTCCTTCTAAATCTTAACAATTTATACACATCAATCTGAATCAGATTCAGGGGCTTTCCTATTTCTCAACCAGCTTAAAGAGAGAATAAAATTTATAATTCTTAAAAAGCCATAAATATGTTTCTGTTGCCTCACAGGTCTTACACGTTTTCTCACAGGAGTGAAAAGTGTATTAGCTGGTGGTAAGCTGTTGAGAAAAATCTGGTAAAAATAATAAATTTTTTAATCTCAGCAACAATCGCAAAATGGGTTTTCTTTTTTCTTTTTTCTTTTTTCTTTTTTCTTTTTTCTTTTCATTTTTCTTCTAATTTTATTCCAATTTTCCTCTTTGGCTGAGAAATGGGTTTTCTTTAACATGTCTCACAGGTTCAGACAATGAGGATAAAGAAGAGAAGGGTGAGCAGAAAAGTCTCGGCTTTTGGCATTTCGCTGCAAAATTTTAGCTGCTTGAGGATTAGGATGACCCCAATAAGGTGGAACTAGAAAAAAAGGAGAAAAAGATTGGGATTTTTTGTCAAGAGAATTCAAGAATGAATTTTCAAGGCGGGTTTTCGATTCCACAGCCCGAGGAGATTCATTTGGAGAGCTCTTGGATGCCAGTAACACCACAGAAGCCACCCATTTTGGTGCGATCCAATTCGGTCCCAGAAAACCCAAATGGGAATCAAGTACTGGGTATGGAGAATTGGATAGAGCCTGCAACAAATCATAATTGCTTGGCTCAAATTTTCGACACAAATCCACAAGTGGGTCGAATGCCTGAGCGATTTGGGTATGATGGAAATCTGAATATCAACGGCATTGCTGGTTCTTATCAACAGCCTTTGCCTTATGAGGGTGAAGATTGGAACAATATGCCATTTATGCAGCTGTTACAACAAGGGGATGATTCAGATTTTGTTACCTCCACAAAAAGAACTCTGCTGCGAGATGTAGAAGTGTCACGGCCCAAAACGAGTAACTTCCAAGGAGATTGCAGCTCATCTGGTGGTTTCGATTCAGGTTCGAGCTTCAGACCCGAGACTGCCAATGCACATTGTCAAGTTGAAAATAGTTGGATTGGATCCAAATCTGATAGTTTGCTGCCCAGACAAGGAACTCAGTATTCGGCTTCCTACCTGTTGGATAATGGAAACAGCATACCCAAGAGACTCCCATGTAAGTAACAAGAATTTCATCATTTTTTTTTTTTTTTCCATTCTCGTTACTGCTACCATCCGGAATCTGGATTAGGAATTAAAAGGCTCATTTTTCTTGAACAACAAAGTTGGAGAAATTAAAACAATAATCTTTTTTCATGCTTGAAACCTCCTTACACAAATTCTGTGGTCAATGGAATGAAAATTTTTAGATAATGCTCTTCTACTTTGAAGCAATAATTCTTTTTGGCTTTAAGTCCCTATAAGATGACCCTCCTCGTGAAACTAAACAGAATCAAAATAACTCATAACCCTTTTGTATTCAAACACTCCCATAAAGCATAAAGCATAAAGCACTTTATTTTTTCTTAATGAATTCATTTCGGAATAAGAGAATTTTCATAGTCAATTAGCAATGCACATTCCTTGTTCTTTCATCTTTCTGAAATTTCTTCTTATTAAGTTAAAACTTTGCAAAGTTGAGATTTTTTATTCTTAAGATGTACGTCTTAATGTTTTTATTGTAGATCCTATAAAGATGGCATGGTGCTGCCTCTATGAAATTCTGTTTGAACAATTTGTTTATGTTATGAATTTGCATTTCTATTATGCATCGCCAAAAACTCATGTGAACAAAACTCTCTCTGCAGATGATTTCCCCACACCTTCGAGGTCACCAAACTATGATTTGAATTCCTCACCGAGTATAAATAATGCTCTCACAAATATTTCCAACTCGCATGCCTTCACTCCGGTCACACCAGAAGAGGCTGCAAATAGGGAAAAACAACATTCCGCTATGTTCACGTCTTTGATTGTTGAAAGCACAAGCCAGGAAAAAGACAGGATGGGGAATTTAGGTCAGCATACAGGAGAGGCAATTCAACAACATGGTGGCGAACTCTTGCAAAATATTTTGGAGTCATCATCCACCGTGATTTCTACGCCACAGAAGGAAAATACAGATTCTGACAAGAAAATTGACGTAGGCATTGATCTGAATAAGACGCCACCACAGAAACCTACCAAACGTAAGAAACACAGGCCTAAGGTTATTGTAGAAGGCAAACCTAAAAGGACTCAAAAGCCTGCAGTGCCAAAAGATAGAGTGTCTATGGAGAACCGTCCAGCAAAGAGGAAATATGTACGCAAGAATGTACCAAAGGACTTAAAAGCTCAAGAGGTGAATGTTACGGGGGAGACAAGAGACCCTGGTATTGGAACAACCGATAAAACGTGCAAGAGAGTCTTGAATTTTGATTTGGAAAAGACTGGTGATGAAACCCGCAACGAAGTGATCGGACAGCAGGATGTGCAGAACATGAATAAAAGCACAAGTATGACCAAGGACCATCAAGCCATGGAACAGAGAAACGGAACCAATCATGCATGGGGAACAATGTCATCCGAACAGAATGGCTTACCTAAGGGATTGATGGTAGAAACCCAGATTCCAGGAAAGACTAGCGGTACACATTTCACGAGTCAAATGACACCAGACAGGCAAGCAGCTGTTGCCCCATCAGCTTCAACGAAGGAAGTGCTGATGAAAAGTTTTTACGTAACTGGGAGGCACGAAATTATTGCCAATGCAGATCAATGGCAAAACAGAAGAGCAGATAACTACACTCCCATGCAGCAACAAACACATCGAGAAGGAACAGGCCAAGAAAGCCTTCAAGGAAAGGCCAACAATGTCAACCTTGAGAGGGCTAGGCAAATAATGCGCCTCGAGAGGATTAAGGAACTGATGATGCAGATTATGCCTCAACAAGCACCAAAAACTCCATCCAAATTCTCTGAAGCAAGGGGATCAAAACGAGAACATTGTCAAACCACTGGGTACACAAACCTCTCGACCCCTAATCAGATGGGCTTGCCATTGTATGAGAATATACTTCATGTGGAGGAATGTCACCGAAACGGTCACCCCTTGCACCCGGGATTTTTGCAAACTCCTAAGAAACAGAAAATTGGGAATGACAGCCGAGACATCCAGAACATGCCTTCTAATGTCAAAGCAGCTTATTGGGGTTTGGGAAAGGAAAAAGCACATGATGCCAATCCAATTGGACAGAAATCAAGACTGAATAGCGCAATTTTGAATTCTCATCTTGAAAGCGGCAGGGTTCCAGTTCGAGGAAACAATCAGGTGAACTTTACCAGTGACAGGTATGTTCAACCTATGGCTTCAGCGCAAATTTCACCAAAACAACAAATTTTATCCAAGATGCATTCACACACAGAAAGGATAGCATCTACCAGGGGGCTGAATCCTCTTAACGGCTTTTCCACCCAAACCACAATTGAGAACTATAACCATCTCATACGCATAACTTCCCCACCAGAAACATCCACTGGACCAGGAAACGGCCAAATATTCCAAACACACTACAATAGCGTGTCCCAAATGGTGCAGACTGTGGGTGGCCCTCTATTGACATTAGCTTTGTCAGGAGCAGAAAAACTGCAGGAGCCCTCTGCAAAAAGAAGAGGTACTTTTCTTATTCAGAAGCATTTAGTCAGTGATCTTTTGAGATTTACTTGGCAATTATAAATATTCTACTTACATGTCATCACAACGTATCAATATTTAATGTAGGTTCAAGGAAGAAACAAGCTTCTACGTTAATAGATGAGATCATATATAGACTTCAGAGCCTCAACCTCAATGGAAGCGGCAGTGGGTTACAAAAGCAAGACCAAAATGCACTTGTCCTGTATAAAAGAGATGGAGCCGTTGTTCCATTTGATGGCATGGAATTTCTTAAGAAACGTAAACCACGTCCTAAAGTTGATCTTGACCCAGAAACAAACAGGATTTGGAACCTTTTGATGGGCAAAGAAGGAGGTGAAGAACCGGAAGGAACAGATAAGGAAAAGGAGAAGTGGTGGGAAGAGGAAAGAAAAGTGTTTAGCGGGCGCGTTGATTCTTTCATTGCACGTATGCATCTTGTTCAAGGTGCATTCTCATACTTAAAGTCCTACATATTCTCTTTCTTACAGATTTCACAATGCTTAATATGTTTTATATCTACAGGGCTATCCACGGTTTAGACAACAGAACAGTCCCTTTAAACTGAATATCAAATCTTGTCTATGTAAATGCAAAATTGACTAATATTTGTATGAAATAGAGATTAAACTGCATATAAATGTGCTCCCTCCCAAAACAGAGTAGATAGCACCCAGAACTAAGCATCACCATCATGGTCATTTACTTTTTTCTCAAATCCAACAATGTGCAACAAATAACATTGAATCTTACTTGATACTGAACATAAGATTTTTACTTAGAATCTCTAAAATTTCATACAAAGGCCAAAATTTTGCAAAAAGATCACAAGAACCTCAAGGAGCATGGCCACAGTTCCAACAGGAAAATAATAGCTATATATGTGATCAAATTGGTACCAAGGACAAGAAATAAGCAATTCATCAAAAAGTTTCTTCAAGTAGCGTAATGTACAGAAATTTAAAATATAGATTTCAGCGACTAATGCAATATTAATCTTTGCAGGAGATAGACGTTTCTCACCGTGGAAAGGATCTGTTGTTGACTCAGTGATAGGAGTTTTCCTTACTCAGAATGTCTCAGACCATCTTTCAAGGTAACCTCCGTAGCTACTAGCTCAGAATAGTTTTCTGACCAAATGGCTCATAAGATGAACATCAAAGCATCTATTTTTCTCAACTTTCTGCAGCTCTGCCTTCATGTCTCTGGCAGCTCGATTTCCTCTCAAGTCGAGCTATGACACACAAGACAAGGCTGCAACAAACATAATAGACAGACAAGCACCAATCTCGATACTAAATCCAGATGACACCATCAAATGGCGTGAAGTATCAAGCGCACCAATCAACCATAACATCACAGCCCATGAGTCTTCTGAGAACCAGTGGGGAAGAGATATCAGAGGGACTGAAAGGAGCTCGACAGAAGCACGAAGTCAAAGTTTGGATGAAGAATTCATCTTGTCCCAAGATTCTTTTGATTCCACAATCACTCAAGTTGCTGGCGGAATAAGATCATGCTCAGGTTCCAACTCAGAAACAGAAGATCCCTGTACTTCATTCAAACCCAGTAACGTTCAACTTTCATCCTTGACACAGTATCTACATATGGAAAAGACAACCTCAGTCCAGGATGTTTGTGGTCATGTAAATGGATCTACAGTATTGAATGAGAAGTCCAAACATGGGCTGGTAGATTATAACCAGCTAAAGTCAAGATCCGATGCAATGAAACATCTTGATTTCCTTTCATCCGCATATTCAAGCAATCCTGACTATCCATACATGCAACCAGCTGGCCCCTCTAGAGTACCTGACGCATGGTTCTCTGAAACCTTTAGTGATGAAAGCACGTCCTCTTGGCATTCAACTGCTTCCAGATCTGCCAAGGGACCAGAAGCAGTTTCCAAGAACTCGAGAGCCGGAGAACTAGCTGGAAGTTTTGGTAACTCCACCAAGGAACTGAATGGAGAGTGTAGATCTCAAGAAGCACCAGCGGTGGACCCTTATCCGTCATTAAGCACATGCTTAGCAAACCAACAAGGCATTCCTCAACCTGCACCCAATATTGGATACAACCATCAATCTTCTTGCAGCAGTTCTCAGCATGAGAGGAACAATATGTTCCACTGGGAAGGCACTTCATCCACCGAACCTGTAAAACTTGACAAAGCACACAGAAAAATGCAGAATGCAAGCATGGAGAATGTCGAAAAATTCAACAAGCTCACAAAAAAAACTTTTGAAACTGGAGATAGTATCTCTACGGTAAGCGTGCAAATACAGGAAGAAAATAGGTTGGCTGAGTCAAATTTGAAGGAGCATACTTCTAATCATGCTTCTGACACTGCAAACACAAAAAATTCAAAGGCAAAAAGAGGAAATACCGATAGTCAGAAAAAGAATGATGTTAACTGGGACAATTTGAGGAAGCAGGTGGAGAGCAATGGTAGAAAAAGGGAAAGAGGAAAAGGCTCACTGGACTCGCTTGACTATGAAGCTGTTAGAAATGCTAGTGTTAATGAAATTTCCAACACCATCAAAGAACGAGGGATGAACAACATGCTTGCAGAACGAATGAAGGTTTGTCCTTTCTTATTCCATATACACACACATGCACGTGGAAGAATATAAAGCTCTTCTAGCCGGCTAAGATAAGCATAAGATGGCCCTATGATAGGAATAACAAAGAATAAGGCTCCTTGTATATGAATCTGGTTTGACAATGTTGCAGGCATTCCTAAACCGGCTGGTTGAAGAACATGGAAGCATTGATCTCGAATGGTTAAGAGATGTTCCACCAGATAAAGCAAAGTAAGTTACTCCAAATATATCAACTTTCTAGGGAAAATTACAGGTTAAACAAATACAGTAGAGACGAGGCTTTTATAGCAAACACGTTTTTTTATTAATAAAACACTTGCATTGCTTGTCATACAACTCCACTGCAGGGATTACTTACTAAGCATACGAGGACTGGGGTTGAAAAGTGTGGAGTGTGTTAGACTTCTAACCCTCCACCATCTTGCTTTCCCGGTAAGGTCTATTTGGCTGTTTATTTGTTACCTAAGAGCTAGATTGAAAAGTTTGGAACCTCCTTCTCTCTTATTGCATTTCTGTTTTCCTGAAGGTCGACACAAATGTTGGAAGAATAGCTGTACGACTGGGCTGGGTTCCACTCCAACCACTTCCAGAGTCACTTCAATTACACCTTCTGGAACTGTAAGCACCAATACTGTTCGATAATGTTAAATTTTTTGGTTGAAGAATTCTGACAATAGACGTCTACAGGTACCCCATGCTGGAGTCGATTCAAAAGTATCTGTGGCCAAGATTATGCAAACTTGATCAACGAACACTGTAACTCCATAATTCCCTCAAATATTTATGTTAAAATGCAATACTTTTCCTAGCCAAAACTTAGTATGAATAAACTCTTTTACCATCCATTAAAGCTAATGTTAACTCTCTACAGGTATGAGCTACACTACCAGATGATTACATTTGGAAAGGTATGTTTTCTATAATTGCTACATATGCTATTACATTTGAATACAAACATAATTTTTAAATTGCACCCAAAATAAGAAAAGTTCTCACCATTTCATGCACATACACATGCAGGTCTTCTGCACGAAGAGTAAACCAAATTGTAACGCGTGTCCCATGAGAGGAGAGTGCAGACACTTCGCAAGTGCTTTTGCAAGGTGTACATCCTGAAGCCTTTGCATTTACAATATATACTGCCTACACCATAGACCTTAACAAGCAAAGGAAGTAACCATAATCCTAAAATATATCCAGGCTCAATATCAAACCTGGTTATTTATTTGCAACTAGAAAGTTTTTAAAATGGTTAGACTATTAGATATTTCCAGAAGTAGTGGAAGGTATATTAGTGAGGGAAAAAAAGAAATTGAAAAAAATACTAGTGATTTGTTATTTACAATGCCATAGTAAAGAGTCGAGAATCAGAATAAAATAAGATAAACCATTTGCACGAGCTAATTGGTTTAATTATTAGTAATTTCAAGAAACGACACCAGAGACAACATGGTCAAGGGCCTCCACAATGCAGTAATGAAATTTAGTTATCATAAATAGACTCCTAAAGGAATGTTTGAAATATCAAAATCAAGTACATCTAAAAATAAAATCTTGATTTAAATTTAACTAGAAGATGACTTGCAAATGACTAATAGACACAGCCAAGCTCAATCTGTAAGTAGTTTTAGGACAGAAAGATCTATTCTCCTCAAAACAGCCCTGTTTGTCCACGAGGCATTTGAAACTAACATTAACCATGTTCAATGCAGTGCAAGACTAGCCCTACCAGGGCCAGAAGAGAAGGGTATTGTGAGTTCAACCGTTCCTTTACCCACAAAGGAACCACCTGCTGTTGTTATCCATCCTATGACATTACCTCTGCCAGAGAACGACTCAGTTAAAGTTGGCTACAAAACTGGAAACTGTGAGCCAATCATTGAGGAGCCTGCAACACCAGAACAGGAATGCACAGAGATTTCACAAAGTGACATAGAGGACGCATTTTATGAGGATCCTGACGAGATCCCTACTATTAAACTCAACATGGACGAGTTCACAGAAAACTTGCAAAGCTACATGCAAAAGAACATGGAGCTTCAAGAATGTGACATGTCCAAGGCTTTAGTTGCATTGACTCCAAATGCTGCCTCGATCCCTATACCAAAACTGAAGAATGTCAGTAGACTTCGGACAGAGCACCAAGTGTAAGTATCTTCCTATAGAAAATTTATACTTTTTGCAACTTACATCCAGATCATAGAGTTCTGCTAACTGGAATCAGTTTTGAGCATGTGCAGAAAGTTTAAATGCACCAATAATCCATAATCTGTTATTAGTTGTAATCACTACTTATTGATCATATTGTTGAACCAGATGGTCAGAGGCCTATCCCTCCCCTAGCAAAACAACCAAGGCTTCATAATTTCCAGCCAAAAAAAAAAACAAACAAACAAAGGCTTTTTTTTTTTTTTTTTCCTGGAAATAAAGCTATAAAGTTGTAGCCATATAAAAGTATTATTTTTTGCAAAATACGATATATTTAACACCACAACATTCTGATTCGATGCAGGTATGAACTTCCAGACTCGCATCCTTTACTGGAACGGGTGGGTTAATTTACAAACCTAATTTCTAACCTGAACTATATTAGTCTTTCTATTCTCATTTGAGCATTACTTTATAATTTACAGCTTGATAGAAGAGAACCTGATGACCCAAGCCCATATCTTCTTGCTATATGGACGCCAGGTAAACAAAAAGCAAAATACTCCTGAAACTATATGCTATTAAAACCAGATTACATAATATTGAAACTAACCCAAAAATGGCAACTAATATCATCCATAACATTTAGGAAATTAAAGATACATTGTTGAGATAAAAGCATGCAATTTGGTATTGTAGACTAACAGGTAGAAATCAAGATACAGAAAAAGGACTGGCCAGGGTTCGTTCACTAGATGCAGAAATTAAAAGACAAATTTGTCATTTTGCTAATTAGTTATGCTTCTTTTTTAACATATTAATAGGTGAAACTGCAAATTCAATTCAACCATCAGAAAGAAGCTGTGGCTCCCAAGAACCAGGCAAATTCTGTAATGATGAGGCATGTTTTTCATGTAATAGCACAAGAGAAGCTAATTCACAGACGGTCAGGGGAACACTTTTGGTGAGAAAAATCATTACTCATGATGTAAAGATGACAATTAAAAGCAGAAAAAGTAGATTAATTTCAGTTGCTTACTAAAGTTTGTATTGACTTGCACCAGATACCTTGTAGAACAGCAATGAGGGGAAGCTTCCCACTTAATGGCACATACTTTCAAGTTAACGAGGTCAGTCTTCCTCGCTTGTTCTGCTTGTTCGCACTTCCTAGCCATAGTATAGATTGTTGCAACTATATTAAAAACAAATAAATAAAGCCAATCATGAGAAAGTTTGATCCAGGCTTAGTTCACAATTCTGCCCAAGTTCATTCATTTCGCATTCAATTGAATTAGTTCAAGGGTTGCTTAAGATGCATATGTTTATTGTAAGCATTAATGTATACATACAGATATGATTTGTATACCCTAATCCGACGGCAGAGCATTTATTGTTTTGTCCACTCTAAAACCAGTGAGTTTTATCACCCTGCAGGTGTTTGCAGATCATGAATCTAGTCTCAATCCAATCGATGTTCCTAGAAACTGGCTATGGAATTTGCCAAGACGGATGGTATACTTTGGAACCTCAGTAACAACAATTTTTAAAGGTACAGAAAGACAAAATTTACAACCATTTACCGCATGATCATATGATAAAATTTACTAATGGATAAAACATCTCTGTCTAGGCCTATCAACGGAAGGTATTCAATTCTGCTTCTGGAAAGGTATAACATACGCTCTTCAGCTTTTTCTGCTGTTGTCTTTTTTCCCCCTTTTCATGACAAATTCTTTCACTATTCTGAGTATTCTCTTAATAAATCCTAGCTGCTACCATAAATGACATACGCCATAAAAGAAAAATAACATAGGATCGGACTACAACGTAAGACATCTCTAAGCTTGCTTGGACATTTCTTGTTAACCATCTATGATAAGCCCACATCATAAGCAATTAACCCTGATATCCCTAGAATCATCCAAAGTAAATGCACAAAACGTATTGAACTAATTACAAGACAAATCACCATGCTGGAGAAAAAAAAAAATTAAAAACAAAAATTCAAGTTCAAATTGAAACACAATCTAACAGAAACAAAGAGCTTCATGATGTATTAATCATCTGTCAATTTACATGTTAACCCTGTTTAAAAAAATAATTTGCAGGATTTGTATGTGTGAGGGGATTTGACATGGCAACAAGAGCACCCAGGCCACTGATGGCCAGATTGCACTTCCCCGCAAGTAAGCTGAACAAAGCAAGGAATGATAATAAAAGGTGAAGAGATGATGGGACAAACGGTTGTCAGAACGAATCACAGACCAGGGCAGCAGAACAAAACAGATTAGATTACTGACGGGATGCACAGAAGATCAATGGCTAACATATTGTTGTACATTCAACCATTCTTCCTAACATGAAATGCATTCGCCACATCTCGGCCGGGAAGCACAAAGCAATTTCAACATGTGAGATCCACAATAAGAGCAAATTAGTTTGTACAAGACTAGATTAGTTCTTCATTGTCTAGGCAATGTTCACAGCTCCATAAAAGGAAATAATTGAGCAATTTGATTCATTACAACTGATTAAGCAGATGTATTGATTGGATTACAAGTTTATAATGAATGGCTGATGTGATAAAAATGGCATTTTTGCAATATCAGAACAGTTCATAGAGCTCAGAGCCTATGGATGTAGATCAACTTGTTCTGTTATTTTGGAAACCATGTATGAAGATTTATTATGCCGGCATGACCTCCAACCGACAACCAACTGAAAAGGCTTTTCTTGTGATCCTTTAAAAGTTCATCATAGAATCAGATTCACTAAGTTTTCAGTGTTAAAGCCTTGGTTGCTATCTAATAGTTAAATTTGAATCCTCAGTGACAGTGGGTATATGAGCTTCAAAACCTTAATCAAACCAAGTGTAACTCTATCCTAACCAGTTCATAAGTAAGGCTTTGTAGCAAGAGAGAAAAAAAAAAAACATAAAGGAAGGAAAGGTATATAACCTAGGTAAGGAAAATTGAGAGGACTCTCTCTTTTTGTGTTTGGTATGGATTCATTCCTCCAATCTCTATATTGGGAGAGATTATAATTGGGAATCTTTAAGGAATTTAAATTATTTCACAATTAACTCCTTACTCTTTTTTCTCTTCTACCAAACAATTCTACCAACCAGCCATGGGGTCTCAATTTTTCTATAAATCCCCTGACCCCTCTCCTTCTTTCCACTTTTCCCTCCTACAAACAAGCTCTATAATGTATTGCAGAACATGTTACCGAGTTTTGTAGTGGAGATACTCACTCCCACAAAAACAAAACTAGAAATCTACTCGAAAAAACGCTCGACAAATATACTTGCAACCAATCTAGCAATCGAAAAAAATTCATTTTATGTCTAAATCTAATCCTCGATAACCTTCACATATGAGCACTTGTGATACCTATACTAAGCATAACATCCTCTACAATTTCCTTCCACAAGCTCCGTCCAAACATAACCAAATTCTTAACAACAAAAGTACAAGTGCTGCAATAACAACACCAATAATCACTGAAGATAAACCGTTATCATCATTTTAATCTCTCGCAAGAACTAAAATGCAATTTTTTTTTTTTTTCACTCGTATTGTAAACGAGAATAATTGGGAGAGAAAAATCTAATATCTCGTATATTGAATCAGATGTTACAAGGAAAAACCACCAATAAATAGATGACAATAGAGAAATATTCTGTCAAGAATATCTCACCAAGAAAAACAGAAAATCTACTCTACCTATCCCAAAAATATTCGAACTACAAAATATTTCCCCCATATCATATTTTCTATTCAAAATTCAAATAAAACATATCAAGTAAACAGATTTAAATTATCTAACTAACTCCTAATATTCGACACGTATAAAAACATAATAATCAAAACTTGCAGTTAAGCTACCAATCATCAAGGGGGGAAAAAGCTTTCTAACCAGGTGACAATGATCAGAATCCTCGCAAGCTTAATCAACACAATCGTCATTCTAAACTCTTACGAGAACTAAATGAAAATGTTTCGTACTTAAACAACAACTTATCGACCAAGACCTGCAATTAAGCAATAAAAATGAAAAAAAAAATGAAAAAAAAAAACGAAAAAGAAAAAAGAAAGAAAAGAAAATGAAGAACAGTGAATACTTTCTCTGAAACAAACAATGGTGCAATATGTAGATGGCAAGATTTCACTTCCCTGCAAGTAAGATGGCCAAAAAAATAATAATAATAATAAAAGATAACGAGACGAAGGGACAAATGGCTATCAGAACGAAGCACAAATCATGGTCGGTAGGACAAACAGATAAGATTACTGACAGGATGATTCAGAAGATCAATGTCAAACCTATTGTTGTACATCCAATCATTCTTTCTCTAACAAAAAATTCATTTGCCAGATCTCAGCCGGGGAGCACAAAAGCAACCACAAAAGAGGAAAGTAGTTTATACAAGACTAGATAATCATTTTAGCTCTTTCAAGGTTTCTCAAACCAGATCAGGTTTTCATTGTCTGGCTAGTGTTACAGCCCCAGGAAAGGGAAAGATTGAGCAATTCGATTCCTTATCACTGATAAAGCATGTTTACAAACTGGATTACAAGTTTAGAAGAGAAGGACGATGTGATAAAGAATATTTTTTCTTTTCTTTTTTTTTTTTTTTTGCAATATCAGAACAGTGGATAAAGCATGTAAATGTAGATCGATTGACTTATTTCACAATTTTGGAGATCATGTATGTCAGTTGTGTCTAGCACTAGCTAGATTCATTTAAACGCCAATGACCAACTGAAAAGGCACTTCTCGTAATCCTCTTAAAGTTCATGTTTTCAGCATTTATGCCTTTTTCGATACTGCATGATTCAATTTGAACCCTCGGTGAAAGTATGTCTCGGAGCTTCTGAACTTAAATATTGTACTAGCTATGACTCTATCGAAAAAACTAGTTCATAACAAAAAGTTATTGCAGACCTAATACCAAATTTTGGAAAGGAAATGCTCACTCTCGGAGAAACCAAGCCAGAACTCTACACAAAAAAGCGCTCAACTCATACGTACTTGCCACCCACACAGAATCCAAATCAGATGAATTTTTTTCCTATCCTCAATGGTCTATTTCATGCTCTAAAGTGAAACAAATTTACATGAACTCACGCACCAAAAGGTAAAATCAAATTTATCCCTTATCATCTTCACATGAGCACTTGCACTCCCTTTACTAAACATAACATTCTCTACAATTTCCTTCCACAAGCTTCATCCAACCATAAAGAAATTTATAACAATGAAAAAAGTACAAATACTGCAATAACACAGACCAAAAACAACTGTACAAAACTCACAACAGTGTTCAAGCCAAAAAAATAAAAAAAAAATAAAAAAATAAACTCACAACAGCAACCCTAATACAATAACATAATAATCAGAAATTGATATTAAGATATCAAATCAATAAGCACAATATATTTATATATACAGATACATATAATATATATATATATATATATATATGTTTGTGAAGCCATTGATATGCGACTGAGATCGGAATAATAATAAGAAGAAAAACGTACCGGACTGGTGTTCCTCGGAGGCGGTGGATTTTGAGGCCATGAAAGTCGATTTTCCAGTAGAAATCCAGAGAGAAGAGACTGTGGAGAGGTGTTTGCAAGATCGGGAAGAAGAAGAAGCAGCCTTTTTTTTTTTTTTTTTTGGCGAAGGAAGCCATTTTTGGACGGGAAATTTAGGAAATGTGTGTTTTTGCCGCCTTATGAAATGAGCTCTTTCCCTCCTTTTGTTACTGAAAACTAGTCTTCGCTGACCGCAGGGTTCACACATTATTCTGTCAAACAGTGCCTTGTGACAACACGTGTATGAAAGAGTGCGAATTTTAACCCTTGCTCCTGAGTTTAAAACATTTTTGGAATTTAGCGCTCATTTGAATTTATAACATTTATAATTTTTTTTCATTTTCTTGAAACGGTAACGTTTGTTATGTTTCCCAACATGAAAATACTATTAGAGTGTTTGGTGTAGTAGTTTGAATTGAGATTTTTAAGTTTGAATAGTAATTTTTATTGACTTTTTCAGAAAAGACAAAAAAATTTTTCAGAAAAACACAAAAAAAGTATAGTTCAACTTAAGTTGAAAGAGTGTGCCAAACACCCCTATAACTCGTTTTTTAACTAGTTACACTCTTTTTTTTTTTTAATTCTGTTTTATTGATTTTAATGAGATGTTTTGTTTTTTTTTAAGGTTCCGTTTGATGAAACGGTTTGAGTTGAAATTCTTAAATTTGAGTTGGTTGATTTTTTAAAAACTTAGTTATAATTTTTCTTGATTTTTCAAAAAAAGATAAAAACTGATATGAAAAATTTGAGTTAAGATAAAAGAAACTTGTGATTAGTTTGTGTTTAGTTAGTGATTTGTTAACTTTCTGTTATGTTGTTATCTTTCCGTTATAAGCTTAGTAAATGTAGTTATAAGGCTATGCCACGTGTTCTATTGTAAGTGGCAGCTGCTAGACTATTTATAGTCATCTCTTGTACAGATTTACATTAATGAGAATTACTTTTTCTTCGTTGATTTCTCATCTAGAATATTCTACTTCTTCTCTCTTCAATCTTTCCTCATTTGAGTTTAAGTTATATTACCAAACAAAGCATTAAAGCTCTTTAAAGTTGAGATTTTAAGTGTGGGTATGGATAATTGTTTGACACAATTGCAAGAAAAATAACCTCTAATAATTAGGGTGCGAACACTTAACCAACTATTAGTAAGAATTCCTAAAAAATAAATTCCCAGAAAAAATATAAAACTATCAAAGCTTCGACATTTGGTTGGAAAGGGTGGGGGAGTTGAGGAACACATTTCGAACACAATTTCTATGAACAGCAAACAATGTATAAAAACATTAAATAAAATCGAAGTGTACATATTTTAAAAATATGTAATTAACAACCTAAAAAAATTTTTCACAAATTAAGTTTTTTTAAGTAAACAATTAATATGGTTAAGAAAATGATAATAATGACAACGAACAAAATTAGGAAGTAAATCAACACATAAATTGTTAGCAACAAAATATAAAATGAAAACAAAATTCGAAATAAAAACATAATTCTTGATGAATACCAGTGCCCGTTTATCATACAATCTCTTTAAAACAGATTCGTCTCTCACTATTGGTGATCGAAGATCAATCGGCATCTGTTTCTCGGGATACGGCTTACTGGCAAGGACAATGGACAATGTTATTGCCTCCAATGAACTAGATCTGTATCTGAACTCTATCATGCGAATTATCACCTAAAACACTCTAGAGTCTTTGTTAAGAAAAAGCTCTGATTTTATATGTATGCAACAATGGAGAGGTTAGGCCAATTTATAGGTCAAAGGGAGGACAATCACATTAGCTTAGAAATTAATCTGTGCATGTTACACAATAATTTATGATATCAATTCAAAATTAATCCATAGGCTATAAAGTTACAAGATTAATCACCATTATCCATGTTTATTACTAGATTAATAACCATTAATCCATATTTAAGAGGCTTCATTAGCAGCTTTAATGCTTAAGATTAAAACTCTCACAAGTAATTAAATACTATAATAACATAATCTGATGAGATAAAAATGTAAAAATTCAAAACACAAACTATAGTTTGTGAATAAAAGTAAAATATTTGACACAAAAGAGGAAGTCATCCTTCTATAAAATGGCCTTCAAATTCTTAAAAGAAAAAAAAGTTTTCAAATATGAAAATAAATTAAGGCTAAATGTGTAATTTTAGTTGCCATCTTAGCATCTATTACCTATATCACATGGCAGCCACATCATCACTATGTAGTTATTAGGGCTAGTAATTTGGGTTACGACAAGACAATTAATACGAAAAAATACGGGTTACGGTTGGGAAAAAAAAAATACATGATGGTTTTGGGTCGAACCCTCATAACATGATAGAAAAATGGATTGGATTCGGATCAATCCGATGGATATGAAATCAACTCTCAACAACCCATTCAAAATTTTTATACAATTCGGATTAACTTGATGGTAGTCTTTTAGATGAACTAATTATGGGTTTTTATAGTTTTGTGTTTTTTATTGACCTTTTATAATGAACTAATTAGGGATTTTTTTTTTTTATGATTTTGTTTTTTATATTGATATTATGTGATGGTATATTGCTTAATTTACATAATATGGATCTTAATTGTATGTTAAAATATATATTTTTAAAAAAATTTCCTTATTTATGGTGGGTTGATGGGTAGTAGGTCAATAGATCGTATTGTGTTAATCAACCCAAAATAGTGTGTTGGTAGGTTGGTCAAGTCGAGTCAATCCACCAACCCGAGGGTCAAGTAAATATTGAGATTTTTGTTGACTCAGCAAGTCATGGGTTGGATCGTGTTACAGTTTTGATAATTCATGTTCATTTCAACTCGACACGAACCCGACATATTGACATGAATTGCCAACCCTAGTAGTTGCCTATATGGTGGCTCAATCAACACCAACTTATATTTTTTTATTTTGCTTTATTTGATTTTATTTATCTATTCGCGTGTGTTATAGAACTAGTTTTTTTTGGGGGGGGGGGGGGGGGGGGGGGAAGAAGAAGAAAAATGATAGAAATCTTAGATGGAAAACATATTGCTAAAATTAGAACTGTTTGACTCTCGAGTATGGACGTAAAACTTTCATTAAATAGGATTTAGAGGTAAATAGCCTTTTTTTAGTAAACTTTTTAGCAAATGATCAAAGTCTTTAAAAAGAGTAATTGGCTAAAATAATCCTTGAATTCTTTCGAATGTGATGGTTTGGTCCCTATTTTTCTTTAAATTTTGGTCGAAATGACATTAAACTCTATAAATGTTGGTAATCTTAGTCTTTTCCATCCAATTCCATTAAGTTTTCAATGGGAAAAGTTACATAACCTGTCACATAAGTTCAATTAACCATTAAAAGACCAAAATATCCTTATTAAAAATAATACCCTATACCAATATACATTAAAAGAGAGAGACTAAGAACTGAGAACTGTCCCCCCCACTACCCACCCCGAGAGAACTCAGCCGTTGCAACCCGCTTTCTAAGTCGCCGAACCACCCTCCCCCTAACTCTCCTTCGCTGCTGAACCCAGCCACCCCCCCCCCCCCCAACACATACAGGAACTCGAAAACCTAGCTCACTCCCATAGAACTCAAAGAGGAGAAAATGACCTTAAAACCCCGCCGCCGCCCCCCAACCCCTCTTCATTGCTGAACCTAGCCCCTTTCCACCCCCTATCCGTCGTTGAACCCAGCCCCTCTCCTCAACAGGAACTCAAAACCCAACTGTTGTCAAACCAAGTCGCCGTTCCCCACCTTTCTCCATCGCTAAACCTCTTTCTTCTTCGTCACTAAACCTAACCTCGCCGTAGCCAATCTCGTCCCCCCCCCCCCCCCCCCCGACGTTCGCCGAACTCATGCTCAGCCCCTACTTCTACGTCGCCAATATTAGATTTAAGGGGGAAGAAATGAAAAGAGAGAAAGAGCAAGAAGAGAGAGAGAGAGAGAGAGAGAGAGAGAGAGAGAGAGAGAGAGAGAGAGAGAGAGAGAGAGAGAGAGAGGAAAGAGAGATTATTTTTAGTTTTTTATGATTTTTTTTTATTTTTATTAAATTAATTGTTGTTATATTATTAAAATACCATCTTAAATTAGAGTATATGTATTGTACATGACTCATTCGGTTAGAAATTTAACGGAATTAGACGGAAATGACTAGAATTGCTAACATTTAGAGAATTTAGGATAATCTTGACTAAAATTAAAAAAAAAAAAAAAAGGGATCAGATCTCATTTTCTTAAGAGTTTAAGGATCATTTTAGCTAATTACTTTTTTAAAAATTAGTTAAAAAATCATTTTTTCTAAAATGATCAATCAATTTTCTTAAATAGTTAATCGCGTGAATCACATGATATGGTTTACTTGGTCAATCAGTACTTGGCTACGACCAATCACTAATTGTCCATAATATAAATCATCAAATTTCGTAATTAATTATTTATTAATCATTAATCAATAACTTACTTATAATTATTTTGTTAAATAAAAACAAGGATTAATCATCTATTAATTTAAGTAACTAAAAAAACAAATCCAACCTGACTCAGTTTTTTTAAAATAAAAAATTAATAAAAATTATAATTAGTTAGTAAAAAGTTTTAAAATATATATATATATATATATTTATAGGGAGAGGCTGTGGTAGAGTATTTCCCAGAGACCCTATCGGTAGAGCTCTTTTTTTAACCGTTAGATTTAATCGAACGGATGATGTTTTTATAGGTATACCATTGTTATCATAAACCTTACCTCATATAAACTTTCCCACCCCAAATCTTTTCCGCCGCTGGTGACCTGTCCACTACCGGAGACCGACGCCGGCGACCCACCCTAACGCCGGCGACTCACTCGGAAGCCGACGACCCACCTCCGGCACTTATTCCGGTCACCGGCGCCTCTTTCTCTCTCTTTTCTTTTCTCTCTCTTCCCCACCTAGGCCCCCCTAACCCCGACGGCCCCGACCACACCAGCCCTGGCGACCTACCTCCGGCCGCAACTCCTGCCTCTAGCGACCCCCTTTTCTCTCTTTTTTCTCTCTCTCTTCCCCACCTCGGCTCCCCCTAGCCCCAGCAGCCCCAACACCCCAGCCCAGTCCCCCCCTCCCCGTCGGCCCCCCGAGCCTCCAGCCAGCCCGGCGCCCCCTGGCCCCCCCCCCTCGGAGCCCTTATCCCCCTCTGACTCTCTCTTCTCGCGTCGCGCCCACCCCCTCACAACCCCGACGCAAGAAGAGAGATGTAGAGGGGGATGGGGGCGCCGGAGGGGGGGGGGCAGGGGGCGCCGGGCTGGCTGGGGGTAGGGGGGCCGACGGGGAGGGGGGGGACTGGGCTGGGGTGTCAGGGCCGCCGGGGCTGGGGGGGCCGGGGTGAGGAAGAGAGAGAAGAAAGAGAAAGGGAAGAGAGAGAGAAAGGGGGGGTCGCCGGCGGCCGGAGTTGGGGCCGGAGGTGGGTCGCCGGGGCTGGTGTGGTCGGGGCCGTCGGGGTTGGCGGGGCCGGGGTGGAGAAGAGAGAGAGAGGGGAAGAGAGAAGAGAAGAGAGAGAAAGGGGTGCCGGCGGCCAGAATAAGTGTCGGAGGTGGGTCGCCGGCTTCAGGATAGTCGCCGGCATCGGGGTAGGTCGCCGATCGGTCGCCGACGGCGGAGAAGATTTGGGATGGGAAAGTTTATATGAGGTAAGGTCTATGATAATAATGGTATACCTATAAACCATCATCCGTTCGATTAAATCTAACGGTTAAAAAAAGAGCTCTACCGATAGGATTTCTGGGAGAGACTCTACCACAGCCTCTCCCGTATTTATATATATTATTTTTGAAAATATTCCAAATCAGATTCTAAACACTAATCAATCACCTTGAATATTTTCGGTAAAAAGTAAAGTCGCGAAAAAAAAATCCTCCTCCAACTCCCAGTTGTTGAGAGAGAGAGTAAATCATTATCAAGTTCTGGGTCATCTTTCCATTTCCTCCTCCGATTCTCCTGAATCCGTCTCATGGTTTCTGGGTAATTTTTTTTTCCCCTCCAGATTGCTTTTTCTTTTTTTTGGGTTTATGGCTGTGCAATTTTCACCAGTTGGATGGGTGTTTGCTTAGCCCTGAGAAAATATCGGAATGGTCTCATTCACTTAATCAATGAAATGGGTCCATATGAATGTTTTAGGTTGTCGGTTTTGCTTTGAGAATTTTATCATGTTTGTGCAAAACATAGGGAAGCGAAGATTATTAGTGTGGTCTGTTTGTTTTGTGACTTTGTCATATCTTTGCCATTTCGCCAGGTGAATGGCTGTTTTTCTTACTCGGATAAAATTCCTGACGGGTTTTGCCTCATCGATATCAACCCCGGTTCCTTAAAATTCCAAAATTTCTGCTGAAGCCTGCAAGCAATGGCGCTGAACAAAGCCACATTCGAGATCATAAAACCACTTCAATTCACCGTCTTCACCTTCCCCAACCCCCACGACCCTACTTCACTCCTTCGAATTGCCGTCCTTGACTCACCGGTTCAACCCACCAACCCACCCCGAGTAGCCGCCATGCTCGTCCCCCCACGCCGCGAGTCCGATTGGGTCTTCTCCACCGAGTCGGGCCACCTCCAGCTCCTCCTCAACTCCCCCGGAATCTCCCGTCTGATCCTCGCTGGTGACTCCCGTCCCTCGCCCCAAATTTACCGTCGTCCATTGGAAGACGACATGTCGTTTCGAAGCATGAACAGCCTCCTTGAGGTTAGCTTGAAACCCCTTTTTCTCGCTTTGTCGCCCAAGGCTTGCTTTGAACTCGGAATTCCGGACATACCCATTTTGAGATACGAGGATAATGTGGTTTCTAGTGTTGTATTAAGGACTTTTGTTGGGTCTTTTGCTGGTGAAATGTTGGTTGAAGATGTGGAGATTGAAAATGAAAAGAAGTGCTCACAAAGGGAATTTAGAAGAAGATTGAGGTTTAAGAGAATGCCCAATTTGGTTCAAACGGAAGTACGCATTGTTCCCATGGTGGGTTTTGGATCAGAGTTTGTAGGAATTGGTGAAGTTGAGTTTAGTCCTGATGTTGGAGTTTTAGTACATACTTATTTAGCTCCAATGGTGGCAAGCCTTAGGCTTATTAGTAGTCATGTTGAGGAAAGGTTTTGTAGTGGGTTTATGCCAAGAGCTTTGTGTTTGGGAGTCGGTGGTGGTGCTTTGCTCGCATTTCTCAGAACCCAATTGGGTTTTGAGGTATTGGGTGTGGAAGAGGATGGGGAGGTTTTGAAGGTCGGTAGAGAGTTTTTCGGATTGGAGGATTGTGATTTTCTCAAAGTTGTTGTCGGGGATGCGATGGAATTTGTGGAGAAAGTTGCTCGCAGAGAGAGTGCAGGCTCTTTGAATGGTGTTGGTGATAAATTTGATGTTATCATGGTTGATTTAGATTCGTGTGATGCCGAAAATGGTGTGTGCGCTCCGCCGTTGGAGTTCAGAAGGAAGCGTGTCCTTTTGGCTGCTAGATCAATTCTCTCTGATAAGGGAATCCTGGTGTTAAATGTTGTTCCTCAGACAAGCGCCTTTTATGAGACCATGAAGCACGATTTTCGGGAAGTTTTCAGTGAGTTGTATGAAATAGATGTGGGGAATGGAGAAAATTTCGTTCTTGTTGCGATGGGAACACCCAATATGTCTTCTATTAGCGATTGTGAGAATTCTTTTATTACAAAGTTGAAATTGGTTATTTCAGGAGCATTCGTGGATTCCATAGAGAAAATTTGAAGTCTAGTGATCTCCAGATGGTAGAGCAAGATCTTATTCGAAGAACAATCCAGGAGCAAGAGTAATATTCATAATATAAACACGTCTTAAAGTTGCTCCGAAGAGCAGATCATGCTTGGGCTCACAAACAATTATTCGGGAATTTATGTTGCTCATAAAGCTTGACTCTCCATCTTAAAGGAAAACGAATGTTCAAATTTCTCGTGCTTATGGTTTTCAAAAGGACGGTGGAGATGGCTACTGCATTTGAAGATTGGAATAAGCCTCTTTACCATATATTGGCATTTGCTTTCACTTGCTGAGCCTACAAAAGAACAATTTAGTTTTTTTCGGGTACGAAGGTTGATTGAGAAGGCGTGATGGGAGCGTTCCTGGTTGCTCTAGCTGGCACAATTTTGTGGGGGGTTTTTGTAAGGCAGTGACGGACTTCATGCCTAAGACGGCGTCTAAGGCGCCTTCTTGTGATTTAGAAAATGCTGCTTGAAGTATGGTTATTTATTTATTATGTCACTGATGAGCTGCTGATTGTCGGGCTTCTTGCTGAGACTTCTCTGTGTTCTTTCTGGTCAGCTCAAAAAAGACGTCTTACGGCAATATTTCATTCCCTCCTCATTTCTCTTTTCGTGTAGGAATTGAGCTTTTTTTCTGCACCATTTTCATACTCAAGTCGTTTAGTTTGATTTTTGGGATTTGAGAATTGTATTCACTATTAAAATGTGATCTTAATAAATACTTTTTTCTTCTAATCTCTTAAATACTTTTTTCATCTAAGCTCTTAATTAAAATTATATTTTCAAATGTGCCCCTAGTAAACTTCTTTTTCCTTTTGAAATAGAAGTCTCAAGGATTTTTAATCAGAATAAGGCATACTGATAGCTCAAACACACATGTTTTGTTTTCTAATTAGTAGCAATAAAAAATGACAAAGCATCCTATATATAATCACAATAAGAACCAATACAAGTATGACAGCTGTAAAAGTACAAGGCAGTGCTATTTAGCACGAATCGAGGATTTTACGGTTCACATGGAATTCTTATACAAGTCCACCAGTAGCTTTTGCCATGCGTCAAAAACTTTCCTTTTATGACTCTCATTTTTTTTTTAATTTTGAAAAAGAAAAACATTAACTCCATCTGCGCTAAACATATTCGCGGGAAACCACCGTCAATCCGTCACCCAGCAGCAATACAAGAAATAAAGCCAAAGAACAAATAGATTGACTAAAGATTTTTAAATGAATCCTACAAACAAAGTCTCTGTTTGATAAGTTAATTGAAAATAAAATTTTTAAATTAGAGTTGATTGATTAATTAAAAACTAACTATAAATTTATTGAACTTTTAAAAAAAAAGGTAAAATTTAAGATAAAAAGTAAAATTTAGTTTGAGATAAAGTCAAACGTCACGGAGTAAAAGAACATTTAATACTACGAAAATTTTCAGATCTACACCAGGACTTCCCGTGTTCAGTCTTTTATTTAACCTCCATTAATTCCAGAAATAAAAACAAAAATCTCGATAATAGAGTGGCTCGGTCTCTGGTTTTTCGAGAGGGTAAGGAGTGAATGAAAGTTACAGAGAGAAAAGAGAGAATGGGGATGACTTGCATTTTTTGACAAGTGAGTGGTGACTGAAAACGTTTTAATGTGGGGTCTACCACTAACTGTGCACGTAAGTCGCAGGAGTGGTCGGGCTTAAAAGCATTATCTGACTGTGAGCGAAAAGCGGCAGTTTTTCTTGTAATTGATCCTCTCAACTTAGTTGTATAGTTATTAACCAATCAATTTGAGACATCTGTCAATAACTGCTAAATTTTGAAAATATGGTTGCTGCAGAGCGACTAAATCCTGAGGCCTTTTCTAGGAGCATTTCAAAGTTTTTAATGACCAGACGAAACTAATTTTGACTTGTATTGGCTTTAAGAGCAGTTTGAATTGAACTTAGCTAGCAAAATGAGAACATAGATTTACGTAGATAGATGATAGTAACTCTGTTGAGGTTTATATATATATATATATATATATATATAAACTCTGTTGAGGGTTTTGTAGTCTAGATGAGAAGTGTTAAATATAGGGGTGTCAATTCGTGTCTCGTGTCGTGTTCGTGTCGTGTTTGAGTCGTGTCGAATTTTTTTTACCACAACCCGCGACACGACCCGTGACACGAACACGACACGACGACACGACACGAACACGACACGAACTCGTAACGGGATGACACGAACACGACACGAAACTGACCCGCGACACGAAACTGACCCGCTACACGACCTTGACCCGAAATTGACACGAAATTTGACACGAACTTGACCCGAAATTGACACGAAACTGACCCGCGACACGAAACTGACCCGCGACACGACCTTGACCCGAAATTGACCCGAAATTGACACGAAATTTGACACGAACTTGACTCGAAATTGACACGAAACTGACCCGCGACACGAAACTGACCCGCTACACGACCTTGACCCGAAATTGACCCGAAATTGACACGAATTTGACACGAACTTGACCCGAAATTGACCCGAACTTGACACGAAAAGTGACACGAAATTGACACGATTTTTGCGGGTCTACACGAACACGACACGAATTTTTTCGTGTCAAATTTTCCCAACCCGGACACGACCGCCCCCAATTTTTCTCAACCCGAACCCGTCAAATTCGTGTCGTGTTCGTATCGTGTCGTCGTGTCGCGACCCGTATTGCCACCCCTAGTTAAATATGCCACCTAACTTTACGTTAACAACTAGATTCTTATAACGTTTTGCATGTCATGTTTGGAGGTGGATTCCGATGAAAATTTTTATCTATTGTTTTTTATATTGTTTAATTCATAAAAAAATTATATACTCTAATTAGGATATTTTTGGCTATTTATTTATGTAAAAAATATACTAAATCACTGTGCACAACCAAATACATTAGTATAACATTTTCAGAAATCTTGTTAAAAACGATAATGTATACTCAAACATTGTAATATAATATTTCTAGTAATTTGATTACTTCAAAAGATTCTTAGATATCTTATTATATATGATTATCTTCGACCAAACACCTCCTCTATGTTTTGCTCAGCTTGCCTAATTCCTTTTTCATTCTAAGGGAAAGTTTCCCTTTTTCATCCCCAAAATTTGTAGTATCCTATAAGATAACAAGTTTTGAGGGTTTTTTTTTTTCAAATTTTATTTTATCTGACTGAGATTATGTGTGTTCTTACTTATGTAAATACCAGAAAACGTTTCGAGAGTTTCTATTTTTTTTTTAGTTTTTCTTCTATATATTTGAGTTATTACAATGATACACCTTTAAATTTTAATATTAAAAAGTCATATCTGCAATTTTTTTAATCAATTAAAAGTAATTGTGTGATTATAGACAAAGTCTAACAACCACAATTGCACAACTAACTTCATCCCACCCCAAATTCCAAAGAGACAATAAATAAATAAATGGCTGTTTTTTTTTTTCCTCATAAAAATGCTTAAATACCTAGTGAAGTCAATAAAACATTTCATGTGCCCACAATCGCCCGCCCTAACCAACATTAAGCAACACATTGACATTTTTTTGTCAGCGTTATTTTATCAAATTTTCAGCACACATTTACCTAATTTTGACAAAACGCGAGCATTAAAATATCCAATTTATATAACATCACTATCTTCATTCAATTAACAACTAAATTTTCACCAAAATTAACCTATTTTCTGATCCAAAATCCCAAATCAAAGAAATCATAATCCCCGAACAAAAAAACCTAAGAATACTTTATAGGACCAACCTTGCCGCACGCTGCGGCAACGGCGGAAAGGGTGGCAACAACGTCAATGGGCTCGCATGTGGGGGCGTTGGGACGAGGGGCTCACATGTTGAGGTGGTGGGGCTATGGGGTGAGTGGTTGGGGATAATTGGGCGAGCAGGCAAGGGGGCCACAACCGAAAGGGGGCATCAGTGGCTGTCACTTGCGAGGACAGGGGGAGCAAGCCAAAAGGGTTTTCCTTTTTCCTTTCTTCCATTCTTATTATTATTATTATTATTTTTTTTTTTTTGTTTTTTGAACTTGGGATTACAATTAATGGTCCTCTATTACTCCAGATTATAAGCCATAATTTCTCAAGCATTTAATAATCAGTTTTCATTAAACATCTCAACGATTTAGACTATTTGGATAATTTCATATTTCATTTATAGTCAAAGACATTTGTTACTGAAATATTAAATAGGATAAATTGTTATCATGATCTCTGAATTTTTGATGAGGGTGTAATTTGTCCGGGGGATGGGTGTGCAGCAGGGGGTGAGACATGGAGTGTGACCAGATTGGCACCAAATTTGTCGTTGGTTTCACGCTTGCGGGATGACTTCACGATGGTCTGACGGTTTCGTTGTGATGATGGTGGGTGGAGGCTTGTGAGTGGGATGATGGCGAATCTGGTTTCTGAGGGGCTTGCAGATGGTGGACTTGGTGTTGGGATGCTTGGATATGAGGATTTGATTTGTTTATTTGTTTGTTTGGTTTTTTTTTTTCCTCGTTAAGGTAATCTTTGTAAAAAATTATTGATGGTAGTTTAGTAAATTCACTTGAAGGGAATAGTCTATTTTTAATCAAACACATAATTTTAAAATTCAACTAAATTTCAATAAAAATAACTCAGATTCATGAGTTCAAGTGAATCAATCAAACGGTCTCTAACTTAATAAAATGATTTACTAATTTGATATAATTACTTATGAATGGACATGAAACTCTGATTCTTTGAATCCTCCTGCTCGACCTGGTTGAATTTTGATACAAATTAGTTTTTTATTATTTGGGAAAATGAAATCCCTCTCTCTCTTCTTGCTTAATCTTTGTCAACACAATCTCCCAGGGCCTCTCCCGTATAGAGCTCCAAATGAATTAGGAACTGAAAAAATAAAATAAAATAAAAATAAAAATAAACGGGGCCCACAAAAGGGCCACCATTACTCTGTTACCAATCAAAAAAGTTTTGTTCTCACAGTTAGAATAAAGCTGACTCTCATGGGTAAAAAGTACCATAGCAAAAATTCTTCATCCAAATCCCAGTTCAATAGAGAGAGAGAGAGAGGAAATCATAATCGAAACAAAAACTAGTTCTTTTAAGGTGGGACGTGCTCACATGGCGTCAGGGACGGGTGTGGACGTGCATGACGGCGATTGCGGCGGCGGCGGCGGAGGAGGAGGAGGAGGAGAGACGGCGCCGTTTAAGAGCTGGGCGTTGCAGACGCAGGAGAGCTACCAGTTGCAGCTGGCTCTGGCGCTGAGGCTCTCCTCTCAGGCTGCTTCTGCTGATGATCCCAATTTCTTGGAGATCAAATCCCATCTCCCCATTTCCTCCTCCCATTCTGCCGAATCCATCTCTCATCGTTTCTGGGTAATCTTTCTTTTTCCCCCAGATTGCTTTTGGTTTTGCTTCGACAGGCACAGAGTCAGGAAGTTCTTGTTTTTTATTTTTTTATTTATTATTATTTTTTAATGGGGTGTTTTCAAGTCTGGGTACTGAGATTTTCTTCAAAAAAAAAAAAAAAAAAAAAGTTGTAAAAGCAAGCTTCTGATTTAACGAGGCTGATGACTTACAAGTTACAATCCAACAAGCATTAAAGGTCATGTTCACTTGGTGCTGTCTTATGGAAAATTCAGTTGTTTTTCTTATGGTCCAGTGTTGTGCTGGCTTTTGTTTTTTTGTTTTTTTGTTTTTTTTTGGGTGTCATGGTTGCGCAATTTTCACCAGTTGGATTTGTGTTTGCTTAGCCCTGAGAAAATTACTGATGGGTTTTATCTAGCTAGTCATTGATTCTTGTTCCATATGTGTGGAACACGAATCATAATTTTGTAAGCCAAGCACTATGATCACTTTAGGTGGTCCAGTTTGCTGTTTGATTTTGTCATATCCGAGTATTTTTCACTAGGTGAATCGGGTGTTTATCTTACTATGACAGAAGTTCTGATAGTTTCAAGCATTGGAATACTGATCACTAGTCAGAGATTATTTCTTTATTATTGGTCTTCTTTCAGTTGTGGAATTTAACAAAAAGGAATAATTGGTTATGTTGAAAATATAGGGAAACAAAAAAGAAGATTATTCACAATTACATAGTTTTGCAAGTCAGTTTAGTACTCAGTTTAGGTCGTCTGTTTTGCTTTGAGAATTTTATCATGTTTGTGCATTTTCACCAGGTGAATGGCTGTTCATTTTATTCTGACAATGTTAATTCATGATGGATTTTAGATCATCCCTGGAATAAACCCCATTTGTTGGATTATAAGGATTAGAGAAAGTTTTCATTTATGGGTTTTCTTTAATATTTGATGGGTCTTTTTCAGTAAATCAATGAATTGATGGGTCTTATTCCGTATGCATAGAACAAGAATCACAGTTTCTTCTCAGCATTTTCCTTACCATGGCAGAACTCCTGATGGGCTTTTTGTCATCAATATAAGCACGGATTACTAGTCAGAGATCATTTCTGTTGTGGGATTTGACAAAAAGCAATAATTAGTTGTGTAGAAAATATAGGAAATACAAAGAAGATAATTCACAATTACAATTATAGTTTTACAAGTCAGTTTGGCATTCAGTTTTGGTTGTCTGTTTTGCTTTGAGAATTTTATGGTGTTTGTACAAAGCATAGGAAAGCAAAGACGATGAAGCACACAAGCCTTTGTAATTTTTGCTTTGTGTTGTCTTTTTTGTTTTGAGATTTTGTCATATCTTTGCATTCTCACCAGGTGAATGGCTGTTTATCTTACTCGGATAAAATTCCTGATGGGTTTTACCTCATCCATGGAATGGACCCATATGCATGGAATCTAAGCACTGATCAGGGATCCTGTGGTCGAGTTCCGTCTTTGGAATCACTGAAGGCAATTGACCCTCATAATGAATCGTCAGTTAAAGTGATTCTGATAGATAAATTAAGAGATCCTTTTTTAAAGGAGCTACAACATTGGGTCCTTTGTCTTTCTAATACTTGGACCAGCACAGAAGAAGTGATTCAACAGCTTGCAAATCTTGTCTGCACTCGTATGGGGTAAGTTCTATGATTGCCCTTCATATTAACTACTGATCTTGAATCATTTCTTGTTAGTTCGCACGATTCCTCGTTTCTTCTAATGAGCCTTAACTGATATCAAAAGGGGTGCAGCTTCCACCGAAGAGGAGTTGGCTACATGCTGGAATGAGTGCACTAAGGTTCTGAGAGACGGTCTAGGCTCCATTGTAATTCCAATTGGGTACTTGTCTACTGGATTTTGTGTCCATCGTGCTTTACTATTCAAAGTAACTCTCACAACTTTAGTTTCATATGCAAAGTTTTGAATTCTGTTAGTTCAAACTGCCACTTTACTGTAGTTAGATTCCCTCTCTCCGTCATACTTTATTGGATGATTTACACCAAGCACTAAAGCAATTTATTCTGTTCCTGTGAACAATTGTTTGATCATCGATATGTTTACTTTCCCATGCTGCGCTAGGCTCTAATGTATTTCCCTGAGCCTGTGTTCTGATTTTTTTTTCTTTATTCCAGATTTTGGCTGATGTAGTTAACTTACCTTGCCGAATTGTTAAGGGATGCAAATATTGCAGAAGTGACGTTGGTGCCTCTTGCCTTGTGCAATTTGGTTCTGAAAAGTACGTCACATGACTGTAAAATTTATTTTACTAAACGCGAAAAGAATTTCTAATTTGCTACATTGAAAGCAGTTTGGCTTCGTTTAATACCTCTTCAAAAGTATCATAAAAAAGTTTAATGTACATGAATGAATAACAGCATCGAGTACCTTTGTTTAAGAACAAAAGTGAAATAATGCTTATTTCTTCCAGGGAATATTTGGTTGATTTGCTCCGTATGCCAGGAGTATTAAACCAGCCTGACTCTTCACTGAATAGTGCATTGTCCTCATTAGTTTCTTCCCCACTATGCCATCCGAAATTTAAATCGGTCAAGACCGCTCAGGACATTCAGACACTGGCTAAACTTTATTTCTTTGACTGGCAATCACTTGCTCTTGCATTTGACAATGCTTCTTTAGGTGGTTCCCTTTTCTTGTCATGCATATGCCCTTATAGTATTTCCATGATTTCATTATATAGAATATCTCTTTCTGCTATTTCTTGAAACTTGACTGACAAAAAGCACGCTGCTGCTATTATTTTGTCAAAAGTTCTGGATGTGTCTGCAGAATCCTTTATTTTCGGATCCTAAACTAGTTTTGATCCCCTGGTGGTTTTAGGGTCGATATGGAGTTTCCAGTGGAATCAAATTATTAACGATGATTTTTCAGTAGCATTAGTTTGGTATTGAAATTGCAGGAGTCCGCTGTATCGCTTTACCTTGAAGTGGTTTCTAACAGGCATGTGCCATGCATAACATGAACTGTGAAACGAGGAAAATATGTTGTAATTCGATACTACTAGGATTAGGTTTATGATCATATAATGACAAACATACTCTTTCAGTCGCTACAACTAGTGAAAATATTTTGTTGATCATTATGATAGGTACCTCTAAAAATAAAGATGAGAAGGAAGGTCCAAAGATGGCTGAAGCCTTTGGTATGAATTACTTTAAACGGAACAATTTTGTGCCTGCTTCTTTTAACAAGCATGAATTTTCTGCATCACCTTTGCTCCAAAGATCTGCTTGGAATGCCAACGCTACCAATTCTAGGGGTCATCAAAGGCTAGTATTTTCTGATCCATTTCCGAATATTACGGACTCTACGCAATTGGTCAAAGACTCCATTCAGCCTCGTCACGTCTTACCGCTTTATCGTAGAGATGCTCCCCCTGTTTTCTCTACTCACGGGCCTGATACATCTAACTATACCCATTTCTTACCGAACCAAAATTATGTGGTAAGAAACAATCCAATTCACAAATTCTGTTCTGGTGAGGAGGGTTCGGACATCCGGTGGAACGAACTTGTTTTAAAGAAGAAAATTGGATCAGGTATTTGTTGGTTTTTTAAATTGGCTCAATCATGAATGTAGCAACCTAAATTCCATTCCTCTTCATGCTATTGTTTTAAATGCTTTCAGGCTCTTTCGGAACAGTCTATCATGCTGAGTGGTGTGGTTCTGTGAGTATTCTTTCTTTACTAAGCCCTGGGAAAGTCCTTTACAATAAAATTTTGATTTACAAAGAACTGTCATTTACTATTTTATGAATATTGCACTTTATAAAAATAACTGTCTTTTTGTTCCAAATGACCATATCTCTTAGAGTCGGTCTGTTCTTTCGTGAAAAAAAAAAAAGTTATAATGCCAAATAATTTAGCTACATCCAATGTCATATATTTGCGTACTAGACTTTTTGTCCCTGATGTTTTAAAATTTGATTTTTTTTTTTCTTCATTGAGTATCCGCTTGTAGGATAGGGTTGATACAGTTACCTATGGCATGCTCTCTTGTTCAATTTTTATAGTTCTTTCATGACTGTGTGTGCAAATTTCTTACCACAACTTTGGTTGTACCATTCTGCATCACGTTGATTAGCTTTCAATCTCAGTGGAAGTGCCCCCCAGCAGCCTTCTGAAATCGAATATTCTAATAATTCTTTAGGATGTTGCTGTCAAAATTCTCAAGGAACAAGATTTTCATGCCAATAACTTCAGAGAATTTCTAAAGGAGGTATGCTTTGTTTATTTGGATTTCTTTTGAGATAATGGAAAAAAAAAAAAAAAAAGAATTGGCGAAAGTGTAAGTAAAGCTTTACTTACAGATACTATTCTGGTATTTGTTATGGTAAGGTCGTGCTCTTCTGAATTGTACTTTGGTTGTAGGTTACAATGATGAAACGGTTGCGGCATCCAAACATTGTTAGCTTTCTTGGTGCAATCACTGAGCCCCCAAACTTGTCCATAGTCACAGAATACTTATCAAAGTAACAACATTGTCCAATATGATCTTGTGATATATATTTACATATTTTTTACTTATCCCTTGTTTTTCATCGCGTTGCTCTTTGCTCCCTGTTTTAGTTTTCTATGCACCAAGCCATGTTGTTTCTTTTCAATTGCAGCGGCTGCTTGTATAAACTTCTACGGAGGCGTGATGCTGCAGACATACTAGATGAGAGGCGCCGGTTGAATATGGCTTTTGATGTGGTAATGTATTAGCATAGTAAGATTGCTATTTTTTCCATCTCTGTACGCAAAACACATTGTGGAAGTTCATCTTTGTCTTGATAATGTATTAAACATAAATCTATGCTCGTTATTTTGGAATTTAGGATTTTTTTTAATTGATTTGTGCAGGCAATGGGGATGAATTATCTTCATCAACTTCAACCTCCCATAGTCCATCGAGACCTGAAGTCACCAAATCTTTTAGTTGACAGTACATATGCAGTGAAAGTGAGCATGGAAAGAGAGAACTTAGTTCGAGATCTATACAATAGTCGATGTTTAATGATGTGTTGTCTCATAGAACAATGATGTTTGTGATTGCCCAGGTGTGTGATTTTGGCCTTTCCCGCTCAAAGGCAAACACATTTCTTTCCTCCAAAACAGCTGCAGGAACAGTGAGTTTTATCTACCTATTGCGATCAAATCATGCATTAATAAAAACGCATTAAGATCCTTAACTCTCCTCTTTTGTTTATTTTCAATAGCCTGAGTGGATGGCACCCGAAGTTCTCCTTGATGAACCGTCGAATGAGAAATCTGATGTTTATAGCTTCAGCGTAATCCTGTGGGAACTGATGACGCTGCAGCAGCCATGGAGCAATTTAAGTGCAGCTCAGGTTGTTTTATCTGTTTTTAGTATTTTTACCAGATTGCTAGTAATCACGATACCGAAGTTTGTCTTCGTCAACAACTTTGTCATTCTAGCGAACTTGATTTTCATTCCTCGAATCATGTTGGTTCTCGGCTTCTCTTAACAACTTGAGCAAAAATAACACTTACCTATAGCTACATTGTCACATGCTATGCAAAGTCTACATACATGAAATTTGATGCATCAGCATTTTGCAGGTTGTAGCAGCAGTTGGTTTCAACAAGAGGAGGCTCGAGATTCCAGCCAATGTTAATCCTCAAGTAGCTGCCTTAATCAATATCTGCTGGGCCCAGTAAGAAGATTCTAAAACTTCTTTTGCTTAGATCGCCTTTCTATGTTTCTAATGATGATGGTTGATGTTGTTGATGTGGGATTAAACACTGCAGTGAACCGTCTCGACGCCCTTCATTCTCAGAAATCAAGGAAGTCTTGCAGCGGTTGATACTGAAGTCCTCGCATCGACCCGGTTAACATCCACAATAGGGCTTGTCAACACCAGCAAGAGCAGTTGGTTTATAACTGTAGCATTTTTTTGAGGAACTGTAGCATTTTTCTTTAATGCTTGTATAGTTTGAAATATCTAACCAAAAAAACCATAGTGATCTATATCAGTTAACTTGCAAGACGGCCTAAACGTAAAATTGAGCATATACATATACCAAAGAAGATACTTGAAAGCACAGTTTGATGCCTATGGCAAAGAAGATACTTGAAAGCACGGTTTGATGCCTATCACATTCTCCCTTAGTTCATTTAGGGCTTACATTCGGTCAAATTTTTGGGTTCTTTTAGGATAGGACATCTCTACTAATATTATAATTGCGACATCATATCATATCGACAAATCATAAAGGTAAAATTGACGAATTGTAATGAGGATTGGACATTTTACAATAGCACCTACCAATGAGATATTTTCCTACTATGCTGAAAAGTCATCTGCCTTTTTATTTACCCTTTTTTTTTTAATAACAGAAAATCGAATGTAAAAACTAACAATCCAGGCTATTTCAACTAAGTCTTGACAATTGATAGAGAACTGCAGTCAATTGAGATCAAGCAATCATGTAATATAAAGGTCACTTACAAAACTAGAAAGAACCAATTGTAACATATTGGACACAATCAAAATCATAAACAAACAACTACAAAACGGAAAAACGGAAAAAAAAAAAAAAAAAAAAATACAACAACAAGGTAGAAGCAACTTCTCCTTTAATTATTTTGCCAATCATGGGGGACCAAAAACCCGAGTTGCAGACCCATCGGAGCCTCATCCCCCTGGGTGCCACGCAACAATGAACACCACCATGACAACACATCCGACGCTAAACACCTTTCCACACGTGCACAAAAAAACCCCAAACATGTTATTTTTGTTCCACATCATCAACTTGCCAAATCGTAATTTCAAACCGCCATTCTGCTAGTTTGAGTTTTTCCCCAAACTGCCGTTTTATAAAATGAAAGAGCACTGCCCTGCCTTGCCCTAAACTACCTTGCCCGCCACACATCACTTCTTTTTCCTATTATATTTGTTGAATTTTCTTGAATATGAATAATGTTTTCATATTTGATGGTCTATTTACATTTTTGTAACCTACATTTTGCTTTTATTTAGGAAGTATACCATATGTTTTGAACTTTTAGATTCTTATATCATTAGATTACATTTAACATAGAAATTAATACCCTTTCTCAATCAACATTTAATTTTAACCTTTAAATGCCTAAACTACCTTTAAAAAGAAATACCAATATACAATGTCTTGTAAAGTTCTACATTCTTATATTATCAGCTTACAATTAATGCATAAATCTACAAATTTTCTAGATCTAACACTTAATTTTAACATTAAAATACCCTGATATTCTTGAAATAATAAAAAAATGATTGAAAGAATTCTAATTACAATTAAAAGCTAAATAAAGGGCTATGGGGGGCCGGAAGGGATGCGTGACGCAGGGTGAAAAGGGCCTGGGTGGTTATGAAATGGACCTGCGAAATCTGAATTTTTTGTTGAGAAAATTAAAGGTTTTGTGAAGAAAATTAAAGGTTTTGTAATACTTTAATTTTTCTTTTAAAGGATATTTTGAACATTTTTAGATCAAAATAAGGTGTTGATCAAGAAAAAAAAAATTAAGCAATATATTATGCAATGTATAATTATATAATATGCATGACTTTGAATACCATGATATAATTATCTAAATAAAAGTAAAATATAGAGCATACAAATTTTCTTTCCACATTAGAAAATTATAGCATATAACATATTTTATAGATATTTTTAAAATTTTTAACAAATTTTTTATAATGAGTAAATCTTTGAGTTTTCTAGTAAATAATAGGTTTATAGTTAATTTTTAATAATAGATTATGTGCACAGTTTCATATTAAAGAAAAAACACGAGAGAGAGAAAGGAAGAAGGATGATTTTTTTTTTATATTGTATCGTTGTAAATCTTATTATAATATTTATTATGATATTTATATTTTATTATATAATTTACTATTACTTTTTTCATAAATACTATTTTGCTCTTTTCCTTCAATATATTTTTTCCACTTAAAACAGGGGAGATTCAAGGTTTGGGGGCAATTTTGAAGATATTTGATTTGGAGTTGACCTGAGTTTAGAAATGTATGTTTGGAGTATAAACTTTCGGAAAAAAAAAAGTCGGGATTTTTGTGTTTGATTGGAGAATAATAATTAAAAAAAATGACTTTAAGAATATGTATTTAGTTGATTTGATGGTGATATAAAAAAAAAAAGAGAGAAGAAAATTTTTAATTAAAAAAATTGCGTAAATAGTTCAAAAGTCTTTTGGAAATCAAAACTTCCATAAAGCACAACATTGAAAACCAGATAGTCATCTGTAATGTTGCTCCAAACACTTCCTCAAAGTTTATATCTCTTAATATAATCATTTATAAAATTATTATTAAATTATATATATTATCCTACAATTATTTTTCTTCGAAATATTTTTGCTAAAAATTTTGTGTGATAAGAAGAAAAATATTTGAAATTAACCTAAGCTAACAAGACAAAAAAAAAAAAAAAAAACCATAATTAGAGAACCATATTGTCGGGCTTCAAAATTTTTTTGCGAAAATTTTGTGTGCTAAGAAGAAAAAGAGAAAAGTATTTGAATGTCACAAAATTAGAGACCATTATATTAATATGACACAAAAATTAATATTAGAATAATATAAAATAAAATTAAACTAAAGATAACTAATGTAACGTTTAGTATTTAATCTCAAACTCAAATTTTTTATCTCAATTTTTATCTTGTCTGAACAAGTCAGCCAAAATTATATTTAGTTTTTAAAAAGTCAATAATCTCTAATTTAGAAATTTCATTTCCAACTAATTTATGAAACGTATATTAAAATTTATATCATATTGATTAAAAATAAATAATTTAAATTATATTAATTAATAGATGACAAAAAAGATGTTTAGTTAGATAATTTTCTCCAAGAAAAAAATATTTGAAATTAACCCAAGCTAACAAGACCAAAAAAAAAAAAAAAAAAAAAAAAAACCGTAATTAGAGAACCATATTGTCTGTACCCAAAACCATCAAAAACCACCAAAAAAAAAAAAAGAAAAAAAAAAATCACCAAAAACCTTTCCATCAAAAAAGGTGAGGAAAGGAAAAAATATAAAGAAAAAGAAAATCAACCTAAAAGGTAAAAAACCCCAAGAGAACAGAGAGAGACGGACAGAGAGAGAGAAGAGAGGAGAGGAGAGCAAAGCGAAGCGGGAAAAGATGACGCAGGTGATGGAGATGGGGAAGGAGAACGCGAACATCCGGGACAACCACCGGAGGCAGCTGGCGGCGAGGTTCGAGCTGCAAAGGAAGCTGTACAAGGCGATGGCGAACGACACGACACTCCCAGACGAGGTCAGGCAGGAGAACCGGATGAAGCTGTCGAGGCTGCCGAGGAACAGCTCTTTCACTCGCATCCGCAACCGCTGCGTCTACACCGGCCGCGCCCGCGGCATCGTCTCCCTCTTCCGCATGTCCCGTATCGTCTTCCGCGACCTTGCCAACAAGAAATTGCTCGACGGCGTCCTCAAGGCTTCTTGGTAGCTTCATTTTCCTTTTTCTCCTTCAATCCAGGTAATGGAAACATTTCCCTTTTTTTTCTTTCTTTTTTTCTTTTCCTTACGAATTGATCGGAATTTCGTAGTTCTTTGTTTCCGAATTTTGATGCTTTTATAATGGGGTGTTTTGGAGGGGGGAAAAAAAAAACCCTTCTTCCCCAAATTTGTAGTTTCTCAGTAGATGATGGAATTGGCCGAAAAAAGAAAAATCCTTTCTTTTGGCCAAAAATTTGTTTGTTTGTTTCTTTTGTAAATTGTTCTTTCAGTTTTACAAATTTGTTATAATTTGGAATTTCTTTTATTTTCAGAAATTGATGGGCAATTAATTCTAGGGCTCTGTTCATCAGATGAAGTCTTATGTGTTTTGGGGAAAAAATCTCTTCTTTTGGCCAAAATTTTTGTAGTATCTCGTAAGATGATTAAATTTTAGTTCTGAAACAATCACCCGTTTTTTGCTGTGCAGATGGTGATGAGAGTCTTATTACATCAAATAGCATTTGAAGGAGAGTTTGATGTCCACACAGTTCATGGGTTAGAAAAGAAAGAACACATTTTAAGCATTAGTAGTGAATTTTTGTCTATTTACATTCTATCATGGATGAAAATTGAATGCTTTATTTCTTTGTAAGCATTGTGGTGGTTATTTGTTTTTTAATAACACTCCATCTTGGATGAAAATTTAAATACTCCGCTTGCATTTGGTTTGTCGGTTGGGGATGAAATTTTTAAGTTGGAGTTGGTTGACTTTTCAAAAACTAGTTATAAATTTTGTTGACTTTTCAGAAAAAAAACAAAAACTGATATGAAAAAGTACAGTTTAGTTGGAGTTAAACTTAAATGTCAAAAAAAGCCTTACTTTTGTTTTGATTTGATATAGTTGCAGTTGGTGTTTGTGTGCATATATATATATATATATGTATTTCTATTTGCTTATTATGTGCTACAAGATTGGACAAACTATCATAGTGAAACAGGTATAGGCATTCTAGATAGAACTTTTTAGTTTTTACCGGTTTACAGGATAGACTTTTGTTCCAAGGGTTGTTATTAAGTGGTTACACTTTATCGATGGAACTTTATAGTTCCAAAAGTTGTTATACCTATGGATGGGATGCAATTTCTAATTCCATATTGGCAAGGAGTCCGAGGAACAGATGAAAAACAAAAATCAAACTTATTACCATAATTTTTGAAAGGTTGCTTGTATTTTTCATTACATGTTACTATAATCCACTGGTTTAGCAGTAGATGAATTTGGTACATAGTATTTTGGATATTTTGGACATGATAACAGACTTGCACGGTGAGAAATTAAGCAGCCAATTGCAATAGTGTAGATCTTATTATAGTTCAATAGCGTTAGTTTGGTATTGAAATTGCAGGAGTTTGCTGTATCGCTCTGCCTTGAAGCGGTTTCTGACAGGCATGTGCAATGCATAATATGAACTGTGAAATGAGGAATATGTATTGTAATTCGAGAATACTAGGATTAGGTCTATGAGGAGATTTTGTTGATCATTCTGACAGAGACTGCTAAAAATAAAGATGAGAAGGAACGTCCAAAGATAGCTGAAGCCTTTGGTATGGAGTACTTAAAATGGAACAATATTGTGCCCTTCTTTTTTTAACCCAGCATGAATCATCTGCATCACCTTTGCTCCAAAGATCTGCTTGGAATGCCAATGCCACCAATTCAAGGGGTCATCAAAGGCTAGTACTTTCTGATCCGTTTCCAAATATTATGGACCCTACGCACTTGCCAAAAGACTCCATTCAGCCACGTTACATCCTACCACTTTATCATAGAGAAGCTCCCCCAGTTTTCTCTACTCACAGGCCTAATACATCTAGCAACACTCAATTTGTACCGAACCGAAATTGGGTGGTAAGAAATAGTTCAATTCACAAATTTTGTTTTGGCGAGGAGGGTTCAGATGGAATGAACTTGTTTTAAAGAACAAAATTGGACCAGGTATTTGTCGTTTTAAATTGGCTCCAGTCTTGAATGTAGCAACCATAAATTCCATTTCTCTTTATGCTATTGTTCATAAATGCTTTCAGGCTCTTTTGGAACTGTCTATCGTGGTGAGTGGTGTGGCTCTGTAAGTATTCTTTCTTTACTAAGGCCCGCAAAAATCTTTATGAGTACATTTTGGATTTACAAAGAACTGTCGTTTATTAGTTTATGCATTTTGCCTCTATATACAAATAACTGTCTTTTTGTTATTTCTTGTTTCTCGGGAAGCTCCATTTTGTTCTAAATCAGGACATCTCCTGGAGTCATTCAGTGTTTTCGTGAGGGGGGGAAAAAAAAGTTACAAATTATAATACCAAATAATTAAACCACATCCAATGTCATGTATTTGCATACTAGACTCTTTTCCCCCTAACATTTTAAAATTTGATTTTTTTTTTCTTAAATGAGTATCCACTTGTAGGGTAGGGTTGATACAGCTACCAATAGCGTGCTCTCTAGTTCAATCTTTAAGGTTCTTTCATGATTGTGTGTGCAAATTTCTTACCATAACTTTGGTTGTACTGTTCTGCATTACATTGTTTAGCTTTCAATCTGAGTGGAAGTGCCCCCAGCAGCTTCTTAAATCGAACGTTCTAATAAATCTTAGGATGTTGCTGTCAAAATTAAGAAACGAAATTTCCATGCAAGGTAGAATTTTTACTTCCATGTTGGCAAAGAGTTCGAGGAACAGACGAAAAACAGAAATCAAACTTATTACCATAATTTCGGAATGGTTGCTTGTATTTTTCATTACGTGTTAATATAATCCACTGCTTTAGTAGTATATGAATTTGGTACATAGAATTTTGGACATGATCATAAAAGAATTGGATGGAGAGAAATTATGCAGCCAATTGAATTAGTGTATATCTTTTTTTTTTTTTTTTAATTGATTGAATAGAGAATTTTTTTGTACTGGGTTTGCCATATATGTAATGCTTATCTTTTTATTTTTATTTTTATTTTTTCTGTTTCTTCTAATTAAGTAATTTTTTCATGCAGGTTTCTTTCGATAATTCGGCACAAAGGAGCAAAAAGGTTAAAACAAGAAGAAGAAGAAGACACAAATCAGGCAAAAAACTTGAAAAACAAGAATTGACTTACAAATACCATGCCATATCAAAAAGTCCATTATATATATATATATATATATATATTTTATATATTAGTTTAAAGCATGTGCAATGCACATGCATATTGTGCATTATTCTTCTTTATGAGCTTGACATGTTACAGAAAACTTTTCTGAGTAGGAGAAAAACTAAAAGAATAAATATTTTAATGAGAAATATTTGGAATTAAGAAAAAAGTTAAGGGAAAACCAACGGAAAGATTAGCATGAAAAAAAAAAGGACAAAAAAAGGGACTAAAATGAAATCAAATGACCAATGCGTAAGAAGGACCAAAATGCCAAAAAAAAAAAAAAAAAGAAGCTGAAAATTTAAAATGGGATGCCTGAAAAAAAGACCGATAAAAAAGGGGACTAAAATGGCAAAAAAAAAAAAAAAAAACAGAGAGAGAAAAAGTAGCCGACAGAAAAAAAAAAAAAAAAAAGAAAAAACTTTTTGGTTTGGACGATGCCCATGAGAAGTTTTTCTCCTTTCTATATATCAATATTGCTTTTAGTGTAAAAAATGCAAACAGAGTTTGGTTTATTTTTCTAGTTCATGTTACTTTACCTGATAATTTATTTTTGTTAAGAATTAGGTGGATAGCCCTTTTTCACAACCCTTGTGCCAATTTTAATCTAAGCACTAAATTTGAATATTATTTATTTATTTATTTTTACGAAACTTGATTATTTATTTATTTATTTTTGACAAAATTTGAATATTAACACAACAATTTTGTGTTTTAAACTTTGAGATGGAGATTCGAATTTTATATCTTATGGTTAAGTCAAATATGAAATTATCGTTAGATTATGCCTCCGTTTGATAAGTTAGTTAGAGATGAAAATTTTAAATTTAAGTTAGTTGATTTTTCAAAAATTAGGTATAAATTTTATTGATTTTTTTAAAAAAATAAAAATTAAGATTAAAAAATATAATTTAACTAGAGTTAAACCTGAATATCAATTGGACGCCGTTTGTGTAATACATCAATTTTTTTGTCGTTTACTAAATTGAATATTAGCACAATAATTTGACATTGAATTATAAATGCTTAAATTAAAAAAAAACAAAAAAGAAAAGAAAAGAATTTTAAATGCTTCTCAAACAACTCCTCAAATTGTTCTCTCTCCATGTACAAACATGTCACACATCAGAATGAACTTTTTAAAGCAAAAATGACATCATATCCCAACCACAGAATGACATTTAAAATAGAACCAACCCCATTAACTCCCAAAAATCACATTTTCACTTTTACAACAAAAAATAAAAGGTTCCTAAAAAAATGATTAAAAAAATCTCATTCAAAGAAGAGTACTGAGAATGAAAATGAGTAGAGCAGCAATTAAAGAGTTGACGGCAGCAATAATTATGGCCAACTAGATGAACAAGAGCTGCCACAGCCACTAAACGCTTGCCCACGTCAGCAGTCTAGTCAATCCGACGGCCAGGATGTCATCGGGATCAGCGTTCGCAACAGCTCGCCCCACCTTATGCTATTGAATATCGGCCGTCCATTTTCCTTCCCCGAACCATCGCCGCCGTCGGATCCCAATCCTCCGCTTTTGTCGTCGTTTTCTTCTATCTCTTTGGGATCTTTGTTGTCGTTTTTAGCAAGTTCGGGAAATCCCGTGGGTGTCGTTGAGATTAGGGAATGGGATATGGTGAACCCATAAGGGAAATGGATGAGAGTGAGACGGGTTTTCTTGGGAGGTCTGGAGAGAGGTCTTGAGGTTGAAGAAGATATTCGGAGTCAGGCCTTTTAGGTGTAAGTGGGCAGTGAGGCCTATCATGTTCTCTCGTTCATGGAGTTTGATTTTCCATTTCCATTTTCTCGGGAAAGTGAGTGAAAATAATCTGCGAGTTTAATTTCCAAAGCTCAATTAATTATTATTATTATTATTATTTTTTCGTATCTTTGTGTTCCTTATTAATTGGGCTATAGATTTAAGTATAATTTAACAATAATATTATCTGCCATTTTATCTTAAAGTACAGAGCCTTCAAATTTAAGGGAAAAAAAAAAGGGCCAATGCTGATGTGCTCATGTCTTGGGATTGGACCTCGGACTTAAGCCCATGGTAGCCCAATTAATCAGTTTTGTATGCCGAACTATGGGAGAGGAAACTGTTATAAAAACGGAAATGGTGGTAAATAACTTTTTTTCTTTTTTTAAGGGTGAGATAAGTAAATAGTAGTTTTCGGAAATAATTGAAGTCAATAAAATATTTTTTAAATAATTTATTTACGTTAAATTTATCAGGTAAATAAATTATTTACTTCATTTTACCAAGTAAATAATTTATTTACGTTTTGTAAATATATAATTTAGTTAGTAAATTTTTAATTTACATGACAAATTTATTATTTACTTTAAAAATTTTAAAATCTTGCTATTCAAGTCAATTATTTTTGTAAAAATATTATTTAATAAAATTTCTCTTTTTTTTTTCCTACCATTTTAACGGATACTAAACTAATTGCAATGAATAACATGATTATAAAATATTTGAACTAAATAATAATAAATATAAAATTTATTAGGTAAATAAGAAATTTACAATTATTTACCTTCATTTTTTTAGGGAATGATTATTACCTTCTAAATTTGCTATTTAATGATTTTTACTTCATATATTTGTATATATATTTTTTTTTACTGAGAATGAGTGAATTTGAACTTTGTAACTTTTGATGGAATTAGATGTTGAATTACTATAAGACTATGCCTACAACCACTACTCAAAAATTTTTTAAGACTTGCTATTACTTCAATTATTTACAATGGAAATGTGGTATATTACTTTCTAAAAAATTGCTAGATTTTAAAACTATTGAAGTGAGTACCATATTTATTTTAATAAATAATTTTTATTAGGTAGCTAATTTATTTCCTCTTAGTAAGTAAAATATTTATTCACAAATTGTTATTTATCCAATAATTTTATAAACATGTTATATATATATATATATATATTTATAGGCTTGTAAATATGTTATTTATCTCTTGTTTCCTTTTTCAAAATAGGTAGGTTAGACCTCCAAACTCTTGGTTATTTATTAATTATGTGTTTGAGTAAAAGGTTTGAACACACACACACACACACACACATATATATATATATATATATTAATTCAAATGCAAATTTCTTTTTAATTTTTATGTCATAAGATACTTGAGCAAATCAGAATAGAGATTCAAATCCTTTATCCAAAAACCATCCATGAATTTTCAAAAGAGTTTTATAGTATTTAACTCTTACTAGAAAGTTAAATTTAATAAGATTCTATGATTATTTCCGAGAATGAATTATAATGAAATAATTGTCCAAGCGAATCGATATGTCCAATTTAATAACTGTCGGGCCGCTAATGCCATTATTAAGTCAATGCATGAAAGGGGTATAGAAAAGAAAAAGAAACACGTATTGTGTTGTGAGAATTCACCTGTACTATGGTATGTAAAAAGAAAATTTAGTGGTAACACTAGATTTTAGACGGTTAAATCTGTATTAAATTTTATTAATGTTATACATTTTGATGTTACATTTGTCATTGATATCAGTAAAGAGATGGAGGAGTCGTATATAAAATTATATATTTTATAGTTTACCAAACACTACTACATAACTTTCGATATTGATGACACTTTTAAAATTATTACATTTCATCAAACACTTAGCCACTTACGTCACAACTGTTTTTTCTTCAGCATAGCTAACAACAACTTGTTCAAAAGTTAGAGCTTTATCAAATTGGTCCTGTGTTGCACATAATTTGAATAAGAGTTTTAATGATCTTGAACATTCTTTAAAGAGAAATATATTTTTTTAAAAAATATATCTTTAAAGAGAATTATGTGGTATAGAGTGTCTTGTGTAAATATTATATACTCATCTAATCACCCAAGGACATGCAGGCGCAGACTGTGGGAAGTTGATAGGTTTCTTACCTCTCATGTATGCCTTGTTATTAGGGAATATATAATAAATAACATAATAAAAAAACTAAAATTAAATAAAGAACATATTTATGAAATGTTTATTATTTTGGTACAAAATTATATATATTAGGTAAACAATGAATTTAATCCTAAATGAAAATACACTTACTCGTAAATACGCCATTATTTCAACATTTTCGTGAATCTATTTAGCTCTGTACAAAGTTGAGTTTCAAATATATCCAAGTTTGCTGTCAACATATATGTTGGAAGGATTAACCGGCCTCTATTTTTTTTTTTTTTTTGGTAAATAGGATTAACTGGCCTCTTGCTACCGTATATCTGCTTTCGGGAGTTGAAAGGAAAATTATTTCCCTAAAAGGAAAAGGTATATGTAGGATATTTAAAAGTTGACCTTTTCTGCTCTTGTGCAGTTGCGTTTGTGACACTGACATACATTCACCGGCCATGAATTAGGGTTATATACAAAGAACATAATATATATATATATATGTATATATATATTGAGATTTTATCAAGATGTTATATATAATTATTAAGTATAAAGATGAAGATTTAAACTTTACACCTTATAATAAAGTCAAATTGGAATTTTACTAAATTATGTCTATGTCTAGGTTACGAATAAAGGAAAGAACAATGTTAATTGACAGCCAAAAGTGGTTGAAAATATATAATCATCTTGGACATCTCAGATTCCAACATTAATTAATTATAAAGATGGGGTGTCAAGCTTATCATATGTCATTATATTTACCAAATTAAAGTGAATGAATGATCAATTAAAGAGCTGCAATGTATAGATAAAGTACTTTTTGAAAAAAGTAAAATTAGAAAGTTACAAAGACAAAAAATAATAACATATATAAAGTATGTTTTCAAGGATTGGACAACAAAAATTGAAGCGAGAAGATAAAAAAGTTGTTTGACATGATTTGGTGAGAATTTCAACTACTACTGTAGATAAGATACCTAAGATTTAATTCAAAGTTCACGAAGCAAAAGGTGTAGAAAGAGACTACAACAACAACATGGTCAAAGAACACACACTAAAGAAGTTTTTTTTTTTTTTTTTTTTTTTTCATCAATAGCAAACATAACTTAATGACAATAATACCATACCTGACTCTATCAAAAGGTGCTGAGATTTGATTCTCTCCACCTTAAGTTCAAGATCTTTTTTTTTTTTTTTAACAAGCATAATTGATTGACACTTTCTAATTATTAAGACCCCAAAATAACTATCCATATAAATGAATCAACTTTCTTTTTTTCATTTTTTTTTGTTTAATAGTAGATGATATAATGGAATATCTCAATTCAGTTAGCACCCTAAAGAGCAGGCAAAATGAATCAATTTTTCTTAGAAGTCAAAACAATTTCACTTTTTATAACTGGTACTACTACAAGACTACTACTGCTGATTGTTGTGGCGTTTTTGCAACGGGTATTAATGTTACAGTTATGTAATTAAACATATATCCTGATCGAGTGTTTGCAAGTTTTATTTAGGTAAAATAATTTTGATAATTTGAAATATTAAGAAGTATATTTTGGTCACATGCTTAGCTTGGTGACTGTTTCTACACAAACATTCAAATGTTGATCAGGTCCTAAGTTTAAGTTAATCTTCCATCCCTTTAATAGGAACATATATATTTATTTCCTACGAAAATTTTCCTTCTTTCTTTCAAGAAAGAGCGGAATAATTCTAAGCAGTCTTCAAGTTTTTATAAATCATCGTGTCATGTGTATGCCATTAACTTATTGATTGATATATTCTATAATATATACATACATACAGGCGGCGATGTACTTTCTTGTATTAGAAATTGTCTCAATACACACACACAATATATATATATATATATATGTATAAGTAGTAAAGTCAATAAGAAAATATAGTAAATATCATGGTCTTAAAATAGTCTATAGGACAAGATTTCTTGGGATATGATTGTAGAGTTTTCACGTTGTTTGGTCAACATAAAGCAAATTGATGGACAATTGCTATGCAACTTTTTCCCCCAAATTATATAAGAATTTTAACAGTATTTCCCAAAATGTATCTTCTTAAAGTAACGATAGCAAATACTATGTGTCACGAAATTTATGGCATGTAGTTTTGCACTATGTTTGGTAGAGGTGAAAAGTAGGAGGAAAGAAAACAATGGAGGAATTTTGAAAAGAGAATAGAATTGTAGGTTGTTTGGAGAGAAAAAAGGGAAATGTGGAGAGAAAAAAGGATTCATGTGACACACCAATTTTTTCTCTCTATAAAACTAGGAGAGACTTTCGAAGGAAAAACTTATACAACTTGTCTGAATGATAAATTACTTTATTTGTCTCATTTTAAAATAAAATAATACTATTTAATTGGTAAAATTATCATTTTTTAATTGCTTATATTCTTTTCTTCTTATCATGCTAAACAAGATAAAAGAAAAGCAATCTTCTTTCTCTCATTTACATTTTTTTCCATTTATATTTTCTTTCCTTCCCTTGTTCTTCTTTCTTACTAAACCGAGTTTTAAAGTTATCACATCATTCATTTGTATAATAGTGTATCAATATTCGATACAACATCTTTCTCTATAATAATTATTCGCCTATATATAAATAATTTCGTGTATCGTTAATCGATATAACGTCTTTCTCTTAATGATTGATATTTAAATACTTTAACAGCATCTTTTTTCCTAGTGGCATAATAATTTTAATTATGAAATTCTAGTGGGACTCAAGTGAGTAATGCAAACAGTCAAAGGACCGTAAACTTAACCAGTAAAAAACACATCTCATAAAGGTGAAAACGGATAAGAAAATGCGAATTATATTGAGCTACAGGGTATAAATAGTCCTAGGTAATTCAAAAGGAAGGATGGGTTTTGGGAGTGTTAGGGGCCGAAGACCAAAGGGGGGGAACAAAAAGCAACTTTGTCTTTTTAATTATGAGAAATTATATCCAAATTTCAATCATGATTTTAGAAAAAGGAAAGTCTCCTTCTGTTTTTCTTTTCATTTGGAATTTGCAATAATCACAGTTGTTTATTTTCCATCATCAACCCCTCCTTCCTTCGCTACCAATTAAAAAAAAAAAAAAAAAAAAAGAAGATAGTAGCGAGAGAGAGAGAGAGAGAGAGAGAGAGAGTGTGATTTACAGCTATAAGGACAGGGACCCACCTTCCCTTTTAGGCAAAGACAGTAAAGCCCCACTCCTAATTTCCCTCCACTGCACCCCAATTGGCAATCGAGACATCTTTGATCTAGAGCATAACTTTAAAAAGTTTTTTTAAAACCTTCACTTAGGTCTCGTATTGTAGACGTGACGCATATAGAGTCTAATTTTGACAAAAAGATCAAATGTTTTCTATTTTTAAAATATAATATTTGTCTCTAATTTTGATATCACATATAATACTTTCCTGAACTTTTATACTTCTTACCTCAAAGGTACTTTTGTCAACATTATGTTAAAAAAAAAAAAGATAGAGATTAAAGATGCTCTAGTTACATGCGCCTTGTAAATATTTTTTGAAAAAAAATTATACCTCAATATTTTAAAAACAAATTATATGTGAACGTGTTTAATTTCTATTCAGTTTTATATGGAGTATACCAATATAGGGACCGCTTTCATAACAATAGAAAATTTCTAAAAAGTGTAATGTATAGGGATCAATTTGTGACTGAGAGTATAAGTTAATCAATGATCATTCCCTTATATATACATATGATATCCGATAGAATTTATATATCATAGTTAGAAATAAAAAAAGATTATGATTCTTCTACGGTATGATTTTATTTAGATTTAATCCTTAAAAATATACATTATCAGTAAAAATTAATATACCATCGTAAAAAGCTCCGTAAGGTTAATAGTACTTTTGAATGGTTTGGCGTAATAGAAGTTTTGAATTAACAGCAATGGCTCATGTGTCTTTATTGGGTCCCTTGATGTAGAACATTGATAGCTAATTGGCATTATTTTGATCTCACACAGTTAAACCAAGAAATCAGCATTGTGATAATGTGATTATGATTAGAATTTTTTTTTTCATTAAAATCTTGTGTAAAACTAAAAAAAAAAAATATTTTTCTGATTGCTACTTTTTATACCAAAATTACAGCCCTATTATATCTAATATCTAGATTTATTTTGTCCGCAATATATCTACTATAGTGTACTTCTTAATTAGCATAAAATACTATTCCATAGTATAGTGTTAGACCTCATGTGGGCTCGCTCTGCATGCTCACTTCACAGGACCATCCACAAGTGGGAGTCATAGGTTCTACAATCGTAACAAAAGAAATATATATATATATATATATATATTTATATTTATATAGAATATAATATTCGTACTTTAGTTGGTCACATTTAAAAAAAAAAAAAAACGTTTAGGTACCGAAAAATGTTTGGGACATCATCCATACTAGACACCATTACTAATATATATAAGATGAACCCCACATATACATCTCATGTAATAAGACTCACTTTTAAGTTCTGTTTAGATCGTATATTACATTTGAATATTTAATAATGTTACCATTAAATTGTATACTCAAATTAAATTTGTATTTGGATAGTTTTGTCCAAGATAATATTGAATAGACCAAATTTTTTTTAAAAAAGTAAAAAAATTTAGATTTAAATTAAATTATTGTGAGATAGTGAAACTACTTGAATGTTTCATCAGCGATCAAAACATATATATTACATTTAGGGGGCAGTTTGGAATAATGTTTTCAGACAGAATTTTGTAACTCAACTCTAAAACTCATTTACATCTTACTTTCTCTCTATTTCATTTTTAAAAAATTTCAAAATCATTGATTTCCTTATTTCAAAACGAAATGAGATGTTTATTTTTTATTTTATTTTTATATTTTGTTATTTTTTTTAAAATCATATAAAATAAGAAAAAGAACGAAATAAGATCCACAATACATATTTCTTCCGAACACATTTTAAAATTTTACATGATTGTTTCTATCCCAAGTTATTTCAAATTCACATTTTAACTAAACAATATTTTAATTTCAATTTACAAAAATCAAACTCTTATTATTGTTCCAAAAGAGTCCTATGTATGAAAAAATTATGATGTGTTTTGAATACCGGTTTAAGTTGGAATATTTAGATTGAAATTGGTTGATTTTTTAAAAATTAATTAAGAAATTTATTGAATTTTTAGAAAAAAAATAAAAAATTGAGTTGGAATTTTAAAATAGGAAGTTGAGTTTCAAATGAAACCTTAGGTTTTGTTTAACATTTCAGTTTAACTCCGACTAAACTATATTTTTTAATTTTAGTTTTTGTTTTTCTTTCCTAAAAAATAAACAAAATAAATAACTAATTTATGAAAAGTAACCAACTCCAACTTAAAAATTTCATATATAATCGGTGAACCAAACACACTCTTAAATTAGGAGGTCGATCCAAATTATACTAATATACCAAAGGAATGAGGATTTTCACTGTTTTTTCTACAGTAAGCTACAATAACTTTGCTTTTTTTTTTTTTGGCTGTTTTTTCTATAGTAATCTATAGCAACTTTTACCTTTTTTTTTTTTTTCTAAAGTTTAATGATTTTTTTCCCTCCATCACTAATTATTTTTTTCTTTGTTACAATGTTATATCGGTTTTACTCTTTCTTTTTTTTGGTCAATTGACAATCTTGCCATTGGGTTTTAGTTACTTTTACTGTTTAATACAGTATTGGGGACAACTTCGTCCTTCTAAAATTATTAATGGATGATTTTACCCTTCCTTTTTAGTTGCTTTTTTCCTTTGCTACAGTGTTATTCCGGTTTTATCCTTTTTTTTTGTCAATTGATAATTTTGCCTTTGGGTTTTAGTTACTTTTACAACTTGTTACAGTGTTGGGACAATTTTTTCATTCTAAAATTATTTATGGATGATTTGACTTTTCATTTGTAGTTGCAATTTCTGATAGCTACAATAACTGGACATTGTTACCCTTTTAATGTGCATTTTTAATTTTGTCCATTGAAGATGTGTTAAAGTGTATTGTTTGTATGTATATAATCTAACTGAAATTTATTTATTTTATTTTATTTTTGTAAAAAACAATAAACAAAAAAAAAAAATAATAGAATCTATTTTTGATTTTATTGTTTTCCTTTAATCTTGTTTTTCCCCTTTTTAGTTTTTTTCCTTTTGTTTTTTTTTTCAATTTTTTTTTGGTTTTTAAGATTTAAATTTTAAAGTTTAGTTTTTTATTCATCTTTTCTTCGTATTTTATTATTTTATAATTTTTAATGATTTTTGTTTCAAAATTTATGATTTTCAAATGTTTTTTTATTCTCTTTTTTCGATTTGTGCTTGCTTTTTTTGATTTTTTCATTTGTTGGGTTTTGTTTTTTAGATGTTATAGTTAATTTTTGTGTTTTGTATGTGTATAGTCTAATTAAAATTTGTTTATTTATTTTATAAAAAACAATAAATAAAAAATAATATAATCTGTTTTTGGTTTTGTTATTTTTCTCCAATCTTTTTTCCCATGTTGAGTTTTTTCTCCTTTTGTTTTTTTTTTCTATTTTTATTTTTAGTTATTGTGATCATTTTATTTCTATATCTTTATCTCTGCATCACCAGAAAAAAGTTTTTTTTATATTATATTATTATTATTATTATTAGTTTACATTTTTATGATTGAGAGAGATCCTGAAAAAAAAAATTAAAAACAAAAAAGATGGAGCAAAATATAGGTATGGTTTGCTTTTTTTTGTTTTTTGTTTTTTTTGATTTGTATAAGTTATTTCTAGCTTTTTTTCCCCTAGATTTATATATTTTGTTTTTCATTTTTTGATTTATGTTAATTTATTTTTTTAACTTACAGTGATGATGGGCTGAAATGATAATGTAAAAAAATTATTGAAGATTTTTTTATATTTTTAAAAATTTAATTTATATTATTTATTATAATTAACTCTTATTATTAAACATTATTAAATATTATTATTTATTTATCTATGTATTTTTTTCTTATATGTAATATACGAACATTAAACTAATAATAACTAATGTGGTGATAGCTCATGCAGAGGTAGAACAACCACGTGAGTTTTGGATATTTATGATTTATTAACTTTTTTGTTTTTGTTTTTGTTTTTTTTTGTGTGGGGAAAATGGAAATGTGGTGGGCATGGGGGAGAAAAACGTTTGGTCAGAGAGACAGTGAGAGAGGCAGGCAACGTCTGGAGTAAGCAATCAGATAAATTGCAGGCACTGACAGACCAGCTGACAGTAATAGTCCTGCCTCAGGGGCTCAGGCCTTCCTTCAGGACTCAGAGTCTATCAGATTATTATTATTTTCTTTTTTTTTTTTTTCAGTACTTTTAAATCTTTCACGTTCGGACCCTACTGGACGGTTACGAATCCCCCCGGCGTTGCTGCCAACTATCAATCCCTCAATCATTTTACCCTCACTGACTTTCTCTTACCTCAACCTGGACCAATTTGCAAATTTATATTTTCTTATTAGTAAATGCATGTATGATGTTTTACACTCTGTGGATGACATAATAAAAGGATTAGAAGTCTTTGTTTGATATTTTTCATTTATCTATCAAGATTTGATTATCATTATTTTTTTTTAGGTTTCATTTCAGTTTCAGTTGTTAAAATTTAATTTGATGATGACAGGATATATTTTGAGAATGACTGAGAAAAACTAATATATTTATCTCTGTCATATTTAAAAAAGTATTTTATCTATGAAACTAAAAATCCTGAAAATGATGAGGCCACCTCCATATTTTTTTTTAATTACCAAAAAAATGGATGTATGATGATAATTTACCCAAAAAAAAAAAAAAAAGCATGTAAGATGGAAAAGAGGTCATATTTGGAACCTTTGCTTTTATTAGTTCATAGGTTAGAGTCATACATCTCACAGATTTGCCTGTTCTAGCCGTTGCCTATCTTTAATGTGTTGGGTTGGGGACATGAATACACCATTGATCTTCTTTTTATTTACAAAAAAACTAAAAAAAAAAAAAACAAAAAAATGCATGTACAATAAACACATTTCTTATATGACAGAAAAAATCCCTTCTTTTATGTTTACAGTTTAGGGTTTCTAAATATCGGGACGAGAAGATTTGAATTGTCTTCTGATGAAATTATGTACGTAATTATGACTAAACAACATTTACATAAGATTGTTTGATCATAAAATTAGTGCTGATATGATCATGCAATTTAGTTTAAATTAACTACCTTTGCCTTAAAAAAAAAAAAAAAAAAAAACTACCTTTGAGATATTGTTACGTGCACATTTATTACTGTTATTGTTCGTATTAATAATTGGTATCGTATATTGTTACTGTAATTCCAAAAGAATTTGATGGGTGTTGTTAGACAGGACAATATCGTTTTTATGCTTTTACATATATATATATATAAAGAAGTGTAGGTCCAGAGCAACAGATCACTTGGTGAATTAATGCTAGTATCATCTTTTTGGTATTTAGAGATGTTTTTGCTCAGGCTTATTTATGTCTTCACAAATTATTCTTTTGTTGGACTCGGATCATGTATTTTTTTTTTTTTGGAGATTTTTTTTCCCTTCGAATTTTATCCTCTTAAGGGTTTTAACGAGGTCAATTTTGTAAGGAGTAGGTCCTAATATCTATTCTTGGATTATCTAGGTATAGCTAGCTGGATTATGATTTCTAACTTTACGTCGGTTTGTAATTACGCTTACTTTGTTTTTATTTTATTTAAAAATTTTGAGTTGGGTTCTTGACGTGGGATAGGTTTTTTTAACTTGTGCGAACTTATTTAGGATTTGGTGAGATATGTTGATTTCAATAATTGACCTTTCTCTTTCATTTTGTTTTTTAAAACGTAGCTAATACTTGTTTTGTAATTCTACCTATATACTAGTTTGTCTTCTGCGCTATAAAAACTTGGTTTGCGGTTTGGATCGGTCATCGTGACCTAGTAAAGGTTTTAGGCAAGAAGGCAAACGATTACATTTGAAAAAAAAAAAAATTCTTAATTAAAAAAATTATAGAAAAAAGAAAAGCTATTAAATATATATTGTGAATTTGAAGATGTAACAAAAAAAAAAAAAAAAAAAAACTTGCTGCGAATTTAGAGTTTCCTATTGAAGTAATTATTCGATTCAGCTTTACTAAAAGAAGGACCAGATACTCTTTGCGTAGAGTAACAAAAAACACATAAAAAGGCTCCTAATTAACATGGCTTTCGAAGGTGGCTGTGGGGAATTTCTAGGAATGTCGAGGATTTATAAAAGGTTGCTTCTCTTTCCCTTAGGACATTTCTTTTGCTTTTGTGAAAGATTGTTGGTCTTTTTGAATATCTTTCTTTCAAGTTTCCTTTAAAATACAATAAAATAGATAGGGCGGAGCAATTCATTAGGCGAAGTCTATAAATGTTGTCATTTCTCATATCTTTAGGGAGGGTATATTAATACTTTTTGTTGATGAACTTGCTAATCGAGATGTTGATTTTAAGGTCTTTATTCGTAATCTGCGGCTCCAATTTTCATTCAGTTTTTGGTGATCAGAGACATCAGCATTCTTCTATATTATTGGTTTCCTTTGCATGGGTGAACATGGCTTTGGAGGCCTTCAATGGTTTTGGAGTTTCGACATTTGTTTTTTATTTGTTTGTTTGTTTGTTTGTTTTTTGTTTTGTCTTTTTTTTTTTTTTTTTGCCTTATTTGATTTTTCTCCCGCATTTACTAGCTACGTTTTATTGAGGTCTAAATTTAGAGACTAATTTTCAAAGGCGTAATAGGCCACTCCTTGTGGCGTAAGTTTCAACTTTCCACTTGGTCTTGAGGTTGTATCCTTTATATATATAATGAAAAGAAGAAACTGAAGCCTATACTCAAATTAAAATTAAAAAGAAAAAAGAAAAAGGAAAACAAAATAGAGAAAATAAAATCCAACCTGAATGGCAAACCAAACAAAAATAAAATGAAAAGAAACAATCTTACACAGAAGGCAAATAAACTCAAACTAAAATTAGATTAATCTAGATATCTTAAAATCCTTTCACTTTCGAACTCATAGTTTATCAGCATTTTTCTTTTTCGCACATAAGTGATTATGTTTTTTTTTTAATTATTTTATATTTTTAACTGTTATGGAGTTCCTCCATTTTATCCTAAAGTCTTGATATAATATGTCCACTTCTTTTTGAGCAAGTTATAATTATCAAGTTTTTCTCTTGACCTGTTGTTCCTAATTGTGTCCGAAATCTCTTCAACATCAATGGCTCTATTTGAAAATGCACAAAGAATTTGATACTTATTGTTATATTGTTTTCTTAATTTGACAGACGTGAACGCTCCTTCTGTTTTCTCAACTTGCTCCATCCAAGAAATTCTGTCTCCTTTATTTCATTGGTTTCTTTTCTTTTGTACTGCCCATTAGGTATTTTCTCTTTTTATACTGTTTTAATTTATTCGTGTTTTTGTTTAGTTTTATAGAGATGAGAATTTAACATAAGAGGGAGTTGTTAGAGAATACCAATTTAATTGGGATGTTTTAGTTTTTTCTAATATTAGTTGCTCTCTCGTCATTTATATATATGCTCTTGTGATTCAAATACACACACGTACATATACGTATAACATGGTTTTAGGAGGCAGAGGGGATTTTTCTCTGACTTCAAAAAATTGTAGTTTTTTCTTGCACAGTACACATCCAATTGCTCCCTGACACATCAACTTTATGTTCGCGCAAAAGGGCCTAATTTGTATGTATATATAGATCTAGGTCGGTTAGCTAGGTTGAAAGGAGAACTTTTCCCCTATGCACGACAAATGTTAGAACCAGGAATTACCATGGATCAATGAATTGGGATAAAACAAAAACGTTCCCGCATTAATGAGAAAGCAGAGAGCCACCCAATTCAAGAATGACAAAGTGGATTGATGACAATATATAATAAATAGCCTTGTCCTTGTGGTCTCGGATCTCTAGATTGGGTTGAGTGGTGAAGCATGATGAGTTGATAAAATCTTGAGTTAATTTTATTTAAATTGTACACCTTATCTGGTGTTGATCTTTTAATTTTTTGATTTTACATGTATCATATTCTCTTCAACTTTCTATTATTATGACAATAGTCTCACTATCAATATTTTATAAAAAATAATTAAATTAGATAATAATTGAACACATTTTGATCACATAAACTTACTTATAAATAAAGTCATAATTAAATTTTTATTAAAAAAAATTGTATTTCATTAAAAGATATTTTGAAAACAAACTGTATTTTAATAAAAATATATAGCATAAATTGTACTCAAATTAAAGATATGTAACATTATAGAATAATTTTGAAGGTACAGTTTCACTGTCAAAAATATTTAATCATAATTTTAACTTTAATTAAAACAAAAATGATCTGAATATATTTCATTTTCATTCAATTTTTGATAGAATATCGATACGGGTCTCTTTTGTAAAAGTTGATTTAAGACAAGTAAAAATCATAGAATTAAAAATTGTCATTTATGAATAATTTAAGACAAATACTATAATTAAAAATCATAGAATAATTTAAGACAAATACTATAATTTAAATGTCATTTATGAAAATAACCTAAAATCTTTGGGGTGGGCTACTTTGCAATCAAACATACAAGACTTGAGCATGATATCACTCGACACTTTTACAACTAATAGCTATTAATCTAATCAGGAAGTTCTTTTACGACTTGCTACAACTAGTTGCTTTCTCTTGGCAATTTATTTCTCAAAGTAAAAAAAAAAAAAAAAATTATAACCAACTTTTCAATGAATAGAGAAAGGATAATTGCTGTCAAAGATAACTAGTACATCCCAATTAAATAGGCATTCACTAGATGCCTAATCCTCTATATCAAATCTCTAACTCATATATTATTAAATAAAAAGGGAAAAAAAATAATACAAACTCTCCTATAGAAAAAGAAGAAGGAAAAAAAAAAAAAAAAACTCAAAGGAGCCAAAAAAAAAAAAAAAAAAAGGCAACATATAAATAACACAACCAATCATGTGAAAAGCAAACCCCTAATTGGCACAAACATTAGCTCTAAACTGAAAGGTCAAAATGACTACAACCGCACTATATAGAGTAGAAGCTATATTGTGTCGAGTGAGGGCTGCAACCGCACTATATATTTCTTAGTTTAAAATTTACTTTAAAATTTGATGCGATTATTCACTTTTACTCACAATCAAAATTAATTATTTCCTGTAAGTCTTCATTGAAAACTATACTCTTTTATCTATAACCTCATTGAACGTGTACATCAAGTAAAAGATTGCTGATTGTACTTAAAATAAAGTTATCATTTAAGACTTCATTTTATTATACATCTTTATTAAATTAGAAGACTAGTTCCGCGACATAGCTGATGAACGTATACTTTAACAATATGCAGGCAACTCAAGTCACCTGCTACTTGGGTAATACTGTAGAGATCCCAGAGAGGATCTACATATAGAAAGGAAAGATAAATAGGAAAGGAGAGATAACACACGGGGCTAACAGATCCAACAAAGCAACAAGGTGAACCATGTCCTAGCTAAAGCCTAGCCGCCATGCCTAGCTAGACGGTCGGTCAAAAGTTATATATGTACAACCCTCTTTTTTCATAATACACACACACACACACACAATATTATGGGTAGTTTTATTTTATTTTATTTTATTTATTTTTTACATACAAGTAAATACACATATTTTTACGGGAAAGATCAATCACAAAGAATATGAATTAAGTGAAACTTCTAGATAATTATTAATTAGAACATAATTTATTGACACTTTTATATTACTTAAAGTTCTTATTTTCTATCTATACGAAATTAGTTAAATGGATTACTAGTTTTTTTTTTATATACACAAATAAATATATTTATATTTTTCACAAAACAGATGGATTAGAAACTTAAAAAGAAAAACGAAATAAACTGATAAATGACCTATCTTAGGGGCAGTTTTCGTACTAAATACTATGCGCTTTTGAAATCTTGAATTTGACGAAATGAAATTAGTGGGTACAATATATATATATATATATATATATATATATATATATATAGTATAAACTCACACCGTTCCCCCCTCGTGTGATGTCTCTTCATTTGTCAATCTCTCACTCCATTATTGGCTGTTGCCCTGCAAACATTACACGTATGGTGTATGATGCCCTTCTCTCTCATCACCTTGGAGCACTTGTATTCATTTGTGTACATATCTTCACGCCCTGTCTTTTGAAATGATTGACTACATGATATGTTTAAGCTAGTATTTAGAAGTTAGAAGTGGGGGGTTATTTGGGACATTATGATCTCACCTGCAGGAACAAAAAATTAAATTAAAATTTTAAAATAAAATTCACGATATTTTCTTTTAATATAATAAGTTTTTACATTTTTTTTACTTCATATAATTCATTTTCAATTAAATACATAATTTCAAAATTCAACTCATTTTTAATCAAAATAATTCCGATACTCCAACTCAAACGGATATATCAAATGACGTTCAAATCTAGACATTTGATGATGACTTTCTTAGGCATTTAATGAATGTTTTTCAAAATGATAATAAAATGCGGTCGTTTAGTCTATATTTTTTGGTAGTAATAATGTTCATCGACTTTATTAAGGGGTATTTAGTTCACAAATATATATATTTTTGTATTTTTCTGAAAAATTTATAAATTTTTTAAATTAATTTTTGAAAAGACAAACAATTCTAACTTAAATATTTCAACTCTAATCTACCAAAGATCATCTCATATATACCTGATATACGTTAATATTCACGTTCATAAATTTAATAATGTCATGTATAAAATTGAGATTTTTGTTTGCTTGTTGCCCTCATAGATCTTTACTCCATTCCTTCTTCTCATTAATTTGTTGCGGACCATGATTTAAATAATACCATGGCCATTAGCATTTTCCTTTTTAGGCAATTACATTTCGCTTATTACACCTTAATTAGTTCATAATAGTAAAAAAAAAATGTATATATATATATATATATATCATGTAATAGGTTTAGTTTTTGCTTGTCAAAAAAATATATTTATTATAGATTCATGACAGTCTGAGACCCTGAACAATGACTAGGAATTGGAGCAAAAAAAAAAAAAAAAAATTAAAAAACTTGTAATTGAACTTCAGATGATAATTTCCAATTGAAAATTAGCCGATGATGGATCATATGACAATGCAATTATATAGTGGAAAACGCATGTTAATTTTATCAAAATGGTTGGTCAAGTCTTGATTTGGTCCAACCGCCGTACCAGTCTAATAATAAAACTTGAAAGTTAATTTCATGTAACATTGACATTATTAACGTACAGTTGATACTTATAAACAAATCACATGTCAATTTAGTTTTACATAAACTTAAGAGTATGTTTGGTTGGAGGGTGAGATGGAGGGATGGAGAAAGGTAGATGGAGAGAGGAGGGGGATGATATATCTTTTGTTTGGTTGGAGGGAGAGGATAGATGAAGGGAGAAGCTCTTTCTTTTGAGTCCACCAATTCGGATCCTTCTACTACTAGATGGATTCAATAAATCCCTTCAAATAAAAGTGAAAAAACATTTTACACAACCAAAATAAATTAATAATATACTAGAAAAGGAACAATATAATAATCATATAATAAATTATATAATAATCATATAAAAAATTATCGGTCACCATTTCAACTCTCGTTCAATTTTATCAAATAATATAAATGATTTATATAATACTCTCCATCTTTTATATTTTCCATCATTCCAATCCTCTTCTTCCTTCTTCCTTTCTGTATGTTCAACCAAACAAAACCTAAGTGTAAAATGGAAACGAAAAAAATTACATTTATGAATCGAACTTCACGATCACCGAACTGAAAATTAAGTTAAAAATTATTAACTGTCTACTAGTAGATTTTTTATTTTATTTTTATACTTACCAAAATTTTCCGTGTACATCACATAGATGATGTAATTAGTGATATATATATAGATTTTTGTGTTTTATTTATTTATTTATTTATTTATTGCATTTTTAAATGAAGGACCCCTTGCTCTCTCTCCCCCTTTATCCGAGTGATGAAAGGGTGACGAAAGTCCCGGTAGACTCGGATCCTGTCTCCAACAGGAAGAAGAAGAAGGAAAAAGAAAAAAAAAAAAAAGAAAAAAAAAAAAACACACACACACACACTCGCTCACTCACTCACTCACAGTCTCACATCACTCTCCCCCTCTCTTACCTTAATCTTTTTTCTCTCTCTTCTCTCTCTCTCTCTCTCTCTCAAGTGGCTATTCCTTGTACCAAGACCTCTCTCTCTCTCTCTCTCTCTCTAGAAAATACCAAAAAATTAATGGACGACCCGTACGGAATTCCGGCGGATTTCAGGCCCTTCACGGCGGTGACGGCGACAACAAGACCCGATCACCTCTCCTCCTCCTCATCATCATTCCCCGAACCCTCCTTCTCCCTCCACCGGAATCTGATGTCACCTCATCCTCATCCTCCTCCTCCGTCGAGGCCGACTCCAAACAGTACTACTTACCAGTCAGCGGCGGCCTCTTTCCCGTTAGTCTCCGGTGGCGGCTTAGTGGAATTATCTGCTACTTCTGATCCTCATCATCATCATCATCATCATATGAATGTTCATCATCACTTGATCTCTGGAGCTACTGGTAATTCTGGTACTAGCTGTGCGTTGTATGGGAATAATCTGAATCATCAACATGATCATCATCAGCACCATGATCAGACGTTGGAGAGTATTGGGGGAGTTTGGAATAATATTGATAGTAACTGTACTGAAGCAAACAACAGTCGCTGGCCCAGACAGGAGACTCTCACTCTCCTTGAGATTAGATCTCGTCTCAATCCCAAATTCAAGGACACTAATCAGAAAGCACCTCTCTGGGATGAAGTTTCAAGGTATATCTATATATACACATCTGTACATCTATATATATACATATGACACATATTATGTATATTTGATACTCTCTCAAACCCTAATGTTTGTTTTATGTGTGTCATGTTTAGTTTCCATGTTTATAGATCTTGTTGAATCGACTTTCAAAATGCAAACCTAATTTAAGTAAGCAATAGATGGAAATTTAGGTCATTTTTCCTTCCTTTTCTTTTTTTCTTTTTCATTTTTTTTTCTTCTCTCTTTCTTGGTTGATTTTTGCTGGTTTTGTCATGCAAATTACGGCCGACTTTTCAGAAGTTTGAATCTTTACATACTGGGTAATTTGAGATGACAGGTGTTCACACAATTTTAGTTAATTAATTTTGTAGAATATGAGGATTAATTAATTAATTAATTAGCCCCCTTTGCTCGGTAGCTAGTCTTTGTAATTAATAAATTAGCGTCTACGAGATTTGATACAATTTTAGATATTCCACGTAAAAAGAAATTGATTCTAAATCAAGTTTTTAATTCCATAGTAATAAGAACAATATTAATAATGCAAGACTAACACTGATCTCTTTTTTCTTGAAAATTTAATTTCTCTGATCTATAGTACTACCCTTTCCTTTCTTTGGATTCATGTCATCTTGGTCGTCAAGAACATCGATGAGCTTGAACATTCTAGAACATTCTGGAGTAGTAGTACTCATGTGTTCTTTCTTGATTTTTAGGATAATGGCTGAGGAACATGGGTACCAAAGAAGTGGGAAGAAATGCAAGGAGAAGTTTGAGAACTTGTACAAGTACTACAAGAAAACCAAGGAAGGTAAAGCTGGGAGACAAGACGGGAAACACTACCGATTCTTTCGCCAACTCGAGGCGATCTATGGCGATCAAAGTAGCAATCAATCCACAATGCTGTTGGATACCAACAATCTCGGTAGATCGAATCCTCTTCTTTATGATCACCACACTAGTAGTAGTACTCCCAATCTCAACAGGACAGCCAATAACCATGAAAGCCTTAGCTTCTCCATTAATTCGACGGAGTTCGAAACTTCATCCTCGGAGAACAACGAAGAAGATCTTTCAGCCATTGCTTTTAAGATGAACACTCATCCATCATTGGTAATGGATGATCGGAAGATGAAAGGCACACTTAGTAATAGGCCGAGTAGGAAGAGCTCGTCATCATGGAAGGCGAAAGTCGAGGACTTTGTGGATTCGCAAATGAGGAAGATCATGGCGACACAAGAGACTTGGATGGAGAAGATGTTGAAGAGCATTATAGAGAAAGAGGAAGAGAGATTAGCTAAAGAAGACGAGTGCCGGAAACAAGAGGCTGCGAAATTCAATCAAGAAGTTAGTGAGTTCTGGGCGAAGGAGAAAGCTTGGGTCGAGGCTCGGGACGCTGCTCTAATGGGGGCTTTGAGCAATTTTAGAGCTGGAAAGGGAATAGAATTGCCTTCTTTTCCCGAGAGAGTGATCGGAAAAGATCATACTCGTAGCGATACGAGTAGTTATGCTAATTACCATAGATGGAGTGAAGAGGAGATTTCTAGCCTAATAGAACTGAGAAGTAACATGGATGAGACATTTCAAGGAGTGCTAAATGAGTATGTGAAGGATGTGATTTGGGAGGAAATTGCTTCCAAAATGGCTTGTTTCGGGTTTGATAGAACCGCACTTGAGTGTAAAGAGAAGTGGGAGAATGTAAGTGTTTATGTTAGAATGACAAGTGACTGTAAGAAGAAGAGAAAAGAAGATTACTACAACAAAAGCAGTACGACTACAGCCAATTATTTTGATAATCATGATCATCAATCGAATCGAAAACAAGAGCATCATGATAATCACATGGGACTTCAACTGATGGATGAAGGACTTTCACCTTCAAGCTCCAATGTAGGCACCCAAATGCACCCCAACAGCTGCTTTCACCTTCTGTTTGGTGAGGGAGAAAACTTGTGGGAAAAATATGGTAGTTTGAAGCTCAGTAAAGACAAGATGAACCAACAAGTCATGTATAACAAGTGAGTGTAGATATTTGACATGTTCAAGGTAATTAAAAACTACTCATGAGAAGGGTAATTGCTTGGGGATGTTTAAACTAAAGCAGGTTTTGTTTTGTCCCATGTATGGAAACATGCCTTATTGACTTGATTTAGGTTTCCATGTTTTCTAGCTAGATAGAATATTATAAAGAATTCTATGTCTAGCTTGCCTTACTCAAAATTGTGTTGATTTAGTCGGAATGTCTTGATACATTTACTGATTCCTATTTTTATCAGTTATTTTTACCTTAGTATAATGTTGAAAATTAACAAACCTAAATTTTTTACTTAGTTAAAATTCCTTCTTGATCTTTAATTCTTGAGTGGTTAATTTACTGAACGAAATGTTCCATATATATGTATATATATCATCAGTACTATGGTTCTAATAACCTTCATATCATTTCACTTTCTAATGTCTGACGTTCTTTTTTATTTTTATTTTTATTTTCTTGGCTTGAGTATGGCAAGATGTTTGACTATTATAATTGACTCTTTGTACTTTCTTTTTAATTTATCATCTTGGATGGTACTTTAGTTGAGATGTTCCAAAATATTCTGATATATTCATTTGAAAAATATACGGGACTGCTCACTTAGTTGGGACGCAATAAATTTTTATTTATTGGTATCTTATTTATAAAAAGAGATAAAACAAAATTAGTATGAGATTTTTTTTTTTGGCTTGAATTAAATTGATTATCTTCTGATTTTTTATTTTCAAACTGAATGGACGTGTCGACTGTTGATAAGATAATTATGGATGTATTATTACAGGAGGAAACAGAAGAACATAATAGTATTGGCTTTGAATAATTAAACAATGATAGCCTTATTATTGGTGTTTCATCTGTACGTTATATATACATATGCTATTTATATTTATATATGTATACCTATAGGTATATTGATTGGTGGAGTACTATATATAAGTAGGCCTGCACAATCTGTGGTGTTCCAAGGGAGGGAGACAAGCTTATGTACACAAAGACTAATTGACCAAAACAGCTTCGGAAACACTGCAAACCAATGGTTAATATATATATATATATATATATATATATAAACGATCTGTCTTCGATTCCATTATTTTTCTTCATTTTTAATGAGACGTGTCTCGACTCTTTCGCAAAGAAGAAAATAAAAGAAAAAATGATACACCAGTGTTTGTACGTTAGTGCAGGCTATTTTTAAGTACGTATTGCCGAATGACGTTGTAGAAAATGCCATTATTTATTCCACAGAAAAATAAAATTTTGCTAGATTTTTTTACGGCATTAAATTATGCCATATATAGATCCATCAGTACTACCAGAAGTAGACGCTCATAAGCCTATTAATGTATGATCAATTTTGATGACAGCATCATCTGGTGGTATATATATAGTTTTTTATTAGGTAAATGAATTAAATGTATATATGCAATGTCACTCTTGTTGTCGAGATACTTTATACCAATTGGTAACAAGTGTTAAAAACATATTTTTAGATACATGTACTTGTTTTGTTCATGTGAAAGCTAGCCCTTCTCTTAATTTATTTACATATATATAACTATATCTTGATAGACTCTCTCTCTCTCTCTTTTTAAATAAATTTTTTAATGGAGTACGGATAACTGGTGCCAAAAATAACACCCACTAATTATCTAATCTTTCATCAAATTTTCAAATCAAATTCTATTAAAAAAAAAAAAAGACTACAGAGTCTAAAAATTAAAATCCAAAAAGAGCAATACAAAAACAAAATTAACAATCATCTAAAAAGTAAATTTTTAAAAGACGAAAGCTATTGTTTCTAATAGAAAAGCCAAAACGACGGTCATGACCAACCTTATCCTAAACGATAGTTTTATAAAACATCTATTCCCAAAAAATGAGGCCTCCTCAAAAATTATTATTATTATTATTATTTTTTCATTAAAACCCAACGGGGAAAATCCAAGAGGGAAAGGTAAAACTTAAATAAACCCCAGACAAGGAAGGTAAACCAAAAAGAGGGAGGCCTCCTTAAACTACAAGGCAAAAAACAATGAACAAAATCCATAAGAAGGTAAACTCTCAATGTGGCGTACAACAAAGTAATTCTTGCAAAAAGAAGGGGCGTTGAATCAACAAGTAGCTTCTTGTTGAGAAACACCTTTAGAAGCCAATTTATCTACTACTTTGTTTCCTGCCATGTAGATGTTAGAAATTTGTAGTTTCATACATTGCAGACACTCGAGAGCCAACAGCCATCTATATTTTTATTTTCATCGAACATCTGTACAACGAGACTGCAGCTTATCTACAACGTAAGTAGGTTCATTTTCCATCCAGAGCTTCCTTTGGCTATAGAGAGAAGTAAATACAATTCATTAGTCATGCTAAAATGCTCAGCCTCATAAGCGTAGGCGAAGTTTAAATGTATAGAAAAGAAGTCATTACAGAAACTTCTATAAGTTCTGAAAATACCACCGAAAGCCGCAGGCCCAAAACTACCATTCGCAGCACCATCAATGTTAAATTGTATACAATCGTGGAATTGGGGTATCCAATGAACTATGGGTCCGTTTGGTATATAAGATAAGACTACATTGGATATGATAACATTAAGGGATTAGATTGAAATGCATAGGAAAGAACATGCTTGAATTTTAGTTAATACTATCCTATGTTTGATACCAATAAATAGATGAGCATTTCTAATCCCATTCTCTTGCAGGGGATAATCAAATCCCTTTCTAAGGAGATTAAGCTTTGAACTGGATGAGCTCTTATCTATTCCGGTTTTTTAAAATTTTTCACCAAACAGAAGATTCAAATCCAATTCAGTCTTATCTTTCTTAATCATGTACACCAAATAGACCCTATAATAATATGATGAGCTTTATGAGTCATCACTTGAATATTCAGTTTTCTAAAGATCAACAAATCATTCTACCTATTGCTCATACACCCTCCGATCAACTTATCTGCTCACTTGAAAAATGCTAAAATAGTGGAAACATAAACATAATTTGGAAATTTAGCTTAAAAAAAAAATGATTTGGTTTCAATGATTCCATAATATCCAAAAAGCAGTGATAAACTGAAACAACCCAAATGCTATGAATTTCCCCACTAATTTTTTTGTGCGCATGTCAAATAAATATATAGCTCCTTTAGTGTCCTTGTGGTCACTAAATGACAGCTGAAAAGATCTTGTATACATACTACACACACACACGCACACATATAAGGGGATGCATTCATATTTGTCGCTATGGCAACTGATAAAAAGATGATATGTTGTTTCCTCCGCATTCTAACTAAGAGAGCACCTCAAAGTAGTACAAATATCATCTCCAAAATGACGAGCTTGTTTTATTTATTTATTTATTTATTTATTTTTAAGGAATAATGGAATATCACACATTGACAAAAAAGAGAAAATAAACGAATGTGTTGATTAATCACTTGAGGATTAAGATCCATTTATCAATTGATATCAGAAAATAGAATTTAATTTGTTGTTATTATAGAAGAATAAATTCTCTATCGTTGTCTAGTTCAATATATTCACAGTTACATTGGTGTTCCTCTAAGTAATTGAGCATTATAATGATCGAGATAAGATCATGCCACTAAAACTAGAAATAGACAACCTCATAATCTTAGCAACGACTAGGTGATTGGCTTGAAAAATGCTTTAAAGCATAAGTGAGTACTTGAACATCTATTAATATTAATAGAGAGGTAGGTCTCAGTGGTGGACCCACACTCTATTAGTAAGTGATGTTTAGCATTGTTCGACTGGATTTTAGCAACGGCTTGGCGGTGGGCTAGATCTGAATGGCGATGAAGACCAGCAAAAAGAAGCTTTGGTCGATCAACGGCACCCCTACTTGTCAAGAGAGAAAGCCTAGCAGTGAAATTTTACAATGGGCCGAGCCCCCAATATTTTTAACTTTCCTTTTCATAATCAACATATATAACATCTATTCATGTACATAAAACAATAAGCCAATCACCATGGCTGAAAAGATAATCTTGACCTATATATCTTCTAAGTTAGTTTTTTTTGGGTTAATTAATTAACTAAGAGTAGTCTAAAGGGACACCAACTCTAATTCTAACTTTTAATTTTTGGGTTAATTAATTAACTAAGAGTAGTACAAGGGACACCAATTCTAATTCCATTTTTAAGTGCCAATTTAGTATTATATTTTCATTAGTAGATACAATTAATTGATATGACAATGCTTTAAACACTTACTAATAAAAGAATGACAATTCATATATCACATAGGTTTGTACTCAAAAGTTAAGATTATAATTGATGTTCTTAGTATTTTTCATTAACTAATTATGCCTCTTAATTTTAATCATTTATCAAACTATCCAAATGGTTTTAGAAAACTACAAAACTATCCTTTGAATTTGAAAAACTTACTTCAATTTCAACCCTAGCGTATTCTGTGAATGATAAAAATTGGGCAAAACGACATAAAGACATTAAATAAGATCATTAATATTAAATAAAAAAACCTACGAGCTCAAAAAGAGATGTTATATATATATATATATATATATATATATTACTAATATATTTTTCAGAATTCTTTGTCAAGGAAAAATATCTTTCATAAATAAATTCGATCTAGTTAAAGAAGTATATATATATATCATTGTCCTTTTTTTTTTTTTTAAATTTTTAATCTACAAAGACAATTTTTTTTTTCAATTTCAAAATGATGCTTTTGTACATAGTTTCTAAAAAAAAAGGGATAAATTGAGAAATAATTAAAATTAAGAAACATAATTAGGTAATTAACCATTTTTTTCTTAGTTAAAAGGAAGAGAAATACGAAATGGCATCAATATATATCTTGTAGTTAAATTGATAATATAATGCCAAGTTAGCTGCGGCTTAGTAAAAGGAGGAAGGAAAAAGACCATCTTATTCTGTCCCTAACTGTAAAGACAACGTTCCTCATATTCCAACTTCTAGTAAAAATTAGTTTTAAGATGAACTTAAGCTACGTAACTTTGATATAATGTCATTTATCAAAGAAAATAAAATACCTTTCAATCGCTTTGAGTATAAAAAAATTTCGTTAAAGAAATCGAGTAGAAATATGCTAAAAGAATACAAATTGATTGTCCTGATATGGTTGATGTGTTTTTAAAAACATTGGACTGAATTTTTAACCCAAATTTAGGCCCAGGATTAATAGTTAGTAAACTGTTCATTTTGGAGTCTCCTTGACACTCCGATTGGTAAGAGGGAAAAATAAAAAAAAGGGGGAAACCTAACGTGCAAAGGGAAAAAAAAAAAAGTTGATGAGAGAAAGCAAGTTGTTTTTTCTTATCTTCTTTGGTATGAAAAGAATTAGGAACGAAAGAAAATAAGTGATTCAGTAAACAAATATTTAACCGATTAATCTATAAATATTTAGAAAGCTCAAAAGAGCTTACTATTCATATTAATTGTTACAATCAAAACGATTCGTTTTGATTGGAATCTCCCTTTTTTAATTAACATTGGAATGGGGATAAAAAGTCATTTGGTTATTCTTACAAGTTGTAATAAGTTTTCTCTTACCAAAATAGAAAGTCGTAATGAGTTTTCCTTTGAAATCTCTCTCTCTCTCTCTCTCTCTCTTTTAAGATAAAGATGATGGGACCATGAATCTTTTTTCTTTCACTTTTATCTCTTATGAACAACTTACAATTTCATTTCAACCAAAAAAAAAAAAAACTTATATTATCATTTTCTCTTAAAAAATAGAGATTTAGAGCTAAATAACTTTTTAAAGAAGTTTTTTTAATAGATAGTCGAAGTTTTTAAAAATTAATTAAAAAGCCTATGAAAAAAAAAAAAAATTCCTGTCTTTCCTTTTCTCCCATATAGTATTAATAATAATGTCATAAAAAATTTCTTAACCACCACGTGGCTAATTAATTAATGTATGGACTCTACGTGATATTTCTTTAAGCACCAAATTCAATGACTGCACAGAAGTAAACAAAACTAGGTACATAGAATACGTATGATCGAATGTTGTCTGCACATTTTATATCACCTCAAGTGCAGCCCAACTAATTTTTATAGCAATGACTAAGATTCATTGAGCAAGAAAAACCATAAAACCTACTTCGATCAATGCAGACCACTCTGGACGCCAATCCGGTTCCACATAAGAATCATCAATAAACAATATAAAACTGGATATTGGACCATTAAAGTAATTAACGGTACAATATAATCTATAAATATTGAGGAACTCCTCATCTAAAAAAATTGAAGGGTTGACTTCATGTTTTTCTTATGTTTTATTTTCTAAATGATAAATTATTTTCATTTTGATTTAACTTTGAGTTTGAACAAAATGAAATATAACTTATTTTTTGGTTATAAATAATATAGATATTTGAGTTTTCAATCTTTAAAGTTTATCAATGAAAAAGTTTAAGTCGTGGTTAAGTACATATAAAAATTGATAAGATATAATTATTATGTTTTTCTAAATTAAAACGCTTCAGTCTATTAAACCAGATAGTTTGTAACCGGATCGGACCTTGCATACTCGATGACATTTCACTGACCATAGTTGATCTATTTTCATAGAATTAACATCCACTCTGAACGGTTCATTTTCATATTATTGAATGTTAATTAATTATGTGAGACCTAATTTCAATCTTAGTACATTTACCATTATATGCTCTCTCAACTTTCTATGGATTCCATATGCCATCTTAATTGACCCTGAATGGGCAGCCAGGACCCATTTGTCTTTGTAACAAGACACAATATTCATAAGAGCCCATGATATTTGGGCGCTTTTTTTTTTTTTTTTTAGATCTGATGATGGCCCTGTTATTTCTTATTTTTGAGATCATGCAAATCATGTTTTTGCGGGTTGAGTATGACGAGTATCGACCAATCTTGACCTAGCAAAGCACACCGACTTTCAGATCCGGTTTTGCAACCAGCATTACATATACGCACTTATATATATATATATATATATCAGTTGAAATCACGTGCGAATGTGTAAAACGTATGTATATTAAAATTGTTGAGCTATAAAAAAAAAAGTAACTACATATTTAAAAATATATTTTATATAGACAAATTTGATCAAGAAAGTAAGTCTATCAAAAAATGATTAAAAAGTTGAATGAAGAAGGAAAAAAAATAGAAGAAAGTAACAAACCAAGAAAAAGCAAAAAAAAGAAAAAAGAAAAAGAAAGACACCATCACAAAAAGACAAAATAATGTAACTAAATTTTTAAATATTATAGTTAGGACACTTTACACTTTTAATATAATTATGGATAAATAGCTAGATTATATATATATATATATATATATATATTTATATATATAAGAGTGTTTCCATTTTTGTCGAGGGGATTTTAATCACGTGTAATAAAATTTTGTAAACAAAACACGAGTGATACCTAAGATTGTCAGTAAAAGGACATCTCTGAATAATATTGCTCCAATTATAGTAACTTTACTTTTATTTTATTTTATTTATCTTTTTAACCTCCAGTTAAATAAGTATTAAAATGTCAAAAATCCAAGTAAAAAACTAAAAATTAGAGCTCACAAACACTAGTATATGTTTATTAATAGAAATAAGGTTGTGTAGTATATTTCATTTCATTAATTTGTTACTAATTCTAGGTCTCGTTTGGGGGCATTGTGCTTGCAGAATTTTTTTATTTTGTCTTTTTCTATAATTCAAAATTACTTTTCATTATTCAGATCTACAAAATGTTTACTCAATATTTTAAAAGTTTATGACTGTATTATTTTAAATTCAAATGAGATGTTTTTTTTTTTAATTTATAGAATTTTGAGAGAAACAAAATAAGATCCATACTGATATATATATTTTGAACACGTTTTAAATTTTAACATATTTTTACTTCAAATAATTTTTTTTAAACCAAGCATACATTCTCAAATATCTAATTCAAATATATCCAAAACTATATCTTCAAAACCTCCCCAAACAGACCCTAATTTGTATATACAATTTTATATATAGAGTATTGGTCAAAATAGTTCTTGAACTCTTACAAAGATGATGGTTTGGTCTATATTTTTTTATTTTTGGTGGAGACGACCCCCTAAACTCTTAATTTTGGGCCGTTGTGGTCATTTCAGTCAAAATCCGTTAAATTTTTAATGGAATCTTACTGAAATGATTATTTTTATAAATAAATGACTAAAATACCCTCCCCTCTCTCACCCTTCCCCTCTCCTCTTTCTATTTCTCTGTGTCTGCCCCCCACCTCTGACTAAGTCCCCCCTCTCAAACACTCTCACTCTCTCAGTTTTACCGCCCCTTCCTACCGCCGTTTGCCCCCCACTATGTGATTGGGTCCCCCCCCCCCAGCCCCATGATCTGGTTCCCCCTCTTCTGCGGCCGTTTGCCCCCCTGCACACCCCCCCCCCAAGTTACGCAACCCCCCCGGTAACCCAGATTGAAGTCGCCCCCCCTCTCACCTAGTCGCGAGCCCCCACCCCCTACCAGAACTCAGATCGGAGTTGCCCCCCCTCCGTCTCCTTCCCCCGAGAATCACTGATCTGGGGCCCCCCGTCTTCGCCATTGTCGAGCTATCCCATCACTGTCTTCACCCTCGTCGAGCTTGGTTTAAAACCTAGACACTGAATTGGGTCTTCCCCATACTCGCTGCAGCCTGAGGTCCCCCCTCACCACCCTTGTCGCTGTCCGAACATTCTGATCTTGGTTTCCTCCCCCTTGCCGTCGAGCCTGCCCCGCTTCTGATTTTGACCTTGGGCCCCCAGATCTGGGCTTTAGTTTTGAGGAGAGAGAGAGAGAGAGAGAGAGCCCAGATTTGGGCTTTGGTTTTGTGGGGGGTGGGGAGAGGGAGAGGGAGAGGGAGAGGGAGAAAGAGAGCTCAGATCTGGGCTTTGGTTTTGAGGGAGGGAGAGATGGAGCCTAGATCTAGGCTTTGTTTTTGAGGGAAGAGGAAGGGAAAGAGAGGGAGAGGGAGGGAGGGAGGGAGGGAGGGAAAGAGGGGGGGGGGGGTGGGGGGGATGGGGAAGAGGAGGGAGAGAGAGAGAGAGAGAGAGAGAGAAGAGAGAGAGAGAGAGAGAGAGAGAGAGAGAGAGAGAGAGAGAGAGAGAGAGAGAGAGAGAGAGAGAGAGAGGAGAGAGAGAGAGAGAGAGAGAGAGAGAGAGAGAGAGAGAGAGAGAGAGAGAGAGAGATAGAGAGAGAGAGAGAGAGAGCCCATATCTAGGCTTTGGTTCTGAGGGAGGGAGGGTGAGAAGGCGAGAGGGAGAAGAAGAGGGAGGGAGAGGGAGAGGGAGAAAAAGAGGGGGGAGAGGCAAAAAGGGAGAGAGGGAGGGAGGGGGAGAGAGAGGGAGAGAGAGAGGGAGAGAGAGAGAGGGGGAAAGAGGGAGGGAAGGAGAAAGGGAGAGAGAGAAGGAAGGAGAGAGTGAGAGTTTAGGCTTTGGTTTGGAGGAGAGAAGAGAGATACTAAATTTTTTTAAAATTTTTAAAATAGTTATTAGTAAATTACTAAAATACCCTCTCATTTTGTTAGAAATTAACGGATTTTGATGGAAAGGGCCATAGTGACCAAAAAAATAGAAAGAGTTTAGGGTCATCTCGACAAAAAAGAAAAAAGAATAGGGACAAAATCGTTACCTTTTAAATAATTTAAAGACTATCTAAACCAATTACTCTTATATTCATCTATAACTTAAAAATATATTATAAGAATGAAGTTCCCTAAAAATACTATTAAAAAATTTGGTTAAGTTATTTTGTCTTTTTTTGATGATGTCTATTTTTTTTTAATAACTTTTTTTTCTTGATTTCTTTTTTTTTTTCCTTTAATAACTTTTTCTACATTTGTCTTTTTTTATTCTCTTATTTTTAATTTTCATAAAAATCTTTTTTTTTATGGATTTACTTTCTTAATCAAAATTTTCATGTCAAAATAAATTTTTTAATTGTATTTTCTTTCTTTTTTTTTTTTGGTGATAGCCCAATATATGAGTAAAATTTTTTTTTTTATGAACCAATGTCAAAAATTTTATTTTATTTTTGATTGAACAAAAAAAAAATATTGAAAACTTTAACATTTATATTTATAAAATAATTATTCGATAATTTTAGTTTGTATGGGTTTCACACGTGCTTCGTGCTATTTCAACTATTTATTACAAAACACGACACATTGTGGTTTGTTTTGTTTGTTTTTCGGTTAGATGTATACAAATTAGTTGCGTACTATAATACTGTTTTAAATTAATAGGATATACCCTTGTCTCTATCGTTAGTGATGTTATTATTTGAAAATAAGTAAAGAGGCCTATAAATTTTTAACTTCCCATTGGACTTGTCTCCTGATTGTACAAAGCTAACGGGAAAAAAGGGCTTCCAGTAGAAATGTTCTACGTTTAAACAAATTTTGAGCAATGGGCCCCGTCTAATCAAGTCTGCACAAACTTACATCTTTTAAATTAAAAGTGAAAAGGAGATATTATATGATAGAATGTTGAGAAAAGCAAAATGTAGTGGTTGGGTTCTTGTTGGAACAGGTGAGTAAATGTATATATTTTTCGTTAAATAGCTAAATATATTGTTGGGGCCCGTCTAATCAAGTCTGCACAAACTTATATCTTGTTGGAACACTTATTATTCTGATATGATTTAATTTTCATCAGACACGACATTTGGAAGCGTTCACTATATACCAACAGCTATGAAACCCCATTAGAAAGAGTGCACAGTCGAAATGTAGCTAATGCAAATCCTTTTTTATAAAAACAGGAATGCTTCCACGACTGTTTGTAAAAACGGTCGTGGAATTTGAAGTTTTTACGACCGTTTTTAAAAAATGGTTATGGAAAATTCATGATAAATTCACACAAATTGAATCATGTTCTAATTTTTTCAGATCAACACCGCAGTTCAGTAATTAAAATCAGATCAAAACACTTCGAAAACAGTCATTAACTTCATTTTGTTGTTTTGCTCTATATTTAAACTAATGATTTTAGGTTTTGTATATTTTAGTTCTGTTTTTGGATATCGCTTTGAGTTAATTATACAATGGGTGTTAATTTAAGTGATCACAAACTTCCCCTCCCGGTATTTAGACTTATGATTTTATGTTTTGCATTTTTAGTTTTATTTTTGGGATTTTTGAGTGAATTGTGCAATAGGTGTTAGATTTTGAAATTTTACTTTGACTCCTAGAACTTTGATATTTTGATTTAGGAGTTGCAAATGATGGATAGAAAATGAATGTGGTTTGATAGATTGTCTAAAATATGAAGATGGTGTTGAAGAATTTTTGTAATTGCCAAAGCTCACATACAGGATGATAAGATTCCGTATCCTTGTGAAATTTATGGAAATCATAGATCTCATTCTATTGATGATGTTAGAGGGCATTTACAGCATATGAGATTATTTGTTATTACCAAACATGGTCTTTACATGGTGAAGATTTTTTCAATATTAAATATACGTTGATGAGTATAGGTAAAGAGCCTATTATTGAGGAAGACGTTGGTGATAATATGTTTGATATGATAAATGATTTAGAAGAACACTTTGTACATTGTCTGAAGTTATTTGAGACAATAATTAATGATACCGAGATGCCCTTGTATATTGGGTGTACAAAATATACAAAATTAGGGGCATTGGTTAAATTATGGAACATGAAAGCATTGGGAGAGTGGAAAAATTCTAGTTTCATGACTCTTTTAGAATTTCTAAAAGATGTTCTACCAGACAATAACAAAGTGCTGCCTAGTATGTATGAAGCAAAGAAGATGTTGAGCACTTTGGGAATGAAATATAAAAAGATGCAGGCTTGTCCAAATGATCACGTCCTTTACCGGAAAGAATATAAAGATTTAGATGATTGCCCGATTTGTAACGAGTCAAAATGGAAAAAGGGCAAGATGCTATCAAATGGTAGCAAATGAGTGTCGTTGAAAGTGTTATGGTACCTTTCACTGGCCCCACGTTTGCGTTATTTATTCTGTAATGCCAAGCATTCTAAGAATTTGATTGGCACTATGATAAACGTGTTGACGACGGCAAGTTTAGGTATCCAGCCGACGCACCACAATGGAAAACCTTTGATGATAATCATCGAGATTTTAGTACAGAACCAAGGAATTTACGTTTCGGTATGTTAACGGACGAAATGGACCCATATAGTATATGATTAGTAGGCATAGTACCTAGCTAGTCATACTTTTCAACTACAATCTTTCTCCAGAATTGTGCTTGAAGCGAAAGTTCTTGATGTTAGCTTTATTGATCTCAGGTCCTCAACAATTGGGAATAACATTGATGTGTACTTGACACTATTAATCGATGACCTAAAAAGCTTGTTGGAAAATGGGTTAAAAGTTAGAGATTCTTACCGTCAAGATACGTTCAATCTTCATGTAATATTGATTTAGTCAATTAATGACTTTCCCATATTTGGCAACCTATTTGGTTATCCGGTGAAGAGTTCTATAGGTTGTCCTATTTGTATAAAGGAAACATTTTCCATCCAGTTGAAAAATAGTAAGAAAACCATTTACCTTGGTTACAGGAGATTCTTGACAAAAAATCATCGACACTGCAAACAAAAGAAGATTTTTGATAGTAATAGTGAAGAAAGAACCACCCTAATATGAACCACGCCAACAACGTGACGAAACCTGATACCAAATCTGGAAACAACTACCCAAGATCTTTCAAATTTGATGGAAACCGCGACCCGTTGCTTAGCGAAGCAAGAACCTTGGTATGGTGAAGACACCACAAACGGTTATGAAAGTCCGTTTGATAAGTCGATTTGAACGTCACAAGGAATCCTTGATAAGTTCAAATAAGTTTATTCAAGAACTCAAGAAGAATAACTCACAATATGAATAAACATCAAAATCTTATTTCCATCATCTGAAATCAGCCTTATATAGACAAAGTTATAATTTGTAAAATTCTCAATCTACCCATAACATAAAAAAAGGCCCAAGATAATCTAGAAAGAATCAGATACTAAAATTCAAATTTTAAATTAAAGCTTAAACTAAATAAGATTACAAAAAAAAAAATCAAATCTTGATTAGAACTTTTAAACTTCTTGAATCTTGTTTTGAATTTTGAACTTCTTCAAAACTTGAAAACATAATCTTTTGACTTGGTTCCTTATTGGAAAATACCCACATCAGCTTGAGTCCTCCTTGCACATTTATCCATATGATGGCTCAATGGACATGTATGGCTGATTGGCTCGGATCCACTTGAATGAGTAAAACGAGTCTTTGTAGTACCCTCCGGACTAAGTTATTCAATACTTCTTTAAATCTTTTAGCTCGAGCCTTCGTCACTGGACCAACTGGAACTTAAATTGATTCATAAATATTCCTGGCAGCCTTGATGTCCTCATCAATTGGTTCGTGAGAATTCTTTTGGGCCTTGATGTCCTTAATCTTGTTTTGAATTTTGAACTTCTTCAAAACTTGAAAACATAATCTTTTGACTTGATTCCTTGTTGGAACACGCCCACATCATCTTGAGCTCTCCTTGCACGTTTATCCATATGAGCGGCTCAATGGACGTGTATGGCTGATTGGCTCGGATCCATTTGAATGAGTAAAAAGAGCCTTTGTAGAACCCTCCGGACTAAGTTATTCAGCACTTCTTTAAGTCTTTTAGCTCGAGCCCTCGTCACCAGGCCAACTGGAACTTGAATAGATTCATGAGTACTCCTGGCAGCCTTGATGTCATAATCAATTGGTTCGTGAGAATTCCTTTGGGCCTTGATGTCCTCATCATGCTCCTTGGATTTTGACTGATAAAGATGTTTTTGAGATTGTTAAAGATGTGAAAGTAATTTTGGGAATGAGAAAATGGAAGGTTATAGTGGTCGATGGACCTTGGAAGAAGAAGTCAATCTTCTATGAACTTCCATATTGGAAGTCACTTTACATTCGTCATTACTTAGATGTTATGCATATTGAGAAAATGTCTGTGAATTGATAGTGGGCACGTTGCTTGACATTCCGAATAAAACTAAAGAGGGTGTAAAAACACGGTTGGATCTTAAAGAGATGAATATTAGACTTAATTTGCTTCCCGAGAAGAGAACGAACGACACTTACTTATCTCCGACAAAGTACACATTATTAAGATAAGAATAGAGAAAGCTTTGTGAATGACTTGCTTATATGAAAGTGCCAAGTGGGTATTCTTCCAACTTTAAAAGGTTGGTATCGATGAGGAATTTGAGGTTCATTGGAATGAAAACACATGATTGTCATATCTTGATGCAACAATTATTACCTATTGCATTGGGGGGAGTTTTAACGAAAGATAATTGAATATGCTCATTTTTCATTTGGGGGTAGTTTTAACGAAAGATAACAAAAGATAATTGCATTGGGGGGAGTTTTAACGAAAGATAACGAAAGATAACTTGGTATATTCAATTACAAAGTTATGCTCATTTTTCAATTCAATATACTCCAAGGTAATTGATCCACTTATGCTAGATTCACTATAATCGGATTTAGTGATGGCATTGTGTATGCTTGAGAAGTATTTCCCACCATCTTTTTTGATATGATGATCTATTTAACCGTGCACTTAGTTCGAAAAATTAAGTTATGTGGACTAGTGTATTTGAGGTGGATATATCTTTTTAAAAAGTACTTGAGGGTTATGTGAAGGACTGAAATAGGTCAGAGGGATGTATAATGGAGAACTATATAGCGGGGGAATTGATTAAATTTTGCTAGGAGTAGTTGTACAATATGGAACCAATAGGGTTGGCAAAGAGTGGGCTATTTACATTGAAAGCACTATCCATGGGCATTCATTCACCGGTGAATCAAGATAAATGAGAGCAAGCTTGTCTTTATCTTTTGAACAATGTTAAGGAAGTGGAGCCTTTCATTGAGGTTCACATGATTGAGTTAAGAGTTGTGAATCCAAGAAAAGGAAGAAGTGAAGTGGTTTCAAACTGAGCACAATCGGACATTTCGGGAGTGGATAAGAATACATGTGCATAAGAAGACTGATGTTTCGCAAGACTTAATGAGGCTAGTAAGAGGACCGTCATTGATAGTCACCCGATATACATCATACATTATCAATGGCTACTCCTTCTACACTCGTGAAAGAGATGAGAAGCATTCCGCCCAAAATAGTGGTGCCATACTTTGTGCCGAGTCTATGCATATTTCCTCTGCAGAGTTCAAGAATCTGGTGTACAGTTCCATGAACTACTTTGGGTTTATTAAAGATATTTGGGAATTTGATAATTGCGACTTGCGGATAGCACTCTTTAAATGCAAGTGGGCTGATAATAATTATACTAAGATTGATAGTGACGGCATGACAAGGGTGGACTTTAGGCGATCGGGATACAAAAATGATCATTATATTATGGCATTGCAAGTGGTTCAAGGATTTTATACAACCGATCCTGATAATTTTGAGTTATTCTTAGTTGTGCCGATGAAGCCAAGAATAATCCGTGATGGCCAAGAAGATGTTGAAGATTACACCGACATTCCATCTTTTACAAAAGGATTGCCACCGGTAGTGGAGATTGATGATTTTAATAATGATGTTTCACAGTTGCTTCGTTTAGATGTTGAGTGGATACATGTTGAGAAACAAAAAAAAAAAAAAAAAAGAGCAAAACTTGATAGTTTTTTTTAACGTTGTATAAAATTTATAATCTTTGTTAATTATGTTAAATATGCACGTTATATTACTTATATATGGACATTTATTAAATGATAATGAGAGCATGAATTAATAATGGGCTGCTGTATGCATAACACACAGGATTAGTCATTTGTGGGATTTTAGTTAATTCTTTTATAGCGGAGAAGTTTTTTAAAAACATACCACGACTGTTTTTCTGGAAAATGGTTTTGGTTTCAAACATTAGATGATGGTTTCCAAAAACGATCGTGGTAACATTAGATGATGATTGTTTTAAAAACCGTCTTCTAAAGTTAGACATACCACGACCATTTAAAAAAAAAAACGGTTGTGATATGTTTTTTTTAATTTTTATTTTTTTAAATTTTCGGTTTCGGCACTTAAATAAAAAAAACCCTTATTCCCTCATGAAACCCATTCTCTCTCGCACCTCTTTCATTGTCGCCTCTAATCTCTCCCTCAAAACCCATCTCCTCTATTGTGACTCCTCCCTCCATTCTCTCTCTCACCTTTCCCTCTCTATCTTGCCTCCAATCTCTGCCGCCTTCCCTTCATTCTCTCGTGACTCTCCCTCTCTTTATTGCCTCCAATCTCCGCTGTGACTTCTCCCTCCAATCTTTTCCTTTAAACCCATGCTCCACTGCCTACCCGCTATCGCACTGCCAGCACCCACACTCGTGGAATTGGTAAGTCTCTCTCTTTCTCTTGCTCTCTCTTATGCTGCACATATTATGGAAGTTCATTTGGTTGATTGTGTTTGTGATTTTGAGTGATTGTTAATTGTATTTGTGATTTTGGGTTATTGTTTTTTGAAAAAAAAGTTTTGATAACTTGATTATGTTTTTGCATATTACATGTTTGACAAAATGCCCATTTGTATGATTGTGTATTTGTTTTTACATAATTATGTTAATATTTGGTTTAGATTGATTTAAAATGTCATTTGTATTATTTTGTATGATATTTATGTATTTGGATGAGGATTAGTTTTAGATTGATTTAAAATGTTTGGGTGAGGATTTGGTTTAGATTGTTTTTTGAAAAAAAAAATATGGATTTTGTGATTTATGCTTTTATATATTACATGTTTGACAAAATGCCCGTTTGTGTGATTGTGTGTTTTTTTTACATAATTATGCCCGTTTGTATGATTTTGTGTGATTTTTATGTACTTGGGTGACTTATTGTAGAATGATTTATGGTATGATTTTGTGTTTTTTTTTTTTAAATGTGTTTGAGTGTAGAATTATTTTAGATTGATTTAAAATGTCACAAGATAAAAAGGATGTGTCAACGGCTTCTCATGTTCGAAAACCACAATGAACAAATACAACCGGATTCAATTCTGATGAAGATGGTAAATAAAGAATGACTCTTATGAGACGAGTCCATATTGTGAGGAAAAGGGGAGAAATAATTCAAGTTTTATTTGACCCTAAAGGACAACCGATAGGGAAGAAGGGGGATGGACTACAGAGTTGGATTAGAGTGCTTGCTCAAGAGTACATTTCCATATGGATACTTGACTTTAGAAGTGCCGATTTAGCCCTAAGGAAAGAAAGAACGTGGGTAGAAGTCATAATTTCTTTCAATGTAGAACTTTAGTTTAAAAAACCAACTTTGAAATCATGTACAGAGTCGACCGAAAATTTTAGATATGATCTTTACCAGGCTTTTGTCAATGATCATATTAACGACGAAAGTGTGTGGACTCAACTACCCAAAGTGGTGAAAAATTACCCCTACATAATTCAGAATGATTGGGAGAGATTCATTACATATCAATGTTCGTTGAAATTCAAAAACCTATCAGAACAAGGATATGAGTTAAGAAATAGAAGCAAATACGGATTAACGGAAGGCCTAGATGGATATAGGAAATGTGATCAAAAACTCATTTGTGAATAACTTGGTTTGGTGTTTTCACATTATATAAATAAATTATTTTTACCTTTATGTTTAATAATGGTAATTAATAAACTACAGTTTGAGATGACAGGAGAATGGCAAGTGAGACATAATTTGTGGCTGGCTATGCGCATCAAATCTAGTGGAGAGTACAATAATCCATCATTCAGGATTGTTGGCGATATGATATAAGTACAGGAATCCATACAATATGATATTCTTATTTATACAACCTTATTTACGGGTTCATGACATGTTCTCTAATTCTTATAGGGGGATTATAGTGAACAACAGACACAAGGAATTTTATAATCTGGTGGGACTAGTGACATATTGACTAAGTCATTAGGCAATGATGAACATTCTGGATGGACCCATGTATAATTTAAGTTTGTCAGGCAGTCTCATTACTTCAACATTATGCAAAGTTCAAAGGATAATACTAACGTATCGGTAGTGAAACGACAGCTTGCTGCATTGAAAAAAACCATACAAGAACTTTGTGTAAAGCACGGTATTAACCGAGATACTATAGCTGAGGAGAATACCGCATCGACTATTGATCAACACAACAGCTTGAAGGCTAGTTGCTGTAATAACTAACTTTTTTTTTCGGACTCTTGATTTCTTTAGATACAAAGGAAATCTAAGTCTGTACTATGTATATCAATGTAAAATGTATGATCTGATTTGATAAAATATGTTTGAGTCTTTATAAGTTATAAGACTCAATGATAGTTTATTAAGCTAAGTATAAGGCCTTATGATGAAAAAGGCAGATTCCTGATTTATGATTTTACCCTAGACAATGTATGACCAGGATAATTCATGACTTGCATAAGATGGTACTACATTATAATAAGCAGTGTGGAGATTATACTGAGACTGACTGTCATCACGGATGAAGAGTTAAGAATAAGGAATGGGATCACTCTAAAATAATCAGGAGTAATATTTGGAGTAAGGAGGACTAAGTAGTTTCAAGTTCTAAGAAAAACCTATATACGATTCAGTTAAGTGTAAATAAATTCTGGACTGTAGTTCGGTATTACTGTACTGTTTATAATTAAAATAATGTTAGTATTATCTGGATTATTAAGAAAATAGACTGCATATTAGGAGGGAGTGCCAAACAGGGCCCTATTTGGATGACACCTTATCATAGATAAATACATAATTTTGGGGATTTTTGAAATTATGGAAAAGTAGATAATTATGAAAATATTTTTAGCCCAAAATGCTCCACATGGCCGGCCATTATGGGACTTGGAAGGCAAAAGTTTTACATTTTAAGGCTAAATGTGTAATTTAAGGAGAATTTTAGAAAGAAAAAATAATTATGAGAAATTATGAATTTTCACCTATAAATAGAGGTTGTGAGGTAGAACTTGAACCATTTAGTTAGACCCACAAAATTTTTAGTTCCCTTCAAACTTTTTCCTCTCTAGCCCTTACAAAAAAAAAAAAAAAAAAAAAAAAAAGAGAGAGAGAGAGAGAGCAAGGGTGGCCAGTTGTGTGGTGAAGGAGATGAGCAAAATTTCTTTCAACCAAGGTCTAGAACAACCTTCCAACCATTATTCTTGATCCTCTAACTAAGAATTTCATTAAGTTTTGATTGAGAAATTTATGTGTATTTCAAGTCATGGGTTGTAAGAGCTTAAGCTCATGTTTCTTATTTTGCCTATATTATAGTTTTTACATGATTGTTGATACTAGATCTATGCTTAGGTTGCCTTGTTTGCTAGCCCTAAGCATGAATTTGATTTATGCTCTAGGATGAGTTTTAAGATTATGTGTGCTCACCATGTATTTGTGAATATGCTTTCACATATTTAAGTAGGAAAATTTTATGAATGATGATGATGATGATGATGATGACGTGAATATTATGTGCATGTTGGTTAAGAAATTAACCTAAAAGCAAAACTTGGTAAGCTAGTAAGGTTATCAATATTGTGTTTTTCAAGTAAATAAACAAGTGATGATTGAATGTTAAGAATGAATTCGATACACTGCATGTTGATATAGGCTCATAGCTTTGATCGTTTAAGGTAATGTGTATGAATTTTTAAACGAAAACTAACAAAATACAAACTGCCGGTTTTTAAAAAAATTATATGGACAGTTTTCTAGAAACTTAGTTTTGAGCCATTTGGAGGCTGAATTTGGAAAAAGTTATAACATCAAAGTTGTAGAATACAGAAAACCCTAGGGGGTTCTATGGACAGTTTTTGAAAAAAAAAAAAGAAGGCACCAAATGCGTATGTTATTTTGAGTTTTCAAAACTAGCTGGTCTCGGGTACTGTACACGGAAATAATTTTTGAAGGAGAAAAAATAACAAGTTAAAGATAGATTTAAGTTTCACAAAAAATGAAAGTTACAGGCTTCAATGAGATCTACAACTTCCATGAAGAAAACTTTTTCAAAATCTAAATTGATTTAAAAATAAATTAGATTTTTAAAATTATACAGAGTACAGGAAATTCCTGTACACGCACTTTTAACCAAATTAAAAGGTTGTTTTTGAAAGCAGTTTTTAAGATTTTACAATTTTAAGACCCCTATTAAAAATGAATTATGGTTTTGCCAAAAAAAAAAAAAAGTTTTAAAAGGTTTTGAATCCATTTGAAATTTCACAAATGATTTTTAAAAGGTAATTTCAAGTATTAAATCAAGGTAATACTTGATTTATGAAGTCAAGGTAATTTCCAAGTAAATAAGGTATTTTTCAAGAGAATAAGGTAGTTTTAAGAAAAAGGGAAATAAAAATAATTGGTCTAAGTTACTTAAAAATATGGTAACAATTCTATAACGAATGGTAGCCGGGTTGGAGACCGACTTATTGATCGATGAATATATTATGATTTATTGAGTAATGTAGTAGAATGATTCTTACACCTGGTTTTAAAACAGGAGTATAGTTTATTGTCGTACCTTGTTGGAACGATAAACTAAGAGCATATGACAACTTGTAAGTACAACTCTGCCTACAGCATAGGCAAAATATTTTTTTTTACTGCTTTGCATGTTTTTTAAAGCTCATGCATTAATGTATGTGATGTATATATTTCATGTTTTATTATTGTGACATCATGAAAGCATGCTCATCAATAATAAATCACATGACAAGAATAAGACCACGATTTCAAGTATGAAATAATAAAGATTCAAGTTTTCAAGTGTGAAATAGTTATGACTTCATTTTTCAAGTATGTTCAAAACAAGGAAAAGTTTTGAAGAATTAAAATAAGTTCTCAACTATAATGGCAAGCAAGTTGCCTTCGTACTGACCTGCCACGAGGGCGGATTTAGTCCATGGTTTGAGTTGGATTAGACTAGCCGCCCCAACCACTTCATGGTTGTGCGCCACGATATGTACACTCATGTTATGTAAGGGGCCTAAAAATATGCTAAAATAAGAAAGTGCAATTGGTTTATAAGAAAGTGTAATTAATCCATGCATTCTTTATTAAGATGATTTTGCAAATAACGAAGTTGTACTTGCTGGGTGAAAGCTCATATGTTTATGCTGTAGGTAAGCAGCCTACTAGTAATGTATGATACAAGACTATGGAGAATGGCATGACACTGTGAAAACTTTGGGTTCGACCACGCCACGTGTTTTAAAATGTTTGTTTTATGTTATGTTAATTTGATAATACTGTTATCTAGTAATTAGTATGATTTGCAAGATGTGTTAAAATATTTTGAAAGTCCAATACTTAATTAAATGTATATATATAAGTATGAGGTTAAGAACGGTTTTAAATTTAAGTTTATAGTATTTGTGCAAAGTTAAGTAAGTTAAGTATTTAAGTAAAGTAATACTTAAATACTTAAGTAAAGTTAAGTAAGTATGGTAACAGCCTACGTAGTCCGATCGTTACAGTTACACCCATAATGAAAAAGAACCTAGGGTGTTGGATCTGTAACCCAGGCCAAACACAAGTAAGGAATGCCATCTCTTTTTGATGATACAATTAATGGTGGAGATGTGCTTGTTGCTATTGGCAGGGCGTACATAGAATGTATTCCAACCACACAGTCCATGGGATTCCTTTAGATAAGGAGAACGTGCGAGTGACGATTACAGTCCCGAAACTAAAATGTGCACTCCTGCCTATTTTGACAAATGAAGCAACAATTATGGAAGAAGTTGTCGATTGGTTTGTTGCTTGGCCAAAAAGATTAATCGTCATTGAAATGAGTTTGAGCCAGGTAAGTCGAGATCCTAGTTATGTTCCCAACTGAGAAGATAAGGGAAACAAATGCATCAAAAAGAGAGTATGTGAAAAGAAACTACAGTCACAACCAGAGGTATAACAACAAATGGCACAACAACAACTACCTCCGTTCAACTTTAGTGAAATTTCCTTTGACTTGAGATTGTTGGCGTACTATGCATAATGTTCCATGCGTAACAGCTTGTAAATAGCATGCCCAACACAACAAGCCATCAGTGACAATGACTTGCCTATCTATATTGAGTTTCAAGATGTATTTTCATTACATTTCAAGAAACTTGCACAAACAATATAACGGTTTACATCAAGTAATACATATATCCTTAAACAATACTTATTTTTCCTTGTTAATCTTATGTTGTTCTTTGTAACAAGTTTGACTAATTATTTTGAAGCTGTTTAGTGGAATGTTATGAAATAGAAGTGTTGATCTACGGTTCGGGCTTATTTCTCCAAACAGAAAGTAGATTCTGAAGTCTACCGTAGAGAGAGAGCCAATAATATTTTATGGATCTTGACAAAGGCACCGAAATAAAAGTTATTTCTCATGCCATATAATGGCGGAAAACATTAAATCTTGGTAATTATTGACCAGTGGGATGACTTAGTCATGTATTTAATCCTCTTGGAAACAAACCGGATGATAATTTTGAAGACCTAATTAAGTTATAAGTAAATTTTTATATTCCAACTCGTGATTTGACATTACATTATTCTTGTTTTAATTGTTTTGAACTTTGTTAAATTGTTAGGGTACTTAATGATTGGAAGATTTTGATGGGAAAATGAGTAAGAAAGCGATGCAACTTTGAAACATTGATTGATACTGTTCAATATCCTCTACAAGAAGGTTATGTTGAATGCGGTTATTTTGTTTTAGCCTTTATGCGAGAAATAACCTTGACTCTTGATGGATTATCCTTACTTCAAACTAAGGATTTTTATATCGATGTTGAGATGAGTTTAGTAAGTCAAGAATAGGCTAATTTTGTATGCGGTTCATCCAATATAGTTAGAAGAAAATCTATAAATTTTGCAATGTAGTGTATATTTTTGTAAAAATTATTGTACATTGTAACACAAAATTATTTACTGATTAGCTATTCTTTTAATTTGGGCTGTGCAATAGATAACACATGGGATTTGCCATCTGTAGAAAATCGTATGATTGTGATTTTTTTTTTCATTGTAAACTTTCTACGACCGTTTTTAAAAGAAACAGTCATGGTAGATTAACATATCATAATGGTTTATTGTAAAAACCATCGTGTTGTTTCAATAGACAATGACTGTTTTTCATGAAAATGGTTGTGGAATCTACCTCTTTCCACGACTATTTTAGCTCAAACCAGCTGTGGTAGATTGATATAATACAACGGTTTTTAGTAAAGACCATTGTGGAATAAGTGGAATAGCCCTCTTTACCCCGTATTTGGTGTCAATTTTGTCTATTCACGATTAAAAAATCGTTATAGAATCCAAATAGATTCCATAACCTTGGATACCACGACGGTTAAAAAATTATCGTGGTATTTTTCTACAACAGTTAAAAACTATCATGGTATCCTCTTTTTGTAGTAGTCCTTACTACTCACTTAGCAGCTGATCCACCGCCCCCACTTGAAAATAAACTCTAAAAATTTAGGATTTTTTTAGCCCCTACTGATATGATGTCGTTACATATACGTCCTCACTGAACTTTACATTTTTAATTTTAAGAGATAATTAATGTGTGACCCAAGAAAATATAAATTGTAGCTCCGTTGCTGTTACTTAGCAATTAAAAAAAAAAAAAACTTGGGATAGAAATCTGTGTGCGTACATAAAATATACTAGGTTAGGAATAGATATATTTGCTAGACATGCACACATATACAAATACGTGTGTACCAAAAGAAAAAAAAAACGTGTATGTAGCATTGGATTTATAGAAGTAACAAAGCAAGTTACTAGAATTTAATGCAAGCTCAACGCTAATTCTCAAACCGGTAGTATTTTCGACAGGCAGCTAGCTCCCACAGAATACAAAGTACTGTTTTCATTTATCAGACCCTGCTACCAACCAGACACAATAAATGGCCGAGCTGTGCAATCGGATTCCATTCACATTCAATGTCCTTTTGTTAAAATTAAAAAAATAAATAAAAAATAAAAAATAAAAAGCTGTAATTCTTAGAGAAAATAATGCTGTATTGCAAGGTGGTCTTCACCTGTATCTCACTAGAGTCTATGGTCTGGGGTATCTTAGAACTCTTTCTAGGGGTTGGCTTTGCACATTTGACCATGATGAATTTTTTTTTTTAAATTTCTGATGATTATTGACGAGAATGTTAATTGTTTTTCTTTTTGGTTCATATGTGATCTTGATAGATTCTGAAAACAATATTTGATGGGAATGTTATGATAATGTATTGATTCCCTTTTTCACCTCCTAATGGACTAGAATTTCCCACAGGTAAAATAGTACATGACATTGATATGATACCCAATTTTTGATTTCATCTTCTTTCACCTTTATATACATGGAGTGGATTTCGCATTTGTTACTTCGATTTACCTTATCACCTCATGTAGTTTCATGTTTTGATCTCTCTCCCATCTGCTAGCTATCTTTTGAAATAGTAAAGGTGCGTGTTTTAACATGCATAGACTTCTTGTGATAATTTTTGATGAGAACGAGAATTGATCTTTTTTCTATTTAATTATGATCTTGTAGAGTTCGAAAATATTGAGATGTGAACAACTCCCTTTTCACCTTCTATCGTACTTTGGAATTTCCCATTTGCTACTAGTACATGACATTGACTTACACATGTGCTGATTTTCACCTTTCTTACCTTTGTAAACGTTGAACTTTGTGCCATATTTTTTTAAGCTGAAATCTAAGAGAGAGGATAACTGATATCAGGAAAAATAATATATAAGTATATCCCAATTAGGTTGGCACCTGCCAGCAATACCTGTCTTCTATCAAATTCCCAATTTGATATTATTAAATAAAGAAAAAAAATAACAATACATAATAGTCAAATTCAGGGGAAAAACGAAAAACAGCCAAGTTAAGACAACTAAAACAAAAAAACTACAAGAGTTGGAAGCTAGTCTTAGAGGTTTAAACCGAGACTTTCACCTTGAGAGTAAGCTACAATTATATCTCGTTAAAAACCCTCTAGCCAACAGCCAATGGGAAAAAAACTAAAGGGAAAAAAGAGTGCATAATTACTACAGGCGGTCGGCTATCTAAAAATTCTATAATAAGGGAAGCCTGCCAAGTGACGACCAACAGCATCAGAGCAAAAATCTGGGCAATTGAACCCCCAAATTGTCTCAAGAAGCTTTACTGCATGGGCCGCAAGTCTATCAGCAACATGATTACCCTCCTTATATATATATATATGAGAAATGCAATAAGGAATTTTGTAAAGGTAATTCAAAGCACGTATCCATCTTGTAAGCCACTTCCAAGGGACTAATTTGCTTTGACTTCTTAATAGTTCCACAACATAAGAAGAGTCATATTCGAACCATAATCTGGACCAATTAAATTGCTGCGCATACTCCAATGCAGTGATAACACCAAGCAGTTCGGCTTTAAAATAAACATACATGATACCAAGAAGTTTGGAGAAACATCCCTTATAGAATCCTCTGTATGTTCTAAATATAGCACCACATCCTGCCATATCAGGAGATCCATTTGTAGCGCCAACTGTGTTAACTTTTATCCAAACCGTCTTAGGAGCTTTCCATTGAACTTCAATAATTGCTGGAGCTCGTCTAATCTTGTTGGCAATTTTATACTACTTTATAATCATCAAATCAGTAACTGAATTTTCCATGGTGCCAGAATCAAGAACATCAGCTTCCTGGATAGTACTCCATATACCCATAATGGCATGACACATTATAGGAAATTTTCCTTCAAAAATTGTCAAATTCCTAAGTTTCCAAACAAGCCAAACAACAGAGATAACGCCTGAAGTCCACAAATTATAGACTTGCTTGCTCATCTTCTTTTAAAACACTACTTATAAAATGCAGATTCCATAACGGAACTTCCACGACTATTTTTAAAAAACGGTCGTGGAAAGTACGCAAAAAACACAGTGTGGAATAGGATTTCCAAAATCCGTCATGGTTGTCAAGTGTTTCCACGACCATTTTCAAAAACCATCGTGGAAGTAGAAGCTCCACGGTGGTTTTGGGAAATCATTGTGGAAGATTAGACTTTCCACGACCGTTTCTGAAAAACCATTGTGGTTTGTCTTGCATTTAAATTTTTTTTTTTAAATTTCGTGTGAATCCGTCACTTTTTTTTAAAATAATAATAAAAAAACTTCAACATACTATGACTATTTCCGAAAAACCGTCGTGGTTTGTCTTGCATTTTAAAAAATTTATTTTTCAAAATTTCGCGTGAATCGCCACTTTTTTTTTTAAATAATAAAAAACTACGACATAACACGACGGTTTTTTTCAAAAACCGTCGTAGTACATCTACCACGACGATTTTTGACAAAAACCGTCATGGTATGTGGTGCATTTTAAAATATATATATATTTTTCTAAATGTAGTTTGAATCTGTCACTTATCTATTAAAAAAAAAAACCCTCATTCTATAATAACTAGAATTTTTCTATGTTACAATTTCTTGTATAGAAATTTGAATTGTACCGTGAAGGTAGTTATGCAAAAGCCCGGTTTAGGGTTTTTATTCAGAATTGTGAGTTCTTATGCTTTTATAAGACTCAAAAATGATTGCTTAGTTGAGCATACGACCTTTTGAGGAAAAAGGTATAAAAACGCTATGATTTTTACGAAAGTCAAAGTTTGACCAGAACGTCAAAGTTTGACCAGAAAGTCAAAGTTTGACCAGAAACCGTCAAGTTGACCAAGAGAGTCCATGTTGACAGGATAGGCAACATTGACCCAAGAAAGTCAAAGATTGGCTAGAAAGATCAATTCTTTGACGATATCGAAAAATGGTGAGCAGTATAGGAAGTATACTGCGGAAAACCAAATTTTTCAGATAAAATGGTTTAAGTTAGATTCAAGACCACCATAGAAAAATCAAGCACACTAAGTAGGAGATTAAAGGCTAAAAGGCTCGAAACGAAAAGAGAATTTTTCGTATAGTCCATTATTAGACAGATAAATTTTGGACTGCATTTTAATAATCGGTACTGTGAATCAAAGACCACAGTATCAACTATATCTGTTTAGTATTGAAAGATACTGTCTAATCAAAAATTAGGCCAAATAAGGCCTTAATGGTGATGTCACATTACTTTTGATTTATGACATCATTTTAAGGCTTTAATGAAAAATTGGAAAGTATTTGGTTGGCTCTAGAACAACCATGGCCGGCCACCTCACCCCCCTAGTGTGCAATTTGGTGAACTTTGAAGGACTATTTTGCAATTTTGGAAAGTTCAAAAATGCCTATAAATAGGAGTGCTTCCTATTCACAAAAATTAGAAAATCTAGCCAAACTTTGGTCATTTTTCTGCCCAAAATCCGAACTTGAGGGAGCTGCCAAAGAGAAAGAAAAAGCTTAGAAAATCAAGGAATTAGTCTTAGGAGTATTAGGCATTCACTAGGAAGCAAGCCGAGAAGTGAGAAAAATTTTTGGAACCAAGATTGGCCATAGTGGCCGGTTGTGTGGCAGCTGCTAGGGGGAAGAGAAATTGAAGGGGAAACCAAGTAGGGAGGTGGCTGATTCTTGTGGGAAGTGGCCGGAGTCTTGGGAGGAGCTGTCCCTAGGTGGCTGGAAAATTTCAGGCTCATTGGGAGGAGCTAAGGCCGGCTGCACCAAGGAGAAAGGAAGAGAGAAATTTGAGCCAAGCAAACCCACATTTGGGCTAAGTAAGGTAAAATTTCTCTTGGCCCTTAAATCTCTTAATTCAAGTTCTAAATTAGAGATTTAAGTGTATTACAAGCTTTTTGTAATGAGCATAAGCTCAATTTAAATTTCTGCCTTAGGTCAGATTTTAGTGTGTGCTTGATTAGTTAGTTAAGGGTGGTTGATTTAGTGTTTTGATTGATGTTTAATTGTGCATTTGTATGTGCTTATGAGTATGATTGTATGTTAGATTAATTAGGGGTTGTATGTTTCCCCAAATCTGCCCAACAGAATAGTAATGGCATGTTAGGGTGTTAGATTGAAATGTGTATGCTAAGTTGGTAGAAATTAAGAAACAAGCAAAACCCTAACCTTAATTAGGGTGATTTTGTTGTTTGATTTACATGATCATGTGGGGGCTCATGAAAGTCAATTTGGGACGGTAGAAAAACGTTGCATGGTGATTTTAGGCTCCCGCTGAGTTCGGTTGAGGTAGTGTGCACGAATTAGGACGAGAAACCAAGAAACGAACAAAAACTGCCAATTCGGGTTCAGACTGACCAGTTTTCTGGAAAGTCAGTTTTGAGGCCCTTAGAGGCTGATTTTGGAAAAATGTAAAACACAAAAGTTGTAGATAAGGGTTTTTCCTAGGGGGTAGCATGGACAGTTTTCAAAAATAAGGCTCCAATGGCCTTCGTTTTTTAGAAAACCCGAGCCTGACCGTGCCCAGACCCTATACACGGCCAGGTGATTTTAACAGGTTAAAGGAGTGAGTTAGAGACCGATTTGGGTCTCGAGTTCAAAACGAAAGTTTTAGGATTTTGAATGCTTTAAAACTTTTATGAAGAAAACTTTTTCAAATTCGGCTTTGATTTTTAAATAGAAAATTAGAGTTCAAAACTGTGCAGTGAACAAGAAATTCCTGCACAGGGACTTCTAAAACAGTGCAGGAAAAGGGCATTTCTGCACATCCACTGACTAATTCTCAGTGAGAAACTGTTCCAAAGGCAGTTTATGTTTTTAATGATTTTTACAAAGACCCACTCATCAGATTCTAAGTTTTTAATAAAATGATCTTAAAACTCTAAGTTTTTCCGAAATAAAGAAAGAGTTTAAATCGAGTTAAATGAACCATAACCGGGAAATGTACCGAGTTATTGGTTTGGGCCCTAAGCCCAAGGGTTATCCAACGTAACCCAATATAATGACTAAGTTGGGCCTAAAAACCAGGGTTACTCAAGAGTAACCCGATGGAATGAATTTTCAAACAAGCTTAGGCTCAAGGTTAGGTTTAATAACCTAACACAGTTATGAAAGGCTGTTTAGCCAAGGTTACTTTATGTGACCAACTTAAGTATGTTCTAAACCATAGGGTTATCTGTGATACTGAGAAAGTATCCGACATTGTTTAAAGGAAGGGGGAACATATAACCACAAATAGGTATGAATGTTGGTTTGATTACCAACATTCTGTAAGAACATAATTCTTACTCTATGTCCTCTGATATAGCAGGGAATAGCCTGCTGAGGTATCCTGAAGTGGATCAACAAGTCTCGGGACATAGTACTCAAGGTAAGTACAACTCCGCCTACAGCATAGGCTTTTGTTGTATACTTGCCAAGTATGTTTGCTGTATGTGATGCTGTGTTTAATATATGACTATGTTAAGTTCATTAGCATGAGAAAAAGATATAATGCCAAGATATGAGCATGAGTTATGAATAGTGACATCACGAAGCATGTTCACTAATAAGAACAAGTATGAGCTCATGAAAAGTAAGTATGATGGCAAGCAAGCTTGCCTGTGTCGTACCGACCCGCGTTAGATCGGGTTGGACTGTGGTTTGAGTTGGAAGTGGACTGGCCGCCCCAACCAAATCATAGTTGCGCGCCCGGTACGTACACTCATGATAAGGGGCCCATTAGTAAGATAAGTTAAGAATGAATACAATGACATAATAAGAGCATAACTGGTACATGCATATATTATGCGATGTTATGACATGTTATGTATGTTATGATATGTATGCTATGGGAAGTTATGTATGACATGTATGATATGCTATGTCTATGTAAGGTCATGATGAGTATGTTTATGTTTGTTTCCGCGGATATGTATATGTTGTACTTGCTGAGCGAAAGCTCACGTGACTTACATCTATGCTGTAGGTAAGCAACCTACAGGCAACTGATGGTGCAAGGTGGCGAGCGAGGCAGGGCAAGCTGTGAAATGTGGGGATTATAACCGCTTCGCGTTTTAATCTTTTTATGTAAATTATTTTGTATGCAAACATCGTTATATATTGCAAGTATCCGCACTGTATAAAAAAAAAAAAAAAAAATTTCCGCTGCTTACGCCAATTAAATAAGTACACATGTATGTATGTATGTATGTATGGTAACGGCCTGTGCTAGGCGGGTTGTTACACATTCCCTCCACAGTTTCACTCTCACATCTCTTTCACTTTCATCTCTCCAAACTCTCCTTCGAAACCCATATCCTCTGTCGTGAACCTTCCTTTCATTTTCTCTCCTATCTCACCTTTATTCTCTATCGGCCCCTCCCTTTTCCTGTCGCCTCTTAGTACCGCCAACCACGACTCCACCACTAATTCTTTCTTGGGCCTCTCCCCTCTCTCTCGCCTCTACTCGCCGCCGTGACTCCTCCCTCGAATCTGTTCCTCAAAACCCATCCTCCGCTGGCTACCCCGCTACGAAGCCGACCACACCCACAACTGTGTACTTGGTAAGTCTTTCTCTCTCTTGCTCTCTCTTGCACCACACATATTATGGAAGTTCATTTGGTTGATTGTAAATGTGATTTTGGATTACTTATTGATTGTGTTTGTGATTTTGGGTGATTGTTTAGTTGAAAAAAAGTTTTGAATATGTTTGTGATATTTTTACATATTATATGTTTGACAAAATGCCCGTTTGATTAGATTGTGTGATTTTTTTACGTGTTTGGGTTCGTTTTAAGTTTTAGATTGATTTAAATTGTTTGGATGAGGATTAGGTTTGGATTGTTATCCGGAAAAAAAAGTGTTGATTTTGTGATTTATGCTTTTGCATATTACATGTTCGACAAAATGTTCATTTGACTAGATATTGTGTATTTTTTACTTAATTATGTTAAGATTTTGTTTAGATTGATTTACAATTATACAAGTATGATTTTGTATGATTTTTTTTGACCTTTTGGATGACATGATTGCAGAATGATTTATTGTTACATTTTGACCATGTTTTACATGTTTGGGTGCAGAGTTGTCTTAGATTGATTTAAAATGTCACAAGATAAGGAGGATGTATCAATGAGTTCTCAAATAAGAAAACCACAACGAACAAATTTGCCTAGATTCAATCCTGACGAACGTTGATTGATACTGTTCGGTGTCCGCTACAAGAAGGCTATGTTGAGTGCGATTATTTTATTTTAGCCTATATGCGAGATATAACCTTCAGTCTCGATGGACTAGCTTTACTTCAAACTAAGGATTTTTATACCGAAGATGACATGGGTTTAGTAAGACAAGAGTGGGCTAATTATGTAATGCCATTCATCCAATAAAGTTACAAGACAATCTACCAATTTTGTAATACAGTGTATATTTTTGTAATAATTCTTATACATTGTGACACAAAATCAATTGAAGATTAGCTATTATTTTAATCTGAGATGTGCAATGGATAACACACGGTATTTTCCATCCATATACCATGGGAAATCGCATGAAGCTTTTTCAAAAAACTATCGTTGTAGGTCATTCCACAAAAAAAAAATTTTACCCAATTTTTTTTGACCTACCACGATGGGTTTTTCAAAAAACGGTCGCAGTAGGTCACCTACCATGATGGTTTTTTTCGTGGTAGGTAAAAAAAATAGGGTATTTTTTTTTTTTGTTTGTGGAATGACTTACCACGATGGTTTTTTTAAAAAATCCGTCATGGTAGGTAACCATTCCACGATGGTATTATGAAAAAACCGTCATGGAAAGTTACTATCTATATATCATTTAGCGCTAGTTTTGTTTATTTCATGATGGTTAAAAAATCATCGCAGAATCCAAATAGATTCCACGACCCTGGATACCATGACAGTTAGAAAACCGTCTTGAAAAAGATACCACGATAATTAAAAACGGTTGTGGTATTCTCTTTTTGTACTAGTGAATGCAGAATCGACAAGGCCTTTAATACCATTACTTTTATTAAGAACAACTTAAAAAATCCGCTCAAGTTTTACCCAAATTGTCTTGACAAAATTGCAGTGGATAAAGATAAGATATGAATCCTTTTCTGCTTTATGACAGAACCAGCAGTAAGAAGTAAGTGAGAAGCCTTTCTTGCGCCATAATTTTTTTGTAGCTAATTTCCCATGAAGCACCCATGAAGCACCTTCCAAATAGTAAGAGATCTTCTTGGTTAAATTGATTGTCTCTAAATTTTTCACCCCAACTCATCTCCCGAGATTTGATTTGTGTATCTTCATAGAAATCTTGAAGCTGTGGCTTGCCATTTGAGCATAATTTACATCAAAGATCATCAGAAGTTCCATTAACAATAATTACTGCCTGGATGTCCTTGGCAATATTAGGAAATTACAAGCACAAGTCACGTGGAAGATTCCATTGCTTATTGACAATAAAACTCCCCACAGTAGATCGCGCAGGAATGTTTTGCGGAATATTAATTTTGGAGGAGATCGGATAGCCAATCCAGTTGTCGTGCCAAACATTAATCGTTGAGTCATTGCCAACAATCCAGATACACTCCCCAAGTGGTTCATAGTAACAATTGCGCAAAGGCGGCTAGATTGAAAAAGTAACATATCCACTTTTTATTTTCCTGAAGTGAATCAGATATCGACTTCTCATAAGTTCACTCATTATGCATTTTTCATCCAAAATCCGCCAAGCCATTTTCTTCAGAAAAGCACGGTTAGTGGCCTCAAGAGATCGAATTCCAAGCCCCACTTCCTTTTTGGGAAGACAAGATTTGCCCCAAATAACAGTGAAAATTTTTTTCTCCTCGATTTTACCCGACCATAAAAAATTTCTCATAGCCGTATTCACCTTTCTCAGCAAACTTTTAGGCCATTTATACACCATGAACTGTGATTCAAGGAACTACTAATCATTGAATTAATAAGAGTAAGTTTCCCAGCCATCGAAATATTAGCGCCTTATCAATTAGAAAATTTGGCGGTGATCCTATCAGCAATATCCTGAAGATGCTTGGGTTTAGGAGTGCCTCTGGATAAAGGAACTCCCAAGTAGCGAAAGAGAAGCTGACCTCGCCTCATGGAAAGCCTTCGTACAATATCATTAGCTTTTCTGCTAGTGACAGTCTTGCCCAGAAAGACATTATATTTCTCCACATTAATGCTTTGCCTAGATAGATTACCATAGAGCGTAAAGATACCTTAAGACACTTGATGTTTTTATTGGTATCCCTGCAAAAAAGAACATCATCTGCAAAGAAAAGATGAGAGGGAATGGTATGATTAGGGTCAAGTAGCCTTCATCAGCTTTTTGTTGGAGAAGATGACTTAAGAAGTCTTCAGCAATACCAAAGAATGGCAATGATAATGGATCTCCTTGTCTAACTCCTCTTCCACAATTGAAAAACCCTCAGGTGTTCCATTAATCAAAACAGATAACTTTGCTGAATGAAAAATATTAACGATCCAATTGTAGAATCTAGTAGAGAAACCGAAGGCTTGTAGAACTCTAATGACAAATTGCCAATTAATAGTGTCATAGTCCTTCCGAATGTTAATATTTATCTCCATGTTGCCTCCGAATGCTTTTTTATCAAGAGAGATTAAACTTTCAAAAGCCAGAGCTATGCAGACATGAATTTGTCTGCCAGGGATAAAGCCGAACTGATTGTTTGAAATAATTCTTTGGGCAATCTTCCCATGTCTATCCGCAATGATCTTGGTAATAATTTTGAATAAAAATTACCAAGAACAGTAGGACGAAAAGCATCAGTAGACAGAGCATCATTCACCTTAGGAATGAAAACAATGAAATTAGAATTCAGGTTTTGAGGTATATAACATGTGATGAAGAAGCTCTTGATAGTATGAATAACATCGTTTGCAATGATATTCCAACAACTCTGATAGAATCTGCCATTATAGCCATTCGGACCTGGGGCTATTAAAGGATCAAGGGAAAAAATAGTATCCCGAATAACTTCATCGGAAGGGATGGACAGAAAACTATTTTCTTCATCAATGACATGCTTCGGCACCACAGAATCCACCACATCCAGATCACCATGTATTTGTCTCTCTGCAAATAATTATGTCAGAAAGTAAGGAAAAGATCTTCTTAGGATCTAGTCATTTGGTTTGTTAGATTTTGTTCATTTGAATTTTAAATTTAAAGTTTACGATATTTTTAGTTAGGTTAGATTCTAGATATCAAAAGATTAGATAAGATTGATGTCCTTTATATATGTGTAATCTCTAATTAATTCAATAAGAAGAAATCGTGTTTTTCTTCCTCAAAATTACATGGTATCTGAGCTAGCGGGGATTCTCTAAACCTTAATGGCAAAGACAACTAGTTTGCCGACGGCGATGACTGGTGATTCCTCTTTCTTCTCAAATGTTGTTTCTGAACGTTCCATGGTTGTCCCTGCCTCCGCCAGTGTTACTTTCCATGGCAGTGTTGACCTTTTTTTTGGATCCTCCTTTCAAATTACTATTCATATGCTATTAATGGCCAAGGGAAATTGGAATGTCAAGAAGCCTGCTGCTGATGATCTGACGTTTCTAACATGGAGGTCTAGGAATTCTCTTGGGACAGCCTGGCTCCCCAACTCTATGGAGGTGTCAATTTCAAAGCCGAATATGTTCTCACCAACAACAAAGGATGTTGGGGATTCCAGGGAAACTTATTCAAATTTGGAGAATTCTTCTCAAATATTTGAATTGAAATCCAAGCCCTATCAATCTAAGCAAGCTGATAAGGAGATTACTATCTACTATAATGAGATGGTAACCTTGTGGCAAGAGTTCGATCAATGCTACGAGGACATATGGGAAAATCCAAATGATTGTGCAAGATTTATGAAGTGGGAGGAGAATGATCATGTTTACATGTTTCTTCCTGGTGACAACTATAGTTCGGACGAGGTGAAGGGCATAATTCTTGGCCGAAAACCTCTACAATCCATTCATGAGGTCTTTTCTGAAGTTCGACAAGAAGAAAGCAGAAGTGAATTATGTTGATCAAGACGGTACCCAACAATCTTTCAGAGGTCGATAGCTCTACCCTTGTTTCTCGTGGATCTAATGGTGAGGGAGACAAGGAAAAAGCCATGGTGTGACCATTGCAAAAAACCATGGCACACACGGGAGACTTGCTGGAAAATTCACGGAAAGCCGGCACACTTGAAGAAGAATGAACGAGCACTTCAGACCATATCCAAGGATTTTCAAGAGCGATCGGTCAATTCAGAGCTATCTCCTTTCATGTAAAAGCAATTGGAGCACCTGTATAAACTCTTTAAATCTCCATAATTATCTGTCAATCCCTCATGTTCTCTTGCACACCAAGGTAAGTCCTTAGTCACAGCCTTTTCCAGTATAAAAACCAAGCCTCACCTTCTTTGAATAATTGATTCAGGATCAACTGGTCATATGACTAGTTGTTCACAATTGTTTTCTTCCTATAGTTCGTGTGCAAGAAATAAAAAGATCAAAATTACATATGGGTCTTTTTCAGCCCTGGCCGGAAAGGGTCTGATCAAAATTTCCCCTATTTTAACTTTTTATAACATCCTTCATGTTCCAAACCTTTCGTCTAGCCTCTTGTCCATTAGTAAATTAACACTTGATCATAATTGCCATGTTAATTTCTTTTCTTCCCATTGTGAGTTTCAGGAACTAGCCTCGGGGAAAACGATTGGCAATGTTAGAGAAAGTAGGGGACTTTATTTTCTTGAAGATGGATCAAAATTTAGTAATCCAGTCCAAAGTTCCTGTTTTGAGTCTACTTCAATTTCCGGCAGTGGTGAAATAATGTTGTGGCATTACAGGCTTGGCCACCCTAGTTTTTATTATTTAAAACATTTGTTTCTAAATTTATTTCGCAATAAAAGTCCATCTTCTTTCAAATGTGAAATTTGTGTTTTGACTAAACAACTTCTTGTTTCTTATCTTCCACGTCCATACAAACCCACTAAACCTTTTTCTTTGATACTTAGTAATAATTGGGGACCCTCGAGTATCCCTACAATTTTTGGAAGATAATGGTTTGTCACATTTGTCCATGGTCATACTCGGACTATTTGGGTTTATTTACTAAAGACAAATAAGATGTAGAAGGGATTTCCAAAAATTTTTACACCATGATACAAACACAATTTCATGAAAAAATCAATATTTCTCGTATTGACAAGAACAAAGAATTTTTCAACTCTGTTTTGGGGTAATTCTACATGGAAAAAGGGATTATATATCAAAGTTCTTGTATTGATACTCCACAACAAAACATGGTAGCCGAAAGGAAAAATAAACACCTCTTAAAGGTAGCAATAGCCCTAACAATATTCCGAAATATCTTTAGGGTGAAGCAATCCTTACAGCCACCTATCTCATCAATAGAATGCCTTCAAAATTTTTAAATTTTAAAACTCCTTTGCACATTTTCAAACCATTTTTCAAAATTCTCGGATCTCAACAAATTTAGCTGTTAAAATTTTTGGATGTACTGTGTTTATTTATATTTCTGATAAAAATCATGGAAAGCTTGATCTTACGTAAGTGTGTGTTTTTAGGACATTCACTAACACATAAAGGTTACAAATGCTTTGATCTGGTTTCACAAAGATGTTTGTTATCATGGATGTGTCCTTTTTTGAAACAAAATCGTTTTTGGGTCTCATTTTCAAGGGCGGAAAAAATTGGAAGATACGAGTGTTTTTCAAAATTCGGATGTGGATGTGGATTTAAAAAAAAAAACCTGGATTCTGCTCCATTTTGAAATTTTAAAAAAATCATAGAAATCGGATTTGTTTCAACAAAATGCAAAAAACTCATATTTGAATTTATTTCAAGATGATTTTATTCACTTTGAACAAAATTCAAATTTAATTAATTTTAAAAAAGAAACAGGTTCGAATTAAAAACAAGATGTTGAAATGGAAAATTCAAATGTTTTAAACACTGAAGAGTCTTCTAGGCTGCCTATAATCTCATCACAGATTCATGATCCCACCGGAAAAAGAGGAAACACAAACATGGACAAATTTTTTGGACAGGTTTACATAAAAAAAATCTAGTTCAGGAGAAAGAGTCCCTGAGTTCTTTATGCAGCCAAGAGTTTGACCCATAGCAAACCCAAGAATCACAAGGTTTTTCTCGGCCCTATCCACCCACTCAGTCTTGTCAACCCTATTCGAGTTTACCCAAGGATTTAAGCATACCTATAGCCATCCATAAGGGTGTTAGGTCATGTACAAAACACCCAATGTCAAAGTTTATGTCTTATAATAGTATGTCACCATATTTTTCAGTTTACATCACAACTTTCAATTGTGGAGATTCCCAAAAATATATAGGATGCTTTACAGGTACCTGAGTGTAATAAGGCAATCTTTGAGGAGATGAAAGCGCTTGAGAAGAACGGAACATGAGAGATAGTGAATTTGCCTAAAGGGAAGACTACCGTTGGTTGCAAATGGGTTTTTACAATGAAGTTCAAGTCAGATAGGACTCTTGAAAGATACAAGGCTCACTTGGTGGCCAAAGGATTCACTCATACTTATGGCATCGACTTTACGGAGACATTTTCCCTGGTAGCAAAACTTAACACCGTAAGAGTTTTGCTATCTATTGTAGCTAATCTTGACTGGCCCTTGCAGCAACTCAATGTCAAGAATGCTTTTCTTAACGGAGATCTAGAAAAGGAAGTCTATATGGAGCCACCTCCAGGATTTGAAGAGAAATTTGGCGTTAGAGTATGCCAGTTGTAGAAGAGACTATATGGCCTCAAACAATCACCGAGGGTCTGGTTTGAAAAATTCACCAGTTCCATGAAGAACCAATGCTACAGTCAATCAAATACGTTCATGAAGCAATTGGATACTAGAAAGATCACGGTCCTAATTGTGTATGTGGATGATATCATCTTGACAGATGATGATTTGGAGGAGATGACTCGGCTAAAAAAGAATCTAGCCATGGAATTTGAGATCAAAGATTTAGGAGATCTCAAGTATTTTGTTGGGATAGAGTTTGCGAGATCAAAAAAGGGGATTGTGGTGACTCATAGAAAGTACATCCTAGATCTTCTCAATGAGACCGATATGACTGGGTGTAGACCCGTAGATACTCCAATTGATCCAAATGTTCAATTCAAAGAAGACAAGGAGGGAGAGCCTGTTAATGTCCCATGGTACCAAAGGTTAGAGGGAAACCTGATTTACTTGTCCCATACTCGACCCAACATAGCCTTTGCAGTTAGCTTGGTAAGTTAGTTTATGTACTCACCAAGAAAACAACATCAAGAGGCTACATACCAGATTTTTAGATATCTGAAGAGTTGTCCAGGAAAGGGACTGTTTTTTCAAAAAAACCAATGAGCATGGTGTTGAAGCCTTTATAGACGTTGATTGGGCAGGTTGGATGACTGATAGGAGATCAACAATAAGATCTTGTACTTATGTGTAGGGTAATCTTGTAACTTGGAGGAGCAAGAAACAACATGTGGTAGCTCGAAGCAGTACGGAGGCAGAGTATAGAGATATGGCTAATGGTGTTTGTAAGTTACTATGGCTAAAATGAATCCTTAAAGAGCTACGAAAGCCTATCACGTATCCAATGAAGCTATATTGTGATTATAAGACAGCAATAAGCATAGACAATAATCTTATACAACATAATAGAACCAAGCATGTGGAAATTGATGGGCACTTTATCAAAGAGAAGCTTGAAGCAGGGACTATCTCAACATCACAGCAGACAATAGACATTCTTACAAGGGGATTGTTTGAGCCTAATTTCAAGTCTCTTGTTAGCAAGTTGGGGTTGATTGATATCAACTCACCAACTTGAGAGGGAGTGTTAGAAAGTTAGGAAAAGATCTTCTTAGGATCTAGTCGTTTGGTTTGTTAGATTTTGTTCGTTTGAATTTTAAATTTCAAGTTTATGATTTTTTTTGTTAGGTTGGATCCTAGATATATAACGAGTTAGCCTTCGGAAAGCGGAGTAAATATTGAGAATACCTTCCATCATAATCTGGAAGGCATTTTTCGATATGAATTGGATCATTGAAATTCTATTGAAAGCATATTTTAATGATCCAAAGTTTTATAAAGTTTGAGCTAGACAAATTTATGTTGTTAGAGAAGGCTATAGGCTTTGGAAAATGTAGCTAATGTTGAAACGACCATAACTCGTTATATAGAAGTCAGTTTTAGACACGAAGTGGACCGTTGGATTATGATTAAAAACATTTTCAAATTATCCAAGTTCCATGAAATTTTGATCTATACCAATTTGTGCTCGACGGAGTAGGCTATAGCCTTCGAAAAACAGAGTAAATATTTAGAATACCTTACCTTGTGATGTCCTTTATATATGTGTAATCTCTGATTTAATTCAATAAGAAGAAATCGTGTTTTTCTTCCACAAAATTACAAATTCATTGTAAAAGCTAATTAATGATGTGATTTTTTTATCATGCTTTGGTCTTCAACAATATCATCACCAATTCGCATGACAGCAAAGGGTCTTTTCACTTTGCGAACCCTTAATAGAGCATGATAAAAGGCTGAATTACGATCTCCATCTTTAGCCCATCTAAAACGAGCTTTATCCCTCAAAAGAGCTTCTTTAGTGTTAAGCTTGTCGTCAAGAATCCTTTTAGCTTCAATCTCCTCCTGAAAAAGTGCTTCAGAGATAATCCCTCATTTGAAATATTTTATTGAATCTGATTAAGAATTTTAGTTGCATTTTCCACGTACAATGAAAAGCATTACCAAAAACATCTTTGTTCCAAAGCTTGAGTTTATACTTCAGAATACGCAATTTTTGGCTGAGAGGGACAGTAACTTAACTCTTCCAAACTTCAGTCACCAATGGAATAAATTGATCACTATGACACCAAGCGGATGAGAAACAGAATGGAATTCGACCTCTAGGTACGGCATATGCAGCATTGATTAAAAGAGGACTATGATCGGAGACATCTCTGGTAAGAGTAGTAACCGTGAAAGCATCCCAAGCATCCAACCACTCTTGAGTGCACAAGCAACGATCCAATCTTTGTTCAACATGAGAACGAGTACCACAACCATTGATCCAGGTGGAGAAATAACCTTGAGTGCTAATGTAAATGAACCCACAAGAATCAATGAAGCTGCTGAATTCATTACATGAAATCTGAAGAGGAGGGTTACCCAATTTTTCAAAAGCACCTAAAACAGCATTGAAGTCTCCAACAGCCATAAAAGGTCCATTCCAACTGTTTTTATTCTGAATAATCTTTTCCCAAAGAGACCTGCGAACTCTATAGAAAACACTAGCAGATGCAAAAGTTATCCTGTGCAGAGAGTAATTAGCAGAAAATTCAATTGAGACCTGCTGAGCATCCACATCAATAACTTTGATATCAGCAAAACTATTAGAAGCAAACAACCAAATATTGGGCAATTTGTTATGGCGAGAGTTGCTAGCCACATGAGAGAGACCCAAAGATCTCCAATAATTGGTGGGAACATTTATAATATCAACGAAAGGCTCCGCAATACAAACGAAATCTGAACGAAATTTACGATAATTATTGGCGAGGGCATTTCTAGGAGAATCTGAATCCACCTCCCTGATGTTCCAATATAGAACTTTCATTTATGATAAGGCTTATTATTACCTCTGGTCCTGGTGGACTTTCGAGAATTTTGTTTTTTCGCCTGAACTAAAAGGAAAAGCTCATTGTTGTTCATTTTCTGCCTGATCCGCCCATGAAACTGTAGTCACATTGTTAACTTCCTCCTCTCCTTCTGAAACACTTTCATTAAGTGAAGAAAAAGGCAAATCAATAGTAATATTTCGAATAGACAAATCCGTGAAGTTTGGCATATTGACAACTGGCGTGCTAACTGGAGTGCTATGGTGTTGTTGCCCGGACGATGAACTGGATCCATTCGATGAGCTGGAAACCATTGAGCTCTTAGCAGGAGTTGGAGTGTTTTCCATTTTCTTCTTCTCATTAGCATCCACAGTTCGCTCCTTCTCCTTATCTTTATCATGCGACTCTTGCTCCGAAGTTGGCTTCTGCGTATCGGCACTCGGCACATTTTCCTCAATTGTTTGCTTATCCCGCTGTTGGTTTTGTTTGTTGAACCTGTGCCGAGCTTCCATTCCGTCCTTCTTGCCCTTGAATTCAGATGAGTTAGAGTACCTGCGTTGAGAAACAGCATGCCCAATGGATTTGAATTGAGAACAAAAGTCCGAGACATTTTCATACTCGACCGTTGTAAAAATGGAGCCTTGTGATCTTTCCACCAGTAAATTATATTCTAATGGCTTTGCTAAATCAACATCAATCAATAATCTGGCGCAGTGACCAAAGTTTCCCTCCAGCGTGTTTTTGTCAAGTTTCAATGGAGTTCCAATTCCACGCGCAATTTCTAATAAATATTGTTTGTCCCAATATTCCCAGGAAAGGTCATAAAAGCGAAACACAACTGAGTGTTTGTTGTTTTCTGCCAGTAAGGATTGAAATCCGGAGTCCATGGCTGAAGACGAAGAATTCCTGGACGCAAAAGACAAGAGCCAGCCGCCCCAAACACGGTTTTTTTCTTCAGTTGATGAGAATTACATCTGGAAAAGACCCTTTCCCAGTGAAATAAGACGCCAATCTCCAGATATCTTCCACATCTGATGTAGTTTGTCCCTCAATTCTGTAAGTTTCCATGGCTTTTCTCCTTTTAGAAGGAAAACACGTCCGATTAGGGGCTTGTTGGCATAGAACTACACATCTTTGATACACACAATCTCTGATATGATGAGAATTGAAACGAAATCTCCTTTTTAACAGGAGCAGCTGAAGTCGAGAGATCCGGTGACGAATCGTTGAGGTTTTGCAGAATTGCAGCGTAAGAATTTTTCAGAACCCAAGGGGTTTCTTGGGTGGTAAGAGAATCCAAGATCAAAGTATTGCCCAAAGTTGGATCAGAAACAGTCGCCGTTGTATGTAGAGAAGTCTGTCCCGCTGGTAGTGAAACCACCCGGGCCAGCGGTGGTGATTCGGTGTCGTTCATCGTTGATGTTGAAGGTAGCATGAAAAAGTCGCAAAAACCATAGCAGAGCACATTATCATGCCACGTCAAATGCCACCCCCCCCAAAAAAAAAAAATTTTCCAAAAATCAAACTGTGTGCCTTATTAACATTCCTATTTTTCAACCTCACTAACGAAGGTATGAATAATTTAACTTCCACTCTCATTATTCCTACAAAAGCATTTAAGGTGTAAGCAGCTTGGGGAGTAGTTGCACATGCATATCACTAATTACATGCAACTGTTTTTGCAGGTTGTGCTACACATTTCCTCTTTTTCTCTTCCTTTTTCGACCAGCATTTCCCCAAGTTTCCATTCTCATGTGATAGGTATTAGAGACCGTCTTCAATCTCAATGTCAATATTATATTCACAGGGAGATTTCTTTTCTATTATAAGAGCTGAAACAAGACATTATCAGTTGAGTTTTATTTTCAACCGCTAGATTTATATATATATATAATTTTTGTTGATATTTTATTATTTTGATAAAAAATCTAACCAAAAAAAAAAAAATTAATGCACTACCCATACCATAAGAAAAATTGAAACGGATGCATAATCGATATCTTATTCTATTCCTTAAAATGAATATATATTCTTTATCATAAATTTTAAACTATTTGCCATTAGTAATTAAACGATGAAATCTTGCATATTGTATATTCAATATCAAATTTGATTTGATATATTCTAAGCCGAACTCACATTTTACATAAGACTGATATTTATATTGTTGAATGATTTTTTTTTAATCTAACTATCAATATTTAATATTGAGACATCAAAAAAAAAATCAACATATTGACACATCAATTCAATAAAATAATAGAGAGCATCCCCAATAAAGTGTTAAACAAATGTGCTAATGGTAAACTTTAACATTTGAATTAAAAAAAGTGCTATCCAATATATTTGATATCAAATTTATCATGTGATAAATTTGGTAATAAATTTACCACCAAATACAACTAATATCAAATTTACTATTTAGAACTCGTCTGGCATTATTACTTTTGAAGGTTACTTTTGGACTTTTAATGAATTAGAGAAGGTCAGAATTTGAGAAACAAATTAATGGTTACTTTTACATAACTGCTTGCTGTCATTGTATAAATTTATTAAAATATCTTGAACTATAGAATGTAATTTTCAATCTATCCATTTTATTTATCTATATAATAAATAAACAAATTATTTTTGAACTTTTAATATATAAAAAAATTTAAATTATTTCCTTCCAAAAAATAATTCCTATTTCCTTTGAAACTAGGGTAAATTATAAATATATTACCATTAATTTTATTTTTTAAAGAATTTTATTATTGAAATTTTAAAATTGGTGCATTTGAAAAAGATTTGTAAGTAATATTGTTAGAGTTCTTTCTATTTACTAGAAAAAAATATGTGCACTAAAATATTTAGCATATGAAAACCATGTATACTAAAATATTTATCAAGTAAAAATTATATCCATTTTAATCATTATATGTTTTCATGACAATTTGATTCATAGTTTACCAAACACCTATAATTCTGCTATCAGTATTCACAACAACTTTGAAAAATATAAATTATCAAACACTTATATATTTTTAGACAAAGTAACTTTGAACTTACAACACAAATTTTCCACAGCAAAACAATGCCAAACTGACTCTTAATTTAAATTGGTGTCTTGATTTTTTTTAATTAAATCATCAAAGTATTTTCATTTTAAAGTATTTAACTACTGAAGATTGTCTATTACAAGTTTCAAAGTTTAATAATAGTGATAAAAAGTAAGTAGCATTAAAAATAACATTACACATTAGAGCACAAATTGAGATATTGTTATTTTTCATTTTTTTTTGGTGACAAATATTGCATCAATGTTTAACATATATATTGAAGATGTTCTAAGGCATATAATAAAACAAATGAAAATTTTTAAGACTAATTGGCCCAAATGGTCCCTTAACTTTATAATATGACAATTTGGTCCCTAATTTTTTTTATTTTTTAATTTTTGCCAAGACGATCCTAAACTCTCTAAATATTGACAATTATAGTCTTTTCTGTCTAAGTCTGTTAAATTTCTAATGGAATAACCATATGCAATGCATGTGATCTACTTTGAGTCTGGTCTGACCTCCTTTCTCTCTCCTCCCTCTCTCCTTGTCCCAAACTCCATTCTCTCCCAGCCTTTATCTCTCGAACCTTCTGGCAAACATGGAGGGGCGTGAAGGGAGAGGCGGTGGGGTTCATGTAAAGGTGGTCACCGATGACTGGATCAATGTATGTGAAGGGCAACAACAATGATGTTGTTAGTGGCGGACTAGTCGAGGAGCCTTGGGTGCGTCTCATGGACACAGATCGGGAAGCTTTTCACCCCCAAGAGGTCCCGCATCACTAGGGGCTTCTCCACGGTGCCCAGCCACCGCTTCGCCTCCTTGCTTGTGATGTTTCTCATGCCCAGCCACAAGCATGTTTCTCTATCCTCTCTGGTTTTGTTTTTGGGGTCTAGGTTTGAGTCTTTTTTTTTTGGGGGGGGGGGGGGGGGGGGGTTGGGGGTTGCTGGGTTTAAGTTCGATTGGGGGCACTTGGGTTTGAGTTCGGTGCGGTGGGTTTGAGTTTAGTTAGGGAGGGCGGCGACTAGGTTTGAGCTCGATAGGGAGGGGCGGTTTGGGTTTGAGTTCAACTCGGTAGGGGAGGGCGACAGCTAGGTTTAAGGCCTGGGTTTGAGTTCTCAGATGTTCTCTCTTTCTTTCTCTCTTAATTTTTTTAAAATGTTATAGGTGTGAGGTATTGTTTTTAAGAAGGATATTTTCATCTTTTAATGGTTTAACGAGTTCATATAATGGGTCATGTGACCTATTCCGTTAGAAAGTTAACGGACTTGAACGGAAATTACTATAATTATCAGCATTTAGAGAGCTTATGGTCATTTTGGCCAATGTGAAAAAAACAGGGACCGAATTGTCATCTTGTAAAGAATTTAAGAGTTATTTGAACTAATTATTCTTTTTTTTAATTAAAAAAAGGTACAACGAATGTGTAGCATCTTTAACTTTTTATCATCAACATGGGTCCTACAATAAGTTTTTATTGATTAAGACATGAAGCAGGATGGAGTACAATCACAATCAATGTAAGTACACATAACATTTGCAAGTATACTCTTGTAAAATCAATTTTCTCATCAACAATTGAAAAAAAAAAAAAAAAAAGACACTCATTTGTGATTAACTTAACAACTTTCCACTTTAGGAGACCACACTGTTGATCACTATTAAAGATAGATCTGAAATTAATCACATTATCCCTTAAATGATTTGCGTGAACACGCCCACCTCTAAAATTTGGTAGAACCCCTCACAATAAGAGCCTTTAATTAATAGAATCCCGTTTGGACTAACTAAGCAGATATGGGGAAGAAATTTGAATAAGAACTCTCATATTCAAAATCGGTGACGAAAAAAAAAAATTTTTATTAACAATCCCACCTGTTAAATATTCATCCCCAACTTCCAATTTTTATACCCTCTTCTTCATCACAACCTTTTCCACAACCTTAACTAAACCCTTCTCTCTCTCTCCTCCTATGGCGTCCCTCTCCTCCTACTACACCCTCCTGGCCTTCCTAATCCCCATCCTCATCTTCCTCCTCGCCCGCAAGCCGAAGTCGAAGCGGCTCCACCTCCCACCGGGCCCACCGGGGTGGCCGGTGGTCGGAAACCTCTTCCAAGTGGTGCGGTCGGCCAAACCCTTCTTCGAGTACGTCCGAGAGCTCCGAGCCATTTACGGCCCCATCCTCACTCTCAGGATGGGTACACGCACCCTCATCATCCTCTCAGACGCCAAGCTTGTCCACGAGGCCCTCATCGAGAGAGGCGCAGTCTTCGCCTCCCGACCGAGAGAAAACCCGACACGAAACGTCTTCAGCTGCAACAAATTCACCGTCAACGCCGCCATCTATGGCCCGGTGTGGCGGTCCCTGCGCCGCAACATGGTGCAAAACATGCTCAGTTCGAGCCGGCTCAAGGAGTTCCGAGGAGTACGAGAGAGAGCAATGGACAAATTCATTGACAAGCTCAGGTCCGAGGCCAAGGACAACGTCGGCGTCGTTTGGGTGCTGAAGAACGCGAGATTCGCTGTGTTTGACATTCTTGTAACGATGTGTTTCGGCTTCGAAATGGACGAGGAAACTGTAGAGAAGATGGATCAGATCATGAAGAAGGTTTTGATCACACTTGACCCGAGGATCGATGACTTTCTGCCGATCCTCAGTCCCTTCTTCTCCAAGCAATGGAAGAAAGCTATGGAAGTAAGGAAAGAACAAGTTGATTTCATTTACCGTATTATCAAACAACGTAAGAGAGAACTGGAGAATCCCGGTTCGGAGAAAAAAGCGACGTCGTTTTCGTACGTCGACACTCTTTTCGACCTGAAAATCGAGGGCCGAGACTCCGTTCCTACTAAGGAAGAGCTCGTGACGCTTTGCTCGGAGTTTCTTAACGGCGGTACGGACACCACCGGCACCGCCGTGGAGTGGGGGATCGCGCAGCTCATCGCGAACCCCGACATTCAGGAAAATCTGTACGAGGAGATCCAAAAAGTTGTTGGCTGGTCGAACAGGAAGGTTGACGAGAAGGACGTGGAAAAAATGCCCTACTTGGAGGCTGTTGTGAAGGAGCTTTTACGAAAACACCCTCCGACGCCTTTAACGTTGACTCATGCGGTCACGGAAACGACGACGTTGGCAGGGTACGACATACCGACGGATGCCAACGTCGAAATATTTTTGTTGGGGATCTCGGATGACCCGACTGTGTGGCCCGACCCAGAGAGGTTCGACCCGAGTAGGTTTTTGGGTGGGGGTGATCAGGGTCGAAACGACATCAGGATGTTGCCGTTTGGGGTGGGGAGGAGGATTTGCCCCGGGTTGAATATGGCCACGGTGCACATTCACCTTATGCTGGCTAGGATGGTGCAGGAGTTCGAGTGGTGCGCGTACCCGCCTGGTAGCGAGATGGATTTTTCCGGCAAGACGGAGTTCACGGTGGTGATGAAGAACACGCTTAGAGCCGTGATCAAGCGCCGGGTTTAATTTGGTTAATTATTCAGTTTGATTGTTCGTTTAAGTTAATTAATTACTTAAGAGTTCTTTTTTTTTTAAGGTTTAATAATTCACTTATAGAAGGTAAAACAATATAGTTATATTATGGTTTTGCACGTTGTATGTCTAAAATCCCTAACTCTAAAATATAATAATGTGGGGTTTTGTTTTTGTGTTTGTTAAGATTTTGTGTTACGAATGGATTGTGCTCATCACTTTTCTATTTTTTCTTGTTTATATTTATTTGGAATTCTTTTCAATGTTAGCTGGAGGACGTTAACGAGTGGATGTTTACTAAACGCTTTAATTGTCTTGTTTTAGCCATATTCTTTTTATGGCTTTTTGCGTCTTTCTGTGGCCAAATGATATATGGTTCGTCTATGAACACCTCTTTTTCTTTATGTATCCTTTTTTCTTCTCAAACCCAAAAATAAATAGTGAATTAATAGCCTTATTTTTAGGGGAGGAAATAAAGATCATATAGAATAGGGAATTTGGATTTATAGATACAAAAAGATTTGATTTTAAGTGGAAGAGTACATTACGATGAATAGTTCAAATAAATTACTTAAATTTTATCAAATAATTTGTTGGCAAACTTCTTAGTGGATTTGAGTGGGGTCGTTTGGAGTTGTCAAAGTCGACCTCTCCTTCCCTAAGTAGGATGGCCCTAGTAGTGACTTGTAGTGAGAGTTTTCGTCCTCATTTGTCTTACAGTCTACTACACACTTTTATATAGTACATATATGTATAGATATAATCTATACATATATATTTAGCATGACTTCAAACAAAAAACTTTTCAAGTTCAAAGACAACTCTCAACAGAAAATTTAATATCTTTGGTAAGGCGCTAATTTTGACTTCCCATGCATGTGACATTCATAAATTTTGAGCAATCAAAATGTCACCACTTGTCAACTTCACGCAGCTAGTTTTCTCTTCATTGCAATTTTGGAATTATACTATGTTTTTTCTTTGATCCCTTAACAAAAAATGAATTCCCTCTTCTCAAAAATAAAATAATTCTTTATTAAAAATTAACATTATTGAACTTGGTATTGCAATGTATAGTGTTTTATTTTATTTCATTTTGCTCTGTCATTAGTTATATTTAATTATTTTAATTTTGTTGCCAAGTTATCATGTGTCATATTTGTAATCAAACGTAATACTTTATTGGATTGCAGTTTTTTTTCTTTAACCTAAATTCTAAAATTTTTCATTGGCATATTAATTTAGTATTTCATTACACATGCTTTAAGAAAGCTGCTGTGCATATTTCTCCTTTAGTCTTTTTCCTAATAGGTTTTGACTATAATGTTTTTAACGAGATTTGAAGATAATTTTCAATTGCACGTTTCGACTAATCAATCTTTAAAGATTAGCTTCCGGCTACTGTTAGTTCTCCTTCAGTTCTCATTGTTGCCTGCTTTTTAATTTGGTCTGTTTCCCCTTCTTACTTATGAGTAGACTCTTTTGTATTTTTATTTCTTATTAATAATATTGAGTTGCGAATTTGATAAAAGATTAGACTACTAACGGGTGCCAATCTAAATATGGTATGTGTTAATAATTTTGATATCAATTATCTTCTCTATCTCAGATTATTAAAGAGGAAAGAACTATTATGCAGTTTTAAATTGTTATACTAAATCCTCTTAAATTTACGTAGATTTTTTTGGATTTTAATATAGTATCAATTCAATATGATGATTCATAAGTACACCAATACCACTTCATCAAATTAAATGACAAGATAACAAATTAAAAAAAAAAAAAAAGAATTGTTATTCCGTTTTAAATTGTTATATTAAATCCTCTTAGATATACATAGATTTTATAAGATTTTAATCCAGTAACAATATAATATGACGCTTAATTCATAAGTACACAATACCACTTCATCAAATTAAATAAAGAGACACATAAAATACATAAATAAATAAAAGCAGAAAGGGAAATGAATTTATTGGGATTCAGGTATGCTATGCCCATGTCAGTCATGCATTAATGAAAGGCTCATGATAATTCACAAGATTTGCAAGACCAACACTTTCATGTCTCCCAACCGTTTTCTGAACCTTTCATCAGTGAAATTATGAGCCTGAATTTTAGTTGGCCAGAAATTAATGGTTAATTTTGCATTAAATTTGTGGCTTTGGAAAAAAGAGATCATCCATGTGGCAACAATTTTATTAGTGTCGTCTAGAGAATAGACAGTATTTTTCGTTGAATTAAGTAACACTATTTTGGGTCTACTTGAGTCAGATACACGCACGTTACATTATTACTACAATTAAGTTTTGATAGCCTTCACATATTTCAAAAAGCGAGGATGGTTGAGACCATATAGTTTATTATATAAGTTTGAGAGTGAATGAAACCAAAGAGAACGGAATTCTTTTTCCACTACACAAATAAGTTGAAGGAAGTTGGAGAAGGAATTTTAGAGAGGAAAAAGAGAATGCAAAGGAAAGTGGATAGAAAATTTTGACAAATTATTAAAAGATGATATGTAAAGTAAAGGTTTTGCACTAAATCCCTATTCATACCCTTATTTATATAAGTGTATAATCAAGGACGGAGTTAAAAATATATTTCAGTGGAAGCACTATATCGAAAAAAATTTCAAGAGAAAATAAATTTTAGTAGGGACAATGTGAGAATTTTTAATTTTAGTGAGTTTATATGAGAATTTTTAATTTTAGTAGGGACAAAGCACTAAAAGTATAAACTTTTTTTTTTATAAAATTAATTTTAATTGGGATTATGTGAAAATTTTTTATTTTTAATAGAGGTAAATAATTATAAAAATTAAAAAAATTTTGGGATAAAATTAAAGAACAAAAAATATTGAGTGGAGGCTGTAACCCCAACTGACACCCTTCTAAATCTGTCACTGTGTATAATTGTAAAATATATTAGATTAGTCATTATACATCTTCTTTTCTCTTTTCTTTCTATTCTGACAAACGACATGAGAGGAAACCTTTCTCCTTTCTGACCTAGGTATATTTTACTTCTGGTTGTTTTCTATTTTCCATCTATCAAATTAGATCAAGTACTTAAGTTTATGAGTGGATTTTTAATTTTTTTCATCTTTAATTTCCTACAGTAACATCTTTTCTTTTACATTTGAAATTTATGTAAAATCTTTTACTTTTTTTTTCCTCCTTCCGATCAAAGGCCTAAATAATTTCCCTACTTTAAGAGAGATTCCTATTTGGTAGTTTGTAAGGATATTGGTATGCATTGTAGCTCTCTATCCTTTCATTTAATAATGTAGGATCTAGCTAAGGCCACTAAAATTAATTGGAATCCAAAACGACCAAATTACCTTTTTTCCATGAATGTATTACAGGTTGAAATAGCTAAAAGCTAGTGGCTTTACATTCTCCTCTTGACCTATTTTGAAGACTATGGCTAAGCAAGTTGCTTCAGTATTGTTGCAGTCAATTAATGCCATAATCAAAAGTCAATCAAAAGTAACAAGAAGACCGAAATTGGTTATTTTACATGTCTAATTAAAAACCTTCCACAGAAAAATCACAAGATTATTAACCAGCTTCATGGTTTGTTTGACACAGGTTTTATTTGTAGTACTTTTACTTTAGTTAATAGAACAAGAGTAGTAAAAACTATAATTTTTTAAGTTTTTGGAACCTAATTTTTGAAAGAGCTTAATGGGCTATAACGATTTCTAAATTTTTTAATAAGTTTCAAAGAATATTATAAGTAGTAGAGCTTTTTTTTTTTTTTTTTTTTAAATAGAAATCACAAGTACCTTGATTGCAAGCTCTTCTAAAGGAGCAAGGCTCTTTTAAAGGATGCTTTAAAAATAGCTTTTAACCGAAAGTAGTTTTTAATAAGCCTACTAAACATCTCAGTAATTTACACAAAGACACAATTATTCATATAATATAAATATTTCAAACTCCAGGGGATATAAGCCGAGAGATATAGAGACAATAATATGGCAAAAATCAAGGGTATTGTCACCTTTTGACAACTTATCCTAAATTTTTATTTTTGTAGTTTGCCACTGAACTTGTTTCTAAATTGCATAATTTTTCGTTAAATTAATCACAAAAATCCACATGTGCCTCACGTGAGATGGAAAACCCCATTTTCGAACAAAAAAAAAAAAAAGAAAAAAAAAAAAAAGAAAATCCATTCTAATTCAAAACCTTGCTAGTGTTAAAGTATTGGCGTGTCGTTATAAGAGTGAGCATTTTGTTGGTTTCTTCTCTTATAATAGAGTTTACAAGTCTCTTTCTAATATTAATGCGTTAGACAATTAGTTGAAACCGCCGTATTTAAAAACATCAATTCAAAGGAAGATATATATACACTTGCCTAAATAATGGCGTTGATAGGAGTCTGAAGAAACATAAATGTATTAGAGGTTCACTCTTTTTGCTGCCGAAATTCGCTATCTATTCAAAATATCAGTTTTGCCCCCGCTAGAGAGTAGGAGAGCTATTTGGGCTCTAGTTATAGGCTAGCCCACGTTTTGGGCTTATGTAACTCCTTTTCATTTTTCAAAATTTTTCATCAAATTGCTTTAATTCTTAATTATTTTTTATTTTATTTTTTGAAAGTAATTATTTTATTTTATTTTATTACCCTCATAGACAGATCTCTCCCCCTTTTCAATTTCTCTTTCTTCCCCTAAAGTGTCTTTTTCTATTTCCCTTTTTTCCTTCTCTCCTTTCCTACAATCTTCTTCTCCTTCTATTTTCTTTTTTCTTTTTCTTTTTTTAATTCCACTCAAGTTTCCACCAACCTATTATCGCTATTATTTTGTTATTCTATCTCATCAATTTTTTTGTTTTTAACTTCCTCGAGCCTTATTTCTCATACTTTTATATAAAAAATGTAGTTTCTTTCCAAAGTTATTAGCTCTGTTAACCATAATTTATGTTAATTAGCATAATACTTTAGAAATGCATGCTTTTTTTCAAAAAAAAAAAAAAAGAAATTATGGTTTAATTGAAATGCTTTTACTTTTAAGTTTTATTTATGTGATATTGTTTAAAAGTATGCATAATATTAAATTTCATCAACTAAAAAGTTCAAATTTGTCAAACTTTTTTTAACTATTTGGTTTATGAATTTAGTTCATATTTTTTCCCCATTAAATTTTAATTATGGATCCGTCACATGCCTTAGTCAAAATGTACACACACACACCACACACACATATATATATATATATATATATATATATATCACAAATCGTGACAATGAAAGTGTTTATTGGTAGATATGGTCATGAATACACTACAAAAATTGTCTACATCGTCATATAATTAAGAGTAATCATATATATATATATATATATATATATATATATCATTCAAAATCTTTTGTCAATTTTGTAATAGTCCATTAATTGTGGTTTCTCATAGGGGGATCTTTATGTGCGTTATCTTCTGTCTTGCAGTCATAATTGGGGCTGCATAGCTTGGTTCGTAATCACTATCTAATTATCTTATAAAGCGTCATAAGAACTTTGTCAAACTTGTATAATGTTTATTGATCTTCTTCTATTATATACACACACACACGGCTTTGAGGTTTAAGTAGCCAACAAAAAAATGTTAGGTTTGAGGGAATTCGGTTCTTTGTCTTTGTGATGTTGTCTGGCACATGCCACGAGTGTTTATTTAGAACACATCAATGGATGTCTCTATCAAACCGTATTTCTCCTTGTTTTTGTTTGGTTTGTTTATGTTTACGTTTTTTCTGTTTTTGGTTTTTGTGAGTAGTATATCTCTTGGTTAACTATCAGCAAACTCTTAATTCTTGTCTGATACACAGTTTATAAAATTTAACTTTTTAAAAGATTCCTATTGATGGTGTAATATTTCCAGCGCTAGAGACCACATATCCATCGTGGAATGAGTTGCATGAGAACTAGCTGGCTTTTTGGCCCACCCAATAGAGAAAATCTGACCACCTGATGAGACCCGACCAGCCCAAAGAAGTTGGGTCGCAGTCGCAAATAGACTCCCTTCTTAGGTCATCGGATTGGCCTACCAATACCTTGTTGGGCTATTAATCCCCGAATTAGCTCTCCTTTGGGAACCTCAGGTAGATCACCATCGGGCTTCAAGGTACTGGCTCAGCAACACTTCCCTGACCACAAATGAGTCTATTTCGGATGGTCAGCCTATGCTGCCTTTGCCACACTGTCTCATACTGACTGACAACCGTAATATGGTAGGGTATGCCACACCCACTACTCTACACACCTAACACCTGATGACCGATACCTGTCATTGTATCTGTCCTTGTCCCTACTCCAGCACACCCTCCACCACCTGACCAAACCGACACAGTACTGGTCGCCTATGCTAGTACTAACGACCTGAACTCGTGTCCCCCCATCACCCGAATGGTAGGGACCATAGCATCCGTTTAATAGAGGTTAAGTATCCGTATAACCAGAGCATGTCTACCCATCGGGACACTCGAAATATGACCCATCATGGTCACCTGAGGACCCAAACCCGTAGAAAATGCCAATAAATAGAGGAGTACTTCACTCACTCAATTATAGCCTAATTTGCCATGCCTAAACTTTGCTTGTTCATCAATGCCCTTTATTGACTTAAGCATCGGAGTACCCTTAGAAGACATCCCACTGGTGTCCCCCTTACTCCGAGATGCTTCTCTTTTGCAGGTGACTAGAGGAGCACGATGGTACAAGACGGATCACGTCAGGTGATCCCATCTGGTATTGTGTCAAAGATTTTTAGCATCAACATTTTGGCGCCAGATAGAGGGCACCACGCCTTTCCAACAACCACTTCCAAATCATCCTTGTTCTCCATTCACCTACCCCTCCACACCACTTGCATACCTTGCTAAGCCCATGAAAGAGTAGGCCAACCAGGACAACCAGGGCTAAGAGAATCTCGATTGGTTCTTAGAGTACTCGACGAGCCCAACGCACGCCTGGCATGCGAGCATTGTGAAAACTCACATAAATGGAGATCCTCACTAGTAGGGGTGGCAATTCGTGCCACATGTCAGGTTCATATCATGTAAGAGCCGTGTCGATTGTTTTCTTTCCCAATCCGAAGATGACCCATGACACAAAAATTTGTTCAACCTGCAACACGAACATGACATAGACCCGTAACGGGTTGACATGACACGAACCGAACTTGACCCGTGACATGAACTGAACTTGCGATACGAATTTGACCCAAATTAAACCCGCAACTTAAATTTGACATAAAAACCAATTCAATTTAAGCAAAATTATATCCCAAATTCATTAAAAAAAACCTAAAAGAATAATAATTTACCTTCAGCAAGAACATACCATTGACAAAACAACAAGTTTTAAGATTTGTTTTCAATATAAAATCATAAGATTAAACTTCCAATTCAAGTGTAAAGTTCACAATCATAGTTAGGCAAAGTCCTATTATAAACATCTTAATAAAGTCCACAAATTGAAATACAAACATAAAAAAGTCTAAATTCAGACAACATGACACCAACAAAATACCGAGTTCTAGTAAACAAATATAACTAAATAAATAGTCACACCAATATTACAAAAAAAAAAAAAAAAAAAAAAAACAAACACAACAAGTACAACTCAAGCACATCCAAAGTTAGAATTTAGTCAATTGTTTTCTCCTCATCAATGTTGAGATCCACAACATTTTGAATGACCTCATCTATATCTTGGTCAACTCTTTTGATTCCAACTACACAAGAAGGATTAAAAAAGAATCTATGATAATGAGATTAATTTAACAATACTAAGTAATAATAGAGAACCGGGGAAAATTTACCTTCACTCCCAAACAACCAATCTCTTAAGTATGTAATTACCTCAACAGTGTCAGGCTTAAGAGAGCTGCGAAACTGGTCAAGTACATGACCACCAATACTAAATGCAGCTTCTGAAACAACTGTTGATACAGGAATGCTCAAAATATCACGAGCAATTGCAACAAGTATGGGGTAGCGACATTGATTTGTCTTCCAATAGGAAAGGATGTCTAGATTATCACTCCTTCTCATCTTGGGCTCATTCAATAAAAGCTCCAACTCCAATATACTATTTGCACTAGAAAAAGAATCAGAGAAGACATCATCAAATTCCTACACAACAAACAACAATCATTAGTTTATAAAAATTACTAGTTAGAAAAAAAAAATGGAATATTACCTTGAAAAGATCAGATTCATCTACATCTATAATTTGCATTGCTTTACCCTTGTCTTTTTTCTTACTAGAGGGTGAAGTGATATTTGCACCTTCAACAAGCTTCAACTTGTATTTTTTAAAAAGGGCTTCCAACTTCGTACGCAATGAGCACAACTCAGAAGAGTTTTTTCCATAAGCTTTGCCATAGTAAAAAGCAACAAATTCCAGCTTATACCGAGGATCTAATACAAGTGCTAAAGCTAGGATGGAGCTGAATTCTGACCAATATTTCTAAAATTTGCTCCACATATCTATAGCCATACACTTTAAGTACTCATCTCTAGATTCCATAGTAACTTTTAAGGTGATGTAACAATAAAAAATTAATGGAAAGTACAAATTGGCTATGGGATATTTGGTGCCAGAAAATAGAAGTGTTGCTTCGTGAAACCGTTTTAGAAATTTTGAAATTTTATAAACTCTTTCCCACTCCTCAGTTGAAAGACAATGCTTATAATTCGAATCACTCAACTCCAAGTGCTGAAAAGGATGTTGGCAACAGATGGCACTTTCAAGCATGGGATAAGTTGAATTCCACCGAGAATCACATCTTGGGACAAGCCTCTCGTGTTACCCAGTGAGACCAACTTAATACATTCTACAAACTTTTGCTTCCTTTGTTTTGACCCTTTAACATATTTGATGCTATTTCGTATTTTCCCAACTACCTTATCAATACTTTTTAGACCATTTTGCACAATTAGGTTAACTATATGGGCACAACATCTCAAATGAAAGAATTCACCATTGCATGGCAACAAACCATGCAAGTTCAATTAAAGTTGTAATGCATCCATGGAGACATCATTAGAAGCAGCATCGTCTAAAGTGATATTGAAAATCTTTTCCTTAATTCCCTAATCACTCAAACAAAGAAAAAATCTTCTCATATAGTGTTAGACCAGTGTAAGGAGGTGGCATAAAGCAAAAATTCAGTATCTTTTTATGCAACTTCCAAATCTTATCAATATAATGAGCAGTCAAGCATAAATATATCCATCAGTAGTCAAATAAGTCCACAAATCAGATGTCAGACTTATTCTACTAGGATATGCTTGTAATATATTACTCACTTTTACTTTCTCCCTTTTGTACAACTTAAGAGTGTCAGCTTTAGCAGTATTTCTAGACACTAATTCCATACTAGGCAACAAATATTAGAGCATTGCCCTTAGCCCTTATACTCAACAAATTAGAATGGCAAATCATGCAAAATGATACAAGTAGTTATCAATTTATGCCATTTTTCATAATCAAATTGACCAGAGCCAAAAGACAACAAACCAGTATCATGAGTAATAAGCATTTGACCAATATCCCTAGTTTTAGTTCTTGGACAAGTTTTAATATGCTTTAACATATTACCTGCCTCATACTTGCTAGAGGCAATATATTGGTTTCCACATTTCTTGCAAGCACTCTTTAACTTCTTATCTGCACTAAGAGGAAAAACGTCGAAGAATTCCCAAACTTTCAACTTCAACCTTTTCTTTTTTAATGGTTTATTGAGATTACTACCCTCAAGTTCGATCACATCTTCATCAAGCTTAATGTCCACATGAATTGCATTCTCTAAATTAATATTCTCACTTTGCGTCTCAAGATCAATATGGTCAATCTATAAATTAAATAAAATACATAAGAATATAATAAGATAAAGAGAAATATTTTGAATCAATAATCATATCTAATTATCTATACTTAAATACAAATTGTCAAATTACATAGATATATGTAATTTAAGCCTTCACCTATTCTTTCAACCTAGATTAGCATTAGTAAACCTAGCATCAAGAGCTAGCAAAATCTCATCATATTGCGAAATAAATATCCACTCTTACATACGTCAAAATCAACCACAACGCAACTCAAAACTATCTTATTTATTTAGCAAAAAAACATTGATCAGATGCGAATGAATCTGGAAAGAGTCGAGACACAATAAATGCTCATTGACATTTTTCTATTTTTTATTTTTATTTTTTGCTTAGAAAGGCTTTTGCCTTATTGTGACTAATTTGATCATGAAACATAAAATTCATCGTGAATTAATTAATTACTTAGAATTAGAGAACTGTGACAACAAACTCACCCTTCTATGAACAATTTGTATTTGCTTGTTTCTGATTTTTCTCCTTCTTTACTTATGACAACATGGTCAACAGTTTTTATACCCCATTATTATCAAACAAAGGGATTAAATAAAAAATATGCAAAAGCATTCCAACCAAAAAGTAGGAAGAAATTACTAAGGACTTTTTATTAACTACGGATTGAGCCTGTCGACCTTTACTATAATTCTCAGAAGCATTCTCTCAAGATTATTGAGATTAAAAAAAAAAAAATTTCACTTCTATCTGACTTGTGAGGGAGCACAAACTCAAATATCTCCAAAAGCCAACTTAGTTTATTTCGTACTTAACCAACAGAGTCGCATATTAGCTTCGGCACGCGGTCGTTCATGTTCATCTTTGTCTGCAGAGGTCACCGTCGTTAAGTCCACCTTCTGGTGATCGGAAAGCAGTGCCAAAACGGTCCATCAAATTTTCAGATTGAATTATAATGCCTAAGAAGCTTTCTGAAATAATGTGTTGATATTTGTTGAAAATGATTTCTTCTGAAAACATTGATTTCAGGGTCAGAGTAATGAATTTAGTGACTTGAGTACATGTTTTTTTTGTTTCCGCTTAATTCTTTTGTGGTTTTGCTTTATTGGATAAACAGCATTGTCTGATTTTAGTGCTTTAGTTCATGAATAAACATTTTGCACACCAACTATTTGATAGTGTGTCTAAAAGGTTTTTGCTCTAACAGTTTTCAAAAATTCCTCATTCCCAAATCCCAACTATGCAGGCACAGTACAAATTGGGCAAATGATAAACAGTGACAAAAAGCATGAACTTGATCAGATTCTAGATAACAAAATTAGCAAACATTTAGCAAAAACTCACTTGTTTTTAATGGCCAAGGCTTCCTCCAACTAACCGTCTTGAAGCAAGCGTTGATGATCTTTGAGACGAAAGGGGAGATGTGGTTTCACTAGTTTGGATTCAGAAGTTTCGGTAGAAGCCTTCTCTCATAGTTCACTGGTTTTTCTGGCTTGGTTGCTTAGATGAGGTAAGGCACGAGGACAAGATGGTAGACAGCCATAGGGAAGAAGGCAGAGGCAGATCTAATCTAAGGACTAAAGGTAAAGGTAAAAGGCCAAAATGGATGCTTCTTTAGGGTTTTTTAATTTTTATTTTTTAAACATTTCAAACTCATGTTTGGGTTGCACCCGTGTCACTCTCAGGTTAGAGCTGAAATTGACCTGAAATTGATCCGAAATTGACAAGATAATTGACCAAAAATTGACCAGCATGAAAATGGGTTGTGTTCGGGTTCTATGGGTCCAACCCAATTAGATCCCGGTTTTTCCCGTGTCAATTTTGGGTCACCTGAATTTGACACGACCCCTAATTTTCCCAATCTAAACCTACGAAAGTCGTGTCATTTTCGAATTGTGTCGTCATACACAACCTGTACTGCCAACCCTACTCATTGGTAACTTCCAAAACTTGACGAAGATCGTGTACTTGCCGATGCTTTTAGGGACTTTCGAGGTGCCCCGCCTCATCGTACATTGAAGGAAGAAGCTGAAGACTCTTCACTAGCTGGACGGTGTAAATCAGCTTAGATGTCAAGAGGCTAAGGTCTAGTGGTCTAGAACATGAGTAATTGGGGCACGTGGGGGACTAAAGAAGAGGGAGATGATATCTTAAAGAGTATAATCCAAATTTTGAGTGCTTGAGGAGTCACCATAATAGGTGACCCGGTCAGCAACCCGAGTAGACTGTGAGGAATTAGTCTCCACACTCCTAGTGGCCAGGTGAAGACATGATCGATATCATAACCAAGAAGACATGCTAATCGTCTCTGAAAGCATGACCTCTATGGTCTGCCACTTAGGATGAGCAGGGGTCAATCGTAGCCAATGCTAAAATCGCTCGGTTCAAAGGCCATCAAAAGTCAAGATAGACAACCAGAATATATTGGACCACTTCCTATAGTAGCTCGATCTGCTGATGAGTTAGTGGTACGGGTTAGAGTTGGTCGAAGTGATCGATCTGCCTTTCACCCCTAGAATCATGGTTGTGCCTTATCTATCTAGTTTTAAAATGCTGACCATAGCACCTTATAATGGCTCCATTGATGCTAATAATCACCTGGAGAACTACCAGGCAATCTCTTGGTCTCCACGGCGAAACATGTGTTGAACTAGATCTCTAGAAGGGGACTACTCTGGGACCCCCATCGATCGAAATAGACTATACTCGTAGGAACTAGAACAAGTACGACAAATTTCACAAGGAAATCGGCCATGAAATAAAATATTGCATACAATTAAGAGACCAAATCGAGCTCTTAGTATAGAACGAACATCTATGAGAATTTGTATAGAAGGCCATTAACCTAGCAAGGTCAATAGAACTGGCTAGGTCCAACCATACCCTATTTTGGGAACGAGTGAACAGACTAACACCGGGGAGCCTAAGCAAATCGTCCATACCATTTTTAGGGAATGGCCATAAGTGATACAGTAAATAGTAAGAGAATCTACGCTCGAGATACTAGGCAGGAAGCATATGGGGAATACATTAACATGGCCGAACATATCTCGCCAAGATAGTCTCCCGATTATTTTTACAGACGATGAAGCCAACAAGCTTTTCCAGCTATACAATGATGCTTTGGTCGGAGAAATCAAGATAACCGATAACACTATTCGGCATGTTCTGATTGACAATGAGAGCTCCATAGACATCTTGTTCATGGATGCCTTTACCAAGCTGAAAATTGGCGAACCAATCTTGGCACCCATCCAAACCCCGCTATACAGATTTGCCGATGAATGTATCTAAGCAGCCGGCCTAATTTGTCTCCCGACCACTATCAATGATGGACCAGAGAAGGCTACCCGAATGGTGGAGTTCCTTATCATTGATAAACCATTAATTTACAATGTTATCTTGGGAAGACCCTGAATATGCTAAAAGCAGTGCTCTCAACCTGTCACTTAGCAATGAAATTTCCATTCTTAACGAAGTCAAGATTTTTAGGGGGGAACCAAAAGAAGGCTAGGAAATGTTATGTCGAAGCAGTAAACAAAGTATGCCACCAAGTACCCTAACCAGCTGTGGTGACCATGCTCTACAAGGTCGATGAAATTGACACCCCCAACAGTAAAATCAAACCATTGAGTAACCAGATCCTCACATGTCTGAAGAAGAAACCCGAACACAACCTGTCGAGAATCTAATCCCCTACTACCTGGATACTGAGTACCCGAACAGGATTGTACTACTCAGATTGAAGCTCCGGCCGAAAATTCTAGTGAAATTGGAACAGTACCTTCGGGAACACGGAGATGTCTTCGCCTGGTCATGTGAGGACATGCCCAGGATCAACCTGACGATGATGTGTCACCGACTGCGCATGAACCCTAAGCATAAACCCGTGATCCAGAAGAGAAGAGCATTTAACCCTAAAAGGTACGAGGCCATCAACGAGAAAATGAAAAAGTTGTTGGCCGCTAGCTTCATCCGAGAAATGAGCTATCTAGAGTGTCGCGTGAACGTGGTCCTAGTCAAAAAAGTCAATGGCAAGTGGCAGGTCTGTGTAGACTATACAGACCTAAACAAAGCTTGCACAAAAGACTGCTTCCCCCTCCCCCGGATAAACCAACTAGTCAATGCAGTTGCCGGTCATGAGTTGCTCAGCTTCATGGATACGTACTCCAGGTACAACCATATCCCTATAAGTGAAACTGACCAGGCCAGAACATCTTTTGCAATGGACCAAGGGCTATACTGTTACCGGATTATGCCTTTTGGTCTAAAGAATGCAGGGGGCATGTACCAAATATTAGTGAACAAGATGTTTGTCCTACTGATCGGGAAGTCCATGGAAGTATATGTAGATAACATGTTGGTGAAGAGCAAGCAAGCTACTAAGCATGTTGGGGACTTGAAAGGATGCGTTGATATTGTTAGACAAAATTAAGTGAAGCTGAACTAGGCCAAATGTGCTTTTAAAGTCAAATATGAGAAGTTCCTAGGGTTCATGGTAAACTACCGAAGTATTAAGGTGAACTTAGCCAAGGTACAGGCTGTAATTGACTTGCAACCACCACGCACCATTAAAGAAATTCAAAGACTAACCGGGATGATAGTAGTTCTCTCTTAATTCATGTCCAGGACCATTAAGAAGTGCAACACCTTCTTCCAATCATTAAAGGGCATAGGTAAAATCAGTTGGGATGACAAATGCGAAGAGGCTTTTCAGTCTCAAGATGTGCCTGGCAAGCCCACCCTTACTGTCCAAGCCATTGAGTAGGGAAGTGCTTTATGTGTACTTGGCAATGTCAAAAAAGGCAGTTAGCTCAGTCCTGGTATGAGAAGAGAACAGGATGCACACCTATATATTATAATAGCAAGGTGTTCCAAGGAGCAAAAGGAAGATACACTCCCTTGCAAAAGCTTACCTTGGCCTTAGTCACATCGTCCCGTAAGTTGAGACATTACTTCTTAGACCACCCCATCCGTGTCTTGACCAATTACCCACTTTGTCAGGTATTAAAGAAACCTAAGTTGTTTGGTCAGATTGCCAAGTGAGCTATTGAGTTGGGGAAATTTGACATTGATTACGTTTCCCAGACAGTGATCAAGATATAAATTCTGGCCGATTTCATACCCGAGTACACAGAGTAACCTGAACGAGCACTTAGGGTTGTAGAGAAGACAACCACCACTATGTCTACACAAAAGGTCCTAGCACACCTGATCCTGACCTCTCTCGATGGAGCAATTCATGGACAGATTATCTAGCTCGGGGGCCCCAGATCGGGACTAGTACTGATCAGCCCGGACCAATACAAGAATAGTTATGCCATTCGTTTCAACGTCAAAGCTTCAACTAATGAGGCGGAATATGAAGCTCTAATTGTCGGTCTTTACAAGGCATGGGAACTCAGAGCAGAGGCCATTGAGGTCTTCAACGACTCATTGCTGATCGTCAACCAGGAGACATAGGCATTTTGGGCCAAGGAGGAATGAATGACTAAATACTTTAGAAAGGCTAAAGGCCTTCTTGATCAATTTAAAAAGTATATTGTGACCCATATACCTTAGTCTAAGAATAACGAGGCAGGCACACAAGCCTGGTTAGCCTCCAGCATTGACATCGAGGGCCTAGTCTCTATACCTATGGAACGCTTTCATTAGCCCAGTTTCAAGCACACCGAGCAGGTGTTCTACTTTGTGAAGGTCAAAACTTGAATGAACCCCAATTGTAGACTACCTCACCATATCTTAACTCCCAAAGTATCATGAATAAGCCAGAAGAATCAGGAATACTTCATCAAGGTATGCCATGATCAATCGAAAGTTGTATCGAAGAGGACATTTTACTCCATATCAGCAGTGAGTTGGACCATCAGAATCCGAATATTTTTGAAGAAAATACATAGTGCGGTATGTGGAAATCATTCTTTGGGAAAAGCTTTGTCCTTTAAATGCCTTCGTTAGCATGGATAGATACATTAAAGAGTTCACCTAGAAGTGCATTAAGTGCCAACAATTTGAAAGGATGATTAAGTCCCACATGAAGATCACCTCAGTAATTAGTGCATGGGCCTTTGTAATACAGGCACTTAACTTGATCAGACCACTACCGATGGCCAGATCTTAGTTCCGATACTACCTTGTAGCTATAGACTATCTCATCAAGTGGATAGTAACTCAGTAGAAGGAGGCTTAATGCATCAACTTCTTATGGAAAAGCATCATCTGTAAGTTCGAACTCCCACATACTGTGGTCATGGACAACGGGAAACAGTTCGACAACCTAAGTTTCGTCACACTCTATGAACAATTTGGGATCAATATAGTATTCTCTTCCCCAGAATACCCCCATAGTAATGGGCAGGTCGAGGCTGTTAACAAGATCATAAAAGAGAATTTGAAAAAGTAGCTGGAAAAACATACAGGGGCCTTTATCGACGAACTGTCCAAAATTGTTTGGACTTACTGGACCACTTATCGCACTGCAACTGGGGAAACCTTATTTTTCATGTCTTTTGGTATTGAAGTAGTCATACCAGCCAAAATGGGCTTACCAAGTTATCTGGTAGAGAACTGTTACGAGGAGAACAACACTGAATCGATGATGGCTCAAGTTGATCTGTTAAAAAAAAAAAAAGAGAGAACAAGCCCTCATCTTCACCTTCGCCCGTAACTAAATGGTAGCCAAGTACTACAACAAGAGACTCCAGCCAAGGACTTTCAAGGTTGGAGACCTGGTCCTCAAGAAAATTCTGATCTAAAAGCCCAAGCTGGGTTCCTTTGGCCTCAAGTGGGAATGACCATTCAGGGTCACCGGCATTGTGCGATTAGGGACATATCAACTCGCTAACCAAGATGGGATGGTCTTGGGTCACCCTTGGAATGTCGATTACCTCAAGCATTTTTACCAGTAGTAATCATATTTCTTAAAGTCATGTATTAGTTAATTATCTTAATAAAAAAAAATTTTAGATCGCCTCTATTCATTACTTTAATTCATTATTTCTAAGAGAGATTGACCTAGTCTACTCCACAGACCACACTGTTCCCAGGGTCCACGGATAACCATGAAAAGAAACGGGTTCCCGCGCTGGGATGCCAAACAAAGTATGACTTGAGAGGTTATTTAAAATAGAAAACCCGAAGCCATCCTAAGGAAGCAACCTTGCAAGTTCACCCGACTAGGTCTATTCCGACAGATTACATTATTCTCGGGATCCATGGACTGTCGAGAGAAGAAACGGGGCTCCCACTCGGGGATGCCGACTAGAGTATGACTTGAGGGGTTATTTATAATAAAAAAAAACCCCTAAGCCAACTATAGGAGGCACCCAAAGAAATCCACCCAACCCTATTTGCTCTGGCAGACTATATTGTTCCAGGAAGTAAACAAGACTAGGTACCCGTGCTAGGGATACCAGACCATGTCTAGACTTGGAAAGTTTATATAAAACCTCAAAGTCTAAAAGGGCACTATATGCACACATACAATGTACATCAAAATAAAAATAACAGATAAATAACAGGAAAGAAAAAACTAGAAGAAAAGAGGAGAATTTCATTTATAAAAAGAATAAGGGTTCAATCCGAACACCCCTAAGCCCAAAAAAAAAAAAAAAAAAAAGTTGTTCATTGCTCAGATAAAGTATCAGCCTGCTTAGTCACTCCTGACTCAGTCACTCCTGGCTCAAGAATGACTTCCAACCAACCCCAGCTAGTTTCCCATGAGTCTCCGGCTGATTTACCAGCCTGAATCTGTTGCACCGAAAATTCTCTAGAATGTTGGATTCATGGCTATATGGTGAGGGCTCCTCAAGTGGGCGTGGTGTTGTTTTTGTAACCAATTTTTGGTTGAGTTTAGAGCCAAAAATATAGTCGTATTTTTACCTCTTTTTCTCCTATTTTTCTTTAGAGTTTTTGTGAGAATATTGAGCATGTTAAGCTAAATTTCTCTTGTAAAACTAGGATGAACTCATATATTTAGTATTTCAATTGAGGTTTTGTTTGTTTGGTTTTATAATGTATATATATTTGAGTTAATTATTCTTCTCCATTTTCTAATATTCTTTTAATGCAAAATATTATATGCTAAGTTTTTATATAGATTCAGTCATACTTTTTCTGTGTTAATTTTTTCATGTAATGTTTTGTAACTAGAATTATTTTCTAAGTTGATCTTTTACTGTAATATTGTCGATTTTAGATAATTTATAATAATAATTTTTTTGGTCTTAACGTGAGAAGTTTAATTCATTTGAATACTTTTGTTGAATTTTTATGAATCAAAACAAAAATTAGAAAACAATACACGTGAGGGATTCTTAATGCTTTACCACCTTTCGATTATTGAATTTACTCCATTTTAAATTACGTTGTTTTTAAATTTGTTTCAAAATCACAAAAATACATCTTCCTTTCCTTTATTTGATTACTTATTTCTCTGATGCTTTTGTTTCACTAATCTTTTCTTGTTTGTTTTTATCACCTCCGCGTGGGATTGATCGTCCTAATTGTGCTACAATCGACTGTTTGCTTTTATGCACATTGGGTGTACTCAAATTTTGGTGCTGTTACCGAGTAGGTGATACAAGCAAAAGTGATCCGTAGATATTTTGTCAAAAGGTAAGTACAATCATTTTTTTAATTGTTATATTCATTCATTTGTTTAAAAACAAAAAAAAATATTAATAATACGTTTTTGTAGTATTGTTGCTTTAATTTTGTCCATTTGTCTGTTTTTTATTTTCTTTGTAGTAAATTTTCTTGTGGTTTGTCATTTCCTTTACAATTGTTATTAGTTTCCAATTTTGTAATTTTATTATATTTTTTTTTATTTTGACCTTATCGATTTTATATACATATTTTTTTTTCGGTTAAGTTTTTTTTTAAAAAAATACTGTTCATTGTTTTTATTTTGACCATTGTCAGTTTTTAATTTATTGATTTCCCATATATATATATATATATGTATATATATATATATGTATTTTTTTCCTGTTAAGTTTAAAAAAAAAAACAGTTAAAGTTTTTATTAGTTTAATTTTTTTTTACGTTTAAAAAAAATTACCGTTCATTTCTTTCCGGTTATTACTATTATTATTAATTCTAATTAGTTTCGTAGTATCTTTTTTTTTTTTATCAATTTGCTAGTTTTTCCATTTTTTTTTCTGTTTTTGTTTTTGTTAATTTTCATTTAATTTCCATTTTATAGCTTGTTTTAATTCCTTGCATTAATATTAGGTATTAACGGTTTAGGTTACTAATTTAGCATTAATAATTTAGGTCTCATAATTTGTGTAACCTTAGGTTTTAGAATAGCATTATTTTAGGATACCAATATCTAAAATCTAATATTTCATAAAACACGCCATAAATTTTAATAAATTTTGCAAGCAATTATGTGGAAACATTGGAAAGTACGAACTAAGGGAGTTCTGTCTAAGGAGGTTGGTTTTTATGGAGGCCTTGCCTCATCAATCTTTCCTGGGAACTCTCTTAGGGATTGTGATTCGCGGTTTTATATTATTGTTGTTTTTATAAAAGTTTCCTTTGTTTAAAAATTTTAAAAAATTTTAAAAAATTTTAAAAAAACTTACAAAAAAAATTTAAAACGCTCAAGGTATATGAATCGTTATAAAAACGAACGATTTGCAAGAAGACCTGAATACCCTAGTGAAGTTTCTTTTTCTACGTCTAGCCTTCCTCCTTCTTCAAACGTTTTAGTAATTCCAAATCTATTTATAATGGCTCAAATCGAGGAGGTCCAGTACAAGACATTGAACAACTACCTTCACCCTACGTGTATGGCCACACCGTCATGGATAATGTTTCCACCTAATATGCTAAATTTGGATTTCAAGCCGGGTATGATTCAACTTTTGCCGACCTTTCACGGGTTAGAAAGCGAAAATCCGTACATGTATATTCGAGAGTTTGAAGAGGTGGTGGCCACTTTCCACAACCGAGCTGAGGCTGAAGATTATGCGATTAAATTTTTTCCCTTTCTCTTTGAAGGACAAGGCCAAAAGCTGGTTGTATTCTTTACGACCTAGGTCTATTGGAACATGGGAAGAGACTGCATTTTTCAACAAGTATTTTCCATACCTTAAGACTAATAGTCCTAAACAATAAATCTCGACTTTTACTCAAAAGGACAATGAAATTCTCTATCAAGTCTAGGAGCGGTTTAAAGATTTGTTGAATCAATGTTCCCACCATAATTATTAGAGTTAATGCCTCGTCAGTTATTTCTATGAAGTGCTCACAATCCGAGAGCATCAATTTGTGGAGATGATGTGCAATGGTGAGTTTCACCAAAAAGATCCCAAAAATTCTTTTGAGTATCTCAATGAGCTAGCTGGGAAAGCCCACATATGGTCTAGAGCAAGTGCTACTAACAGCACTAGTCGATCCCAACCTACTGGAGTCTACCAACTAAGGGAAGATGATAACCTCAAGGTCCAAATCGAGCTTTGACATGACAGATTGAGGCCCTCAAAACCAAGGAAGGTAGAGGAATCCACATGGTCGCAAGGGTAGAGTCACAAGAGCCATGTTTCGTTTATGGAGGGGTGGAACATTTAGCTAAGGATTGCCCTGCTTATAACGAAATGAGAGGGGGTTACAAGGAATAATGTAATACGTTAGGGGCATACAATAAGCCTTTCTCTAACACGTACAATCCTGGCTGGAGGAACCATCAGAACTTTAGTTGGAAAGATTCCAATCAAACACAACCATCAAGTGGATAATGGAGAATGGAGCAGCAGCCACAACCACCAAAGGTGAATTGTGCACCTTAGTACCATGCATAACTGCCGAGGAGTTCTCTTAATAGTACTTTGCAATCTTTCATGGAAGCACAGAATATGATGAACCAAAAGTTCGAATCACTTTTCACTTAAATGGTGGAAGAAAGTAAAGAGATGAAGAGTCAGATCACAAAGATGACTAGTGCCTTGGCTGTTCAAGAACGAGGCAAGTTTCCTTCCCAAGCTCAATTCAACCACACGGGGCACACATGACACAAACCTCCAACTCTGAAGGTCAAAACATCAAGGAGGTCAATGCCATCACCATTCGTAGTGGCAAGATTTTGGATGAACCATCAAGAACTATCGTCACTTCAAGTAGTCAAGAAGTCGCCCCTAAGAAAGATGAGCCAACTGAACTTCCAGTAAATGTGCCTTTCCCCCAAGCTCTACGATCTGCTGGGAAAGTGCTGGATAGCCAAAGTGAGATTCTAGAGCATTTGACTCAAGTCAAGATTAATCTTCCTTTGCTTCATGTGATCAAGCAAGTGTCGGCTTATGCCAAAGTTATCAAGGATCTGTGCACCGTCAAAAGGAAGCACCACGTTAAGAAGACTGCTTTCTTGACGGACAAGTGAGTGCGGTGATCGAACAAAAGACGTCACCTAAATACAAAGATCCTAGTTGTCCCACCATCTCTTGTCAAATTGGGACTCATGAATTTAGTCAAGCTTTGCTCGACCTTGGAGCGAGTGTCAATCTCATGCCTTACTCTTTCTACTTGCAACTTGGTCTTTGAGAGATTAAGCCCACATCTATGATTTTGCAACTGGCCAATTGTTCGGTTAAGAAGCCTTGGGGTATAGTTGAGGATGTTATGGTTTAAGTTGAGAAGTTTTATTACCCCATTGATTTCCTTGTACTAGATACCCAATATATGGTAAGCATGGAATCCAAAATTCTCATCATCATCGGTAGAACTTACCTTGCTACAGCCATTGCTTTGATTAACTGTAGGAATGGTCTCATGAAAATATCTTTCGGGAACATGACCTTGGAGGTGAATGTTTTCCACATTGCAAAACATCCACAAAATGATGACAAGTGTCACCAAACATTTCTGATCGATACACTCGTCTCAGAGGAGGTTCAACTGCATAGCAATTCCGATAATCTTGATGATCTTCTCCACAATTCTGACTCTGAGAGTTCTGGTCCTTGTGAGTTGGCCAACAACGCTACCATCTATAAAAGCTCACAAAGTAGTCAAACCAAGATTTGGAAACCACGCTTTGAAGAGCTTCCTCGAGATTAAAAAAAAAAAAAAAAAAAAAAAAAAGCAAAAACCATCCACTAAAGAGATCCCAACACTTAAGCTAGCTCAACTGCCTAAGAGTCTGAAACATGTCTTCTGGAGAGCTGGTGATACCTTTCCTGTTATTATTTCATCTAAACTTGAAACATTATAAGAGCAGTGGTTAATCGGCATGTTGCGAGAGCATAAATTGGCATTGTTGGACGATTGCTGACATTAAAGGTTTTAGCCCCTTAATTTGCTCCTATCGCATCAATTTAGAATATGAGGTTATTCCACGAAGGGATCCCCAAAGGAGATTGAAACCGACGATAAAAGAAGTTCTGAAGAATGAGGTCTTGAAGCTTCTGGATGTAGGTATCATCTATTCGGTCGTTGATGGCAAATGGGTCAATCCATCTCAGGTAGTGTCCAAAAAATCGGAGGTGACAGTGGTTGTGAACGGGAAAGGGGCTCTTGTCCCCACAAAGACTGTTACGGGTTGGCGCATGTGCATTGACTACCGAAAACTGAACACCGCCACCCACAAGGATCATTTTCCGCTTCCATTCATTGACCAAATCCTAGAACGCATGGCTGGTAATCCTTTCTACTGCTTTCTTGATGGCTACTCATGTTATTATCAGATCGAGATCGCATTGGAGGATCAGGATAAGACTACTTTTACCTGTCCTTTTGGTACTTATGCCTTCCGATGCATGCCATTCGGACTGTGTAATGCACCGGCCACCTTCTGAGGTATATGATGAGCATTTTTAGCGAGATGGTCAAAAAATATATGGAAGTGTTCATGGATGACTTGACCGTCTTGGGTGACTCATTTGACTCGTGCCTTCTCAATTTAAAAGCTATTCAAACAAGATGTGAACAAAAAGGTCTCGTGCTCAACTGGCAGAAGTGCCATTTTATGGTACCTTCTAGCATAGTCTTGCGGCATATTGTTTCTAAGAAAAGGATTGAGGTTGATCAGTCTAAGATTGAACTTATCTCTAATTTGCCCACCCCTAAGTCAGTAAAAGAATTTCGATTATTTCTCGGGCATAATGGTTTCTATAGGAGGTTCATACATAACTTTTCTATGATTTTTTGTCCACTATGTAATCTCCTAGCTAAAGATGCCATTTTTCAGTGGATGCAAGAGTGTGAAGACACCTTCCGAACGCTTATAGTAAAGTTGACTTATGCCCTAATCATTCAATCACCGGATTAGTGCTTACCATTCAAGATTATGTGTGACGAAAATAACCATGCTGTTGGGGTAGTCCTTAGTCAAAGAAGAGAGGGGAAGTCATTTGTAGTGTATTACGTAAGCCGCACTCTGAATACTACTCAATTGAACTACTCAACCACTGAGAAAGAGTTACTGGCTATTGTGTTTACACTTAACAAGTTCCGTGCATATCTGATTGGTTCACCCATCCCAATCTTCATAGATTATTCTACCCTTAAGTATCTCCTTTCCAAAAAGGATGCTAAGGCACAATTAATTAGGTGGATCCTTCTTTTGTAGGAATTGACTTCATTATCAAGGACAAGAAGGGTGTTGAGAATATGGTGGCAGACCATTTATCCCGATTGGAATTCAATGACTCTATTGATGGTCCTGCCATTCAAGATGACTTTCCTAATGAACATCTTTTCGTGATCACTAAGTTGCCTTGGTATGCTCATATTGTCAATTACTTGGTGACTAGCGAACTTTTTGCTGATTGGAGTCCTTAAGATAAGCACAAATTTTGATCTAGGTGTGTAATTTCTGTTGGGATGATCCGTACCTATTCAAGTATTACCCTGACCAAATCATGAGGTGATGCATTCCCGATGATGAGATTCATTGTGTTTTGAACTTTTGTCATAATGATGCATGTGGTGGTCACTTCTCTGTGAAGAAGACTGTTACAAAAATCTTGCAGTGTAGTCTTTATTGGCCCACTTTGTTTAAAGACACTATTGAGTTTTGTCGTTCGTGTCTAAGGTGCCAAAATTTAGGTGCTCTGTCCCATCACCATATGATACCCTTGAACCCAATTATTATGATAGAGATATTCGATTGTTGGGGGATAGATTTTATGGGACCTTTTCCATCTTCTTCTGGTTACATCTACATTCTCCTCGCTGTGGATTCTGTTTCTAAATGGGTAGAAGTTGTTCCATGTTGAACCAATGATACTACAACAATTGTAAAGTTCTTGAAAGAGAATGTGTTATCTAGGTTTGGTACTCCATGTACTATCATCAGCGATCAAGGAACTCCTTTCTACAATCGTTCTTTTGAGGCTCTCATACGTAAGTACAGTGCTATTCATAAGGTTTCCACTGCTTACCATCCATGGATAAATGGCCAAGCTGAGTTGGCAAATAAAGAGATCAAACAAATTCTGGAAAAGACGGTGAACTCTGACCGTAAAGATTAGTCCTCATGTCTCTTAAACACTATTTGGGCATATCGTACTGCATATAATTCCCCTCTTGGAATGTTTCCTTATAGGCTTGTCTTTGGAAAAGCTTGTCATTTACCTGTAGAGCTTGAACATAAGGCTTATTGGGCTATCAAAACCCTTAGCTTTGATCTCAGTGTTGCAGGTATATATCTCAAGCTCCAGCTGTCGGAAATTAAGGAGTTGAGAAATGATGCATATAATAACACCAAGATTTACAAGGCTAGAATGAAGGTGGCTTATGACAAGTATATTTTGAAGAAAAACTTCGAGCCAAATCAGAGGGGACTCCACCCAGGTAGTTTGAGGTCACGGTGGACTGGTCCATTTATGGTAAAACAAGTCTTTCCCAATGGTGCTATCGAGGTCGAGGACCCAAGCGATAAGAGAATTTTCAGAATCAATGTTCAAAGATTGAAGCACTATATTGAGCGAGTGAGTCAGGCTGAAGAAATCATTCTTAAGGCCCTGGGGTATGAGTAGTTTGCTTCCAACCTTCTTTGTATCATATTTTTGTTTATTTGTTTTTCCTCGTTTCTTTTATTTTTATATGTGCTTTTACTTTCGGTTTGTTTTTATGTGCTTTTATATTTGTTTATGTGTTTTAGAGAATCAGATCAGGTAGCTCAATTACGTTCCTACCATCATCATCTAGGTGTTTTCTTTCCCTGTCTTCTTCACATTTGTACATATTTTTAGACATTAAGAATACTGTTTGATTTTTGGTTGGGGGCGGTGAGCATATTCATGCATGAGTTTAATTTTTGTCATTTTAGAATTTGGATCAAAATTTTTGGAAAGTTACCTAAGTGTGATTTCAAAATGTTCGGTTTAAGTCAGTTTTTGTTATCTTGACTATTAAGAAATGATTTCCAGAGTTCTTTTTATGCACATGATAAACCTTGTAGTAAGATGATTGTTAACATATTTAGTTGAAAAAAAAAATTCTCGAGTTTAAGTGTTTCATTTTTGGTAAGTTGTGAGAGTTGAGAAAACAGCTTTTGGAACTTTTATTGATCTTTCAAGTTGGTACAATCACTATGTAGAACACCACTACTTAACTTGTACTTCTGCTTGAGCGATGATTTTTAGTTAGATAGAATTGATCTTTTATAATAGAGCCTTGTTCTGTAAATATTCGTCACTTTTCTTTTGTATTGTCCAAAAAAAAAAAAAAACAAGTGCATTCATTTCATCATCAATATTCATGTAGTTTGGTTATAATCTCATCTAGTACTACATAGCAATCAAAATAATTCCTTATTATATTTGTTCTATTAAGCATGATGTCTCTTGTTAAAAAAATATAAAAAATAAAAAAATATATATGAAAAAAAAGTGTTGTTTATTTGTTTGTTTGTATTTTATGGCTCTATGTTTGTATAAGTTTCTATTTGATCCGATCGAAATCCCAAAAGTTAGCTTATGGTGTAAATGGTGTAAATGGTGTAATGTTCTAAAATTTGATTCACCTATCATTTGATCAATGGTTGTTTATTAGCTTTTCCTTAAATTACCTTATCTTATTTGAGCGTTGACTGATTTCTTTCCAACTCCTTGAGTGAAAACTTCTGCACTAATATATTTCCAACACCCATGAGGTAATGGAGTTCAAACTTTTTCTTAGTGAATTTTTCGATGCTATTTGTGTTATGGACTGTGGTAAAAAGGATATAGTTTGGTACACACACACACGCAACTCTAGAGTAATGACTGAAGTAGTTTTGATAGCATTTTCTGATTTCTTACTGATATTTTGTTTAAGTGCTTAGATGATTTTATAGGTTTCAATTTGAATTTTCAGCTTGACTTGATTTTTCTTGCGCTTGAATTGCTAGAGACTAGCAATAAGATAGTTAGGGGTTGTAATAAATGTACAAAAACACACTTTTGTTCATATGATTTATTAGATAATTTACGCTTTATATGAGTATTTGCATAATATTAATTCATAACAATTTAATTTGGAAATATTTATTATTTTACTTTATTTAGATTTCCAACCCAAACCTCAGCTACGCCTGGGCGTGACTCCAACTGCCAGCCCAAGCCTATGATTCCAGCTCTAGATCACTCCATGCCTGCGTGACTTTCGGGCCGAATCCTTAACCAAGCCCACGCGCAATTCCCTCCAGCCCAGGCCACCAAACTCCCTCCAACCAGTTTACCGCATCTAGTCTCTTGCTTGACAGCATGGTTTGTGGGCCGAAACTCAAGGCTACAAATCACGGGCCTTGCATCCAGCCTCCCTGATCCTTAGCCCCAGCTGGTTTCCCACGAGTCTCCGGTTGATTTTCCAACCTAGGTGGTGGATTTGTTGCACTGAAAATTCTCTAGCATGTTGAATTCATGGCTATATAATGAGGGCTCTTCAAGAGGGCGTGGTGTTGTTTTTGTAACCAATTTTTGGTTGAGTTTAGAGACAAAAATATAGTCGAATTTTTACCTCTTTTTCTCCTATTTTTCTTTAGAGTTTTTGTGAGAATGCTGAGCATGTTAAGCTAAATTTCTCTTGGTGAAGCTAAAGATGAACTCATGTATTAAGTATTCCAATTGGGATTTTGTTTGTTTGGTTTTATAATGCATATTTATTTAAGTGAATTATTCTTTTCTATTTTCTAATCTTCTTTCAATGTAAAATATTATGTGCTAAGTTTTTATATAGATTCAGTCATGCTTTTTCTATATTAATTTTGTCATGTAATGTTTTGAAATTAGAATTATTTTATAAGTTGATCTTTTACTGCAATATTATCAATTTGATATATTGTCGATTTTAGATAATTTATAATAATAATCTTTTTGATCTTAACATGAGAAGTTTAATTCATTTGAATACTTTTGTTGAATTTTTATGAATCAAAACTAAAATTAGAAAACAAAAAATTATGTTGAGGACGAACCAAACCAATTGCACTTGGCCAAACTTTTAGTCACCTGTAATTAATTATGGTTCTGCTTAGGGTTCGTCTTCTCCTAGAGCTTTTCAATCCTTTCTCAATTCGAGGACTTCGAGTAGGGTTCTAAGGTCCACACATAACCCCTTCTAAAAGTAAGGGAGATGCACTCCTCGAACAGCACATGACTGTAGTCGCTATGACCAGATAACCACTCGCCCTTCACGTAGAACCATAAATATTTGTAGTTCTTGTTTGAGTTCGGGCAACCCACAATGAATGTCCCCTGGTAGCCCTGGAAGTAGTATGACCCGGTCGAGGAGCGAGTTGTCTTCATCCGATAAAGGTTCTGGAGCGCACTAAATGAGAGCTCCACACAAAAGTGTTTCGCCTAAAGAAAAAACAGATGATCAGTATCTAGCAAGCATTAGCGTTCAACTACATAGAGGTTGCATTAAATCTTCGGAGTGTTCGCCTTAGAAAGGGGTGGAAGTGCAAGCAGAGGCCAGCCCGAAAGAACTCTGCCGACAACGTGACGTGACCAGGGGAAGGATCAACTCTATGTCATCTGGGATTTAGAATTCTTCCCTTAATGACTCCAAGTACTCGGAGGTGACCACCGTAGTGAAATAGTCCACCTTGTATACAAGAGGGCCCCTTACACGGTCGACCATCTCTATATCCAACATCCCATAGACTAGGGTACCATTGATCTATTCTTGACAACTCTGACCATGCTGGCGAGCTTGGATGGGTTCACCCTGGGGGGTTGCACTCCCCGAGCTCTCAGATTCTTCATCTGAGCCCTCCTCTTAACCATATGTACTTGGCTGCCCGGTTATTCTCATCGCGACTGCATCCTCTTCCCCATTCAGGTCCACTACCAAGGGACCTATCTGCGTCCTTGGTTGCTTGGGGACTCGCACATCACTTAACTCGTCCATGAAAGAATGATCGGGGAGAGTGGTTGGGCCCAACTCTAGTATCTGCCTCAGTCGCTGGACATATTATCATGCATACCCGATCAACATGGGCCCACCCCTCAGGGTAGGAATGTCTTAGATGCCTAGTAAGTTGTCTGGGGTCCTTTTGGCCTACCCAGCTATATCGACTGTGAGGTCGGTGGAGTTGTAGAGTCGGTGTTCTCCAAGGAGCCTATTATGTCGAACTCCATAGAGAGATTATCATTCTCAGAGTCACTAGATAGGTTACTCATATTCTCAAAAAAAGCTATACAATGGAGAAAGGCTTTACCTTCTCGGAATTTCTTGTGCATTTGGAACACTGCTCCGAAATGATGGTCTTCTTGGTAGTAGATGGCAGCTATCGGTAGGATTACATGAACTCTAAATGCAAAGATAGAAAAGAGAAGATCCTAAGCACCTATTTATAGGAGGAGGTTTAGGTGGGAAAACGGAGGTGTGCAATTCGAAGGGTTTCACTGATCTCCCGTAACTTAGAGACGACATGTGGCATGAAGCTATAACATGTCAGAGACTTTTGGAGGTGATGCATCTGACCAGACATGCGATGACCAACCCCAACTAGACCTTCATTGATCAACTATAACCAGTATCCTGGAAAGGCATGCAATTAGCTCAGACGGTCTCGACCACATAGCGACTAACACCCCCAGCCTGAATAGACCAAGAGCGCTCAAGGGGCTATTATTGATGGTGTAATGTTTCTGGCACTGGAGACCACCTATCCACTAGGGAACGTGGTGCGTGAGAACTAGTAGGCTCTTTGTCCCGCCCAATGAAGAAGATCCGACTACCTGATAAAATCTAATTAGACCAAAGAAGTCAGATTGCAGTTATTCTCGGGTCGTCGGGTTTATCTACCAGTACCTCTATTAGGCAACTGATCCCCGAACCAGCTCTAATTTGGGAACCTTAGGTAGATCACCATCGAGCTCTAAGGTACTGGCCTGAGCAATACTTTTTTGACCATAACTAAGTCTCTTTCAAGATGGTCGGCCTACAATGCCCTTATCACGCCATCCCATACCGACTGACAACTATACTGTGGCAGCGCATGCCACACCTATTACTCTACACTACTTTACACCTGACGTCCGATACCTGTCACTGTACCTTTCCTTGTCTTTAATTCGATGCCAACCTCCTCCACCTGATGAAATTGGCACAGTACTAGTCGCTTGTGCCAATACGAATGACCTTCACTCGTGTCCCCCCATCACCCAATTGATAGGGCACGTGGCATCCGTCTAGTGGAGGTTAAGTATCGGTTCACCTAGAGCATGTCTACCCACCAGGACCACTAGGAATACGACCCATCAGAGTCATCCGAGGACTTGAACCTATGAGAAATGCCTATAAATAGAGGAGTGCCTCACTTACTTAGGTATGGAGTAATTTTTCTTGCCTAAACTATGCTTCTTCGCTTGCTCATCAATTGTCCTTACTAACTTAAGCATTGGAGTACCCTTAGCAGATGCCCTACCGATATCCCCCTTACTCTGATATGCTTCTCTTTTGCAGGTGACTAGACGGAGTACAACGGTACAAGGTAGATCATATTAGGTGATCATATCTGGTGTTGTGTTTTAGCATCAGCTTTTTTTTTTTAACTATTTGAAATCCACACCATACTTTTTTTTTTAATCTCCATACATCAATTTGAAATGATTCACATTTTTAGTGGAATCTTTTTTAAAATGAATAATACAAAACTAGGTGCCAAACAAACTTTGGATCTACCTATCAATGTTATAATCTTGCATGTCCTACAGGTGAGGATTGGCACCAAAATTCAACCAATCGGCTAAGGTGGATATGGATATTGGGGTTAAATAATGGGCCTCGTTTGATATCACGGTTAAACTTATGGGTCGGGTTTGGCATTAATGGTTGAATTTATGAGCTAGGGTCAGCTAAACTTGTCCTTTTGCCTATCATTATGCCCCTTCTACAATAATTGCAGCCCTTTGACTTGGCCTCTACAGACGAAAAATGACCTATTGGTCGAACCTTCAAGCAAACTGACTGACTTGTCAATCTAACTCCTCAGGAACGGAACCTGGCCAATTGGCCAAATCCAACCTTATCTTAACAATTGACACCAAACAATGGATATGATTTACTCCAACTCAATTATATCCTTTTATCTATAAACTCCATTAAAATTCCTAATACAATTATATTTGATGTTATCCTATTCCACCAACCTGGCACTAAGAATTTTTCTTTTCTGCTTGATGGAATCCAGCTTTGCTTAGAGAAAGAAGTACGGACCCTTTAAGATGCGTGGGGTCTACATCTATGACAGTCATCAGTCTATACAAGAAAAAGAGTAAGTTATGCAGTTGACGTCATCTGGAAAATGATATATGTGATACTTTATAAGTAAACAGACCACCTTTTAATGGTATGAAGCCTTTTGGAGTAAAGCCCAAGAGCAAAACATGTGGGCTAAGGTCCAAAGCAGATAATACCATACCAATTAGAGGCATGAAACGTTATAGGTGGTACAGACCCTATACCCAACTAGAATGATACCAACAAGGATGTTGGGCCCCAAAAGTAGGGTGATTATGATAATCATCAATCTCTACAATGAAAATGGTAAGTTTTTAGTCCCATATCGCTTGAAAATGGATATATATATAATGGTTCATAAATAAAAATACTACCCCTAATGGTATAAGATCATTTTGGGTAAAGACCAAGAGTAAAACCGTATGAACTGTAACCCAAAGTAGATAATAATATTATACCAGAAGTAGGCATGGGTCATTACAACATCTCTTTCTCTATGCCGAGCTACTAAGCCACTCAACATTTTTCTTAATTTAAATTTCCAGTATGTAAGTAATGTACTTGTTCGGTGGTTGATCGACTTTGTGAATTGGACTGAATTGGGGGGAGGGGACGCTAATGGATTGGATAATTGAGATTTTTCTAATTCAAAAGTTAGGGATTAGACTGCGGATTTCCCTATAGGTGAAATCCGTGAATTTAAACTCTATACATTTATTGAATTATATGCGTTTCATAATGTTATCATTGTTATGTGTATACTTAAATATGATAAACTTAGTAATGTTGCCAAACTATGAACACTTTATTTTGAATTTATTTGAAGTTTGTTTGTTATAATGGATTGTAATATGTTACAATTTGGTTTACTAGTGAAGGTTTGAATACTGTTGTGATAAATTATATTTTATTGAACTATTTTATTTATAGTTTATATATATATATATATATATTATTGCAGAGACCTAATCCACGAATTCACATAATTTAAATCCATGAAATAATAATGTTTTAACTCGGGATTGGATTGGATTAAGACACTAACGGATTGGAATTTTTATGATCCTAAAATCACCGATTGGATAATGAATTGATTTCTAATTTATATAATCTGATCCATGAATACCTATATAGTACTCGTAATTTTACAAGGGAACTAGACTACCACCTTGAGAGGAAATGATAAACACTTAACGTCTCAATTTCTTGTGAAAGGGGATAGCATTGAAGAAAAGAGTGATACAACAATAAGCAATGCAAGTGATCTCAAATAATATACATGGATTCAACCCCAAAAACAACCGAATCTACCAGTAACATCAAATACACTCAAAGGTACAAAGTTTCGACAAAAGAAAACCAATAGGCACACAAAATTTCTAGAATGTATATGTCTCTTTCAATAATATCTTTAGAATCAATGGAAGTTTTTAATTAATCGAGAACAAAAAACCTATTACATTGGGACCACCCAATACACCGAATAGAAAAAAAATTCAGTGGTTCAACGAATATCACAACTAGATCATGTCTAAAAGGAAGTTTCGATGTCAAAATCATGCGGCAAAGGGTGTTAGCTTACCAATCCATCTTAGAATTTTAGACTTTTAGGAGGTAAGCTAGCAATTGTTTTATTTTTCAACACTTCTCTATGTGTTTAGGCTGGACAACGGGCAGATGTGTGGATGAATATAAATTTCAAAGTCCAACACAAATAAGAAATATGAAACATATTAAAAGTTCAACACACGAATGATAATAAAATGGTTAAAGAGTATAATTACTAACTCTATAAAAAAGAGTATTTTAGCACTTTTAAATTTATATTTTTGCTATAATCTTAATAATTTATCTTAATTTTCCGTCAAATTTATTATGTTATTAGGTTAAATTATATTAAAATGCTTAAAAATAGTAATTTAGAGTGAAAATGTGATAAAAAGAATTAAAATTGCAAAAGAAAATTTGGAGATAATTTTCCCCACTCGCGAAGCTTCAAGTGCTCCCATGTGCATTTCCTAGCCGTTGGATCAGCTTTAGATGCGGCCTAGATGGCGAGTGCGCCTCATAGCCCTAGCCAGGTGCATCGCAACGCTCGCGTAGAGGGACCAGCAGCTACCAAATTCCATGTGGGCGTCCTCCCACGTGAGCTGCTATTTCTACCATTTGTGCCGCGTCACGTGTCCCACTCTCTCCAGTTGCCAACTGAAGCGCGTCATTGTCTGTGTGGGGCCCAGGGCTATGCCTGCGCCAATTGCAATAGCAGAAAAAGTAAAGGAAAAAAAAAAAAAAAAGGAGAAATTGAAGGAGGCAGCGGCTTGGAGGTTATAAAAAGGAGCCTTGGCTCCGTGCTAATCGTCTTTGGCTACAGAAGAAGCAGAAAACCAAAGAAGAATAAAAAACGTTATAAGTTTTGGGTTTAGTTTTCTTCAAAATTAGGGAGAGATTATCTTAAATCATCAAGATGAGAGGGAAGAGAAAATTTATACGAAGGTTTTGGAGACCCGTGACACCTTCAAACTAGGTTTTCTTACTTAATTTTCTTATCTTTTTATTTTTGTAAGTTGAGAATGATTGAACTGTTATTTTGTAGATTTCTATTTTTATTTATGAATTAATTTTCTTTTCTAATAATACAATCTATTAGGATTATACTTATTTGAGTTTTTCTATTTTTAATTAATTGATGTCTATTCCAGTTTTATGTTGAGTATTTTAATCTGTGCTTAATGTTTGTGAATTTCTGGCCAACTTTTGCATGATTTGGTATTTGATTTGAGACTAAAAAGTGATAATTGAATAAGTCTTTGTTTAATCTGCTATGAGATTATCATAAGATAGAGATAGTTATGAAACTTGTGCAGTATCATGATTTCTAGTTCTTAATGAATTATAATAAGTTGTTTAAGACCGAGAGGTGATGAGACTTATTATAATAAATTCTTAATACTTGATAAAGATTATTTATTATATTAGAGAGATTCGCTGGCAATATAGGGAATAGACGTTGATTAATTAATTAGAGAATTTGAATATGATTAATCCAGTAAAATCGAAAACTCTAGATTTTTAGTATTTTGAGTCTTTTGTCTTTTTACATATTTTGTTATTTTATTTAAAAATCTCTTTCGGTTATTCAAATAAAATTAGAGTTAATATAATTTCAATAATTAGTAATGACCGTTTTTGTGGTAATGATATTTCATTTATCATTTTATTACTTGTTTATGATATTGTGCACTAATAATTTTCCACAATAGGGTTCAAACTCAAGATCTCTACTCTAATACTACGTTAATTTATCAATTTATCTTAAAAACTTGAGTGGTTAGGAATTGAGTTAAGAATAATTTAATATTTCAACAAAAAGTACAACGAGCCAACAAAAGAACCATTAAGGAAAGCAACCGACTACAAGAGGCATGTGGCATAGTTGAAGAAACGTCGCCAAACAACGACACATGAACCACACACGCCATCGACTGCGTCGTACATGATACCGCCACCATGAACCAAGAATATTAAAACCAGGGAACTCAGCCACCAGACAACGAATGCGAAGAAAAAAAAAAGCAGCTCGAACTTTGGCCTCCAAACTCGAACCCAAGTTTGATATGCTCAAATAGATCGCTCGTGCCACTAATTACCACTATCCCTAAGAAGCCCACAAGCAAACGATTGAGGGGGCCCAGTTTCAGTAACAGGAGCCCGGTGACGTGCTCCGGGGCGGCCTCAGAGTTCCGGCCGACGTTTCCCCATCGGAGTTTTCTCTTTTTTTGAGAGAGAGACAGAGAGAGTTAGGTTTTCACTCACCGTTTTGACTACTTTTTAGAAAGAAAAAGATGAATAAATAATCTCAATTCATTGACAAAGGGTATCTTGGTACAGATAAGCTTAAACTTGGTTTGGAAATTTCTAGCATATATAACTTCATGAGGATTTTGTCTAACCCGTGATGATAGAGAATGAATGCATCTACCATAATTGAACACTTGTGATTTGTTGGAAATAATGGATACGAACAGCTTACAAACCTAACAGACTACCTCTGAATATATTTATATTTGATTTTTCATTTTTTTGCTAAAGAATATATATTAGATTGTTTGTGTACAAATTAGTTTTCTTTGTTTTTTTTTTTTTTTTTTTTAATATTGAGTCCACTATAAACTACAAGCAGCTGGAATTGGATCTTTCTATATTATATCTTTCCACTACCAGCAAAAGAGAAAAGAAGAGAGAACCAGCGGGCAGAGAAGACCATCACAGTTGGGAAGAATCTTTGACTTCTTAAAGATAAGATTATTGACAACTCTTTGATTTTAGTATTATCCTACTTGGTAGGATAGTGTTTTGAAGAATTTATGGAATGCTGTTTCTTTTGCATTTTGTATGACTAGATCTTATATTAAAAAACATGCAGCTATAAAATATTATATCCATACAGCAAAAAACTCTTCTATAACTAGTGGCGGAGCCAAACAAAGATTTTAGTAGGGGTGTACACAATTTTTTTAAAATAAATATAAATACTGATAAAGCTTTAGTGTGGGCTGTGTGGAGATTTTTAATATTGAGTACGGACAAATTAGAAAAACCATATATAAAAGTGTTTAGGTAAAATTAAAAAGAAAAAAAATTCAGCCCTACTTGCCCACATCTAAATTTGCCCGTCTGGATTTGATTGATTCTTTTTCCAAAAGCAAAGGCCAAATGGTTTAGGGTATGTTTGGCAGAAAAGGACATAAAGTATGAATGAATGAGTGATAGATAATCAAAGTGCGAGAAATAGGAAATGAGGGAGAGATCTTTTCTATCATAATATTTGGTGTGAAAGGAAGGAAAGAACACAAAAAGAAAACCTTATCTTTTGTTTGATCTAGGGATAAAAGGGAAAAGAAAGAAAAGATTTTATTTGTAAAATGATTATTTTATGGAAAAGATAAGAACCTTTAATAATCTCTCCAACTTAAAAGAAATTAAAATTGAAGTTCTTCGATGGAATACCTTCATTTCTTTTGTGTCTCTTACCAAACAAACATAAATGTCAAAATCCTTCTATTTATCCCTCAATTCCTCCCTTCCATCCATTTTTGTCTCATGCCAAACACATTCTTCGATAGGGAAAGAGAGAGCATCTTCAACCATTTGGAACTATTTCTAGTTGAAACATTGATAAAACAAGCACCGGTAAAATGGAAGAACAATTTGCCCAATAAAGAGGGGGAAAAAAGAAAAGAGAAAATAAATTACTTTTGCAATATGTACAGCAAGCAGCAATCGGCCTCCTGGGAAACAGTTACAATGGGATTCACTTTCAAACTTGTAAGGAATGCCTATTTGAATCCTTCACCAACGGGAAGCCTTTATTGCGTTTATAGACGGCAAGAAATCATCCAAATTTTAGGGATTTGATGGGCTTTCTACATGCTTGTTTGCCAAGTCTTTCGAGCTCAAATTGCCCTCGGCAATGGCGGAAACATTTTCCCCAGCTTCTGCAGCACCGCTTTTGGTTGTTAGATGGTCTTGTTGAACAGAGTTCATCCCACCGTTTTCATGACTTCTCGATGCATGATTAGTCAGGATACACTGACAAGAATGTGAATCAAGGGATTCAGCCCCATTACGAGATTGAATAGCTGAACTGAACAAGGGTTGCATAAAAAGTTTTCTGTCAGGACACTCGCGTAGGGACATCCGACAAATAGGGCATGTGGAATGCTGCTGCAGCCATATGTCAATGCAGGTCACATGGAAGGAGTGCCCACAATATGGAAGAATCCGCAATATGTCATCGTCATGGTACTCCTCGAGGCAGGCAGTGCATCTGCAGCATACAAGAGAATCACAACTCTGTAGTCGGGAAATCAGAAGATTAAGCATGGATCCAAAGCTAATCAAAGCACACAAACATCTCTGGTTACCAAAAAAAAAGTAGCACAAAGCGGCGAAAGGAAAAAAAAGAAAAAAGGGTTCTATATTCTACAGGAATCAAAACGGAGCATCAAAAATCTTTTCTTAATTTTTGATGGAACTCGTTGAAAATACCATTTCATATAGTAGAGTCAGAGCAGCACAGTGCAATAAAAAAGAAAAAATCTTTTGATTTGAAAGTGTAGAAAACGGAGATGAAACAATTGTTTTTGTAAAACCTTGTTGATTTAACGGCTAGCTATCAGAAATTTGTCTTCAAGTGAAACAAGTAACAAAAACAATAAAGCCTGGTTCATAAAAGAACTTAAATATTAAACATAGTTGCGAGTCATGGAAAACAGTAGTTATTTATTTAAGCATCAGGTCATACCCCAACTAGGAATGGAAACTCCCCCTTCCCTCGTTTGCGCTACCGGGGGAAAAATAAAACAGTCACTATCGTCAATATTGTACACAAAAAAGTTCCTTACACGTCTAACTTTTCAAAAATCTCAAATAAGTTGTGGAAGAAGTTTTACCGAGCACGTAGAACTAGACTTCCCTTAATCATGTTTACCACATCCTAAAATTCCAATTATTCTTATCTACAACAACAGCCACCGCCGAGGTATTTTACACCAGAACCAACTAAAATAAAACTAACCCCAAATGAAACGAAGAAATTAATAACAGATGATCCCAATTAGTGATATGAAGGTCCTCATATTGAAAAGTAATATTGAAGTTGCACAATTTATGATTCATGGTGATTGTAGAACAGTGAAAAATCTTGTATCAATTTAGCATCACCTTTTGTACTATTTTCTCATAGAGTGCTCCGCTCCTTCTCACGGGTATATATTTTAAACTACACTTCAAGTTACACATGGAGTTTGGGAATAAGCATTTTTTAAGGGACGCAGTCACATGATTTTGTCAAAAACAGTCCCTCAATAACAACTACACACTGTTGACAACAGTCGCATAATTGGTGTGGTACTATATTCCCCCAATCACACACCCACGGACAACTGTAATGGCACCCAAACCACTTTTAACCTTAAGTGAACTAAGAGTTTTTAAAAGCATTGAAAATTTCAGTTTGAACCCCATTGGCATTTAGGACCTGAACACGCTCCCGTTGTATATTGGAGAATTCATTTCTCTGTCTCAAGTTCACCATTTCTCTCTTTATATCTTTCATATTTGAACCTGTCAATTTGGAAAAATTGGTGATAAAATAAAAGCATACTTCGTGTGTAAAAGATATCTATTATGTGTGTTTCAAAGCCGCTCCTAATGCTAGATTTGGTCAAAATAGCTATGTGAAAAAAAAGAAAAGGTCTGTTCGGTCGTAAGCAAAGCAACTTTGGGATCAAACATCAAAGTTGATTGACACCAACTGCCGAAAAAATTGTAGATCAAAGTTTGTCGCCTCTGGGGTTTCTCCTAGAGAAACACGGGAATTTACAAAAGACTGCAATGTCTTTGAGCACAACTATTTTAACCAAATATGAAACTTGGCTGATATTATGTTACTAGAAAAACATTGGAGGTGATGTTTGCACTTCTGAAAACACAAAAGTAAATTCTCACTTATCAACTACACACAAAGGACGTTTTCGTTAACAAACCGCCATTTAGCCGAATCAAAATTCCCGTCGCAACAACTAAACAATGAAAAAAGTAATCAAACAAGAACATTTAGATTGGAATAATAGATTTATCTATCAATCCATGTCTAGTGGTAATTTTATTGCAGTCCTTGCAAATCCTAGAGCCTTTTATCATCTCGAATGAGTGAAAATTATTTCCACAACTGTTGGAAAAGAAAAGGGGTGCTGAGAAGAAAAATTGGAAGGAGAGAGAACATACTGAGCATCTTCTGAAGATGAGAAAAATGCATCACTATACTTCTTAGTCGGAAAGCTGGCTATAACTACAGGTTCAAGTCCATGTAATCCTCGTTCCAGCTGTACCAATGAAACTACATAAGTTTATATGATTGTCTTGGAGGCACCAATTACATACATATACGTATACATGTACATATATATATACATATACATATAGATACGTATATATTTGTGGATACATATTCCAAGCTATAAAAGGAAAGACAGGTTTGTATTGCTTATAGATAACCAGATTATGAAAACAGATTTAGAGCGGATTCACCACTAATGGTATGCCATAAAAATATACATACATATATATACAACAAAAACCCAAATTCAAGAAAAATTTTAGAGTTTCTAAATTTATATAATAGTAGACGCAGAATTGACCAACACGAGAGAAAAATTGGCCGTGGCAAACAGACCGAGAAATACATGCAACACAGTTGAATACGACAAATAAAAATAAATCAATTCACTTTTCCTAAAAATTGAAATTAACAGAAATAGGACGGGAATAGTCAGATCTGAGTCACAGTAAAACTGGAAAATTTAAAAAAAATTTGACATAAATATCCCTTTCTCAGGCTGAAAACGATTTATGAGAAGGGGGAGAAAAAATCATCAATAAGAAATGATTGCAGGACTTATCGAATTCAAACCAGAAATTATCTGAATTTCTGATAAATGCCCAGATGCCCATTCAGCTTAATTATGCCAAGAGCACATTTCAGAACCAAATGGGAACAACACGATTCAGAAAACAAGATAAAATTATGTAAAAAATAAAAATAAAAAATACAAAGGAAAAAATAAAATAAAATAAAAAACTTACAATACTGAGATCGGATCTGGAAGCAATGGGAAAGGATCGCCTAGAAGCATTGAGGTGAATCCGAGCACAGATGAGCCTTGTACAGACGAACACGATGAACAAAGTGCTCACCGCGAATCCTATGACCGTCATCACCAGATTTATCCCCGACGATATCATTTTTTCTCTTCAAATAGAAAAACCCAGATACAAAAAACTTCCCCGGAAAATTTAAAAAAAAAAATTAAGAAGCTCTCGTTTTATATAATCATATTTTAATGACTGTACTGAAGTTCAGGTCAGACCCACTTAAATTCCGATCAAAATTTCGCAAACCCAAGAGAGGATTTCAGCTTCTAAGTGGCAAGCGGAGGAAACAGAGTCTTTGCTCTGGGTGGTTTCTGCCACTTGTCACGGACGACTCAGAATAAGAGTTTTTTCTTTTTCTTCTTCTTTTTCTTTTTCTTTTTCTTTTTCTTTTTTGGGCTCTCTCTTTTTCCGTGATTCCAAACAGCAATAACAACAACACATTTATGTGTCTGCGTGTGGAGGAGAAGAGAAGTACTTAGTGGATGGTGAGAGAAGGGAAATTATGGAGGAGAAGAACGGGAAAATGGAAGCCATGGAAGGAAAGCTGAGGTAGGACTAGGAGGAGGAGTAGGAAGTACGGACTGAGAGGGAGAGACCGGAGAGAGGAAAAGGATACTTGGAGAACTGGAGGGATCTAATTTGGCTGATTTTCAGATCTGAATGTGATTTTTTTTTTTTTTTCATTTTAATATGAGAGGACCAAATTCGGCGGCGGTACATGTTTAATGAGATATTCAGTTTATTATTTCAATTGGCGTAAATATTAAACCTCCGTTTAACAACTTAATTTGATATAAAAATTTTAAATTAAGGTTGATTTGATTTTTTAAAAATTAATTATAAATTTTATTAATTTTTTAAAAAAAATAAAAATAAAAATAAAAAAATATATAGTTTTGATTGTGATAAACTCAAATATCAAATGAAGTATAAGAGTTTGTTCGAGGGGTTATCTTTCGATTATATTTTAGTATATGGATTTTAAAATCTCAATTCTAAATCAAATTTTTACTTTTTTTTATTTTTAAAAAATTAAAATTTCAAAAATTCATAATTTTCTCATTTTAAATCGAAATGAGATGTTTTTATGTTAAAATAATTATATCGATTAGACAAAAAAGATAATTTATTTTACATATTTTTTTCCAAACACATTTAAATTTTTACACTAATTTTTATATCACATAACTTTTTTAAAAGTTTTCCCTTCAAATATATATTTTCAATTCAATTTTCAAATCACCATCTCTAGATGTCACTCAAGCACATTCTAATAATAATTTCTACATTTTAAAAAATAATTTCTACACTTATACTTTATTATAAGATACATAGTTCAAATCTTAATTTTAAATTTCAAAAACTAAATAAAAATATGAATGGCTGTAACAGTTTTATTATAATTATTAACTTTGTGTAATATATTTGCTTGAATATGATAACGTTCTTCTTTTAACTTGACCATCAAATCAAATTGTCAAAAATTTATTTTTAATCATCTTTTATCTTTATTTATGCTCCGTTTGACATCCAATCTCAAATCAAAATTTTCATATCAGTTTTTGTCTTTTTTTGAAAAAGTTTTTGTCTTTTCTGAAAAGTCAACAAAAATTACTATTAAAACTTAAAATTTTCAACTCAAACTTATTCACCAAACAGACCTTTAAAATTAATTAATTTTTTATTTAAAAATTATTTATTATTTATTATTATTTGTTTGGATTTTTCACGGATTCGGCTTCTTCGAGCAGCAAGTGGTCTAGTGGACTCATTCACCAAAAAAAAAAAAAAAAAAGAAAGAAGAAAGTGGACTAGTGGACTCTACTCAATGGGTAATTGCAATTTGTGGCCGAGGTTTTCTTCTGCCGCCATTAAAAATATTTTGAAAAATGAGGTTAAAACATGATGTTTAACGGTAGGTAAAGAGTCTAGCTAGGTAAATCCTTTGAACATTATCAAGCTACCCACTTCTGGGAAAGTGACGCAACAATTTCTTAACTTTGGCATCCAAGCAAGTTTGCTGAAACAACACTCCTAAAAGTTATAACATTCTATTCTCAATTCTTATCCTAGTACAAATTCTGAAAAATATCTAATGGAATCTTGTTTATTTGCAAACAAAGAATATATAATTCCTTTATATAAATATATACATATACATGTGTGTGTGTATATATATATGAAACCATATTATTTACAGTTCTTTTCGAAATTGGAAATCAAAGGATCATTATTTTCGAGTTGGCATTTACTAAGTAGATAAGCAATACAGTCTGCTATTTGACTACTTTTTTTTACCCCCCTCCCCCCCTTTCTGTCATAATCTCAAAGTCTCAAAGAGCAATTTAACGAAAGCACCAAGAGGGTCCATATCAAAAACCATGCGAGGCACCTCATTTCAATTAGAAACAAGAAGAGTACAGTTGCCTTCGAGGTGATTAAACTTGTGTTTGGTGTATGGGTTTTGAATGAAATTTTTAGGTTGAAATTAATTTATTTTTTAAAAATTAATTATTATTTGTATTAATTTAAAAAAAATTGAAATGAAAACTTTAAGTTTAAATCTGAAAGTCAAAATGGATCATAAGTTCAAGACATGTTTTTGAACTATATAAAGATTTGTATTGCAACTCCAAGGATCCAAGAAGTTGCTTACAAAAGATAAGGAGTTTTGCTCCCTCGCTCGAGTAGAGAGTGAAGCACACAAATAAAATAAAAAATTTTCACTAGTGTTCTGTAAACTAGTTTATTATCTTATTTACCTTGAAAAATTATACCATCGAGTTATAAGATAACATGGACCATGTATGGTAGAGAAATAGTAGAAATAGTATATTTTTCTTGGGAGAGCCTGTGGTAGAGTCTCTCTCAGATACCCTATCGGTATAGCTCTTTTTTTAACCGTTCGATTTTAATCGAACGGTTAATATTTCATTGTTATCATAGACCTTACCTCATATAAACTTTCCCACCCCAAGTCTTCTCTGTCGCCGGGGACCTTTTCACCGCCGGCGACCGACGCCGGTGACTCACCCCGATGCCGGCGACCCACTTCCGACATTTTTTCCGACTGTCGGCGACCCAATTTCTCTCTTTTCCCCTTTCTCTCTCTTCTCTTCTCTCTCTCTTCCCCTCCCTCCCGCTGGACCCCACCCCCGGCCTCCCCCCGCCCCCGGCCGCCACCCTTCCCCAGCACCCCCCCCCGACAACTCCCCCTCTCTTTTCCCCTTTCTCTCTCTTCTCTTCTCTCTCTCTCTCTTCCCCTTCTCTCTCTTCCCCTCCCTCCCGCCGGCCCCCACCCCCGACCCCACCCCCTCCCCTGACAACCCCCTCCCCCCGGCCGCCACCCTCCCCGGCCCCCCCTTCTCTCTCTTTCTCGGAATAGTGAAATCGCGAGAAAGAGAGAGAGGGGGGGCCAGGGAGGGTGGCGGCCGGGGGAGGGGTCGTCGGGGGTTGGGGGAGGCTGGGGGAGGGGGTCATCAGGGGTTTGGGGAGGCTGGGGGAGGGGGGCTGGCTGGGGGCCAGCAAGAGGGAGGGGAAGAGAGAGAATGGGGAAGAGAGAGAGAGAAAGGGGAAGAGAGAGGGGGGTCGTCAGGGGGGGTGCCGAGGGAGGGTGGGTGCCGGGGGTGAGGGCCGACGGGAGGGAGGGGAAGAGAGAGAAAGGGGAAGAGAGAGAGAAGAGAAGAGAGAGAAAGGGAAAGAGAGAGAAATTGGGTCGCCGACGGCCGGAAAAAATACCGGAAGTGGGTCGCCAGCGTCGGGGTGAGTCGCCGACGTCGGGATGGGTCGCCGGCGTCGGGGTGGGTCGCCGGCGTCGGTCACCGGAGAAGACTTGGGGTGGAAAAGTTTATATGAGATAAGGTCTATGATAACAATGAAATATCAACCGTTCAATTAAAATCGAACGGTTAAAAAAAGAGCTCTATCGATAGGGTCTCTGGGAGCGACTTTACCACAGCCTTACCCATTTTTCTTTCTTATTTTTATAAATGGTGGAATTTACCAATCATAGTGAAAACGGCAAGAAAATATAATTTTTACTCAACATATAAGATATCTATAAATTGTTTTAGGTAGTATTAGTAAATGAAGTATTTACATAAAATGGATATTTTTGACTACCCCTTTTAAAGAATGTCTACAAACTAATTTATTTGTAAATTTAAACGAATTTTGAATTTCAATATTTTTTTGTTCCATATTTACCCTTCAATTAATGTTTTATTATTATTATTACATAGGAAGGAGTTCTCGTATGTGTTCTTTTCCCCCTTATATACATATATATATATATATATAACCAAAATTTTTTTTTTTTTTAGGAAGATTTACACTTTTTATGGAAGTAGTTGATTTTTTTTTTAATTTATCATTTATGGGTGCATATATATATGGATTCAGATTTCTCTGTTAAGAAAGAGTTGGTCACATTTTTTATGGAATTAATAAATATTTTTGTCAGTTTACTTTAATTTATTATATATGTATTTTTTTTCAAAATTAATGAGTAAAAATCAAAGAATTGATAACGTTTTTTATGAAACTAATTTGTCCGTTTGTTTGTTTTGTATTTTTACATATGTTTTATAATTTCGTATTTAAAAAGAAAAGAGTTGTAACGTTATGATCTTTACAATAATGACCCTATCACTTTAAGATTTAATATTTAATATACTTTACTAATATTTACCTCTCATCATTTTGTGTAGGTTGGATTAATCAAATTACGAGCATGGTCTCTATAATAATGGTCACATCAATCTACACATGGTTCTTTATTTAACACAATATATACCTATATAGTAGAACTGCCGTAATGATATTCATTTTATGGGAGTTATCATTTAAGTCTATGTTTGATAAGAAGGAAAGAAAACAAGAGAGAAAGAAAAAATGGAAGTGAAAGAAAATAAGAGGGAGAGAAAATATTTTGTTTTTCCTTTGTGGTGTTTGGTATTATAGAAAGAAAGAATATAATTAAAAATATTATGTAATTACTATTTTATTTATCTATTATATTATTTTACCTTAAAAGGATAGAAAAAAAAAGTAATTTTAGTAGTTAATGGGTGGAATTTAGTTTTCCTCTCACTTTTGGAGGGAATAAAAAAGTGAACCTCACTACAATCTTTTTCTATCGTATTTTCCATTCCTTTCTCTCTTCCTTATTACCAAACAACCAATTCCATCAGTTTACCTCTATTTTTCCCTCATCTGACTTCCTTCTTTCCTTTTTTCTACCCTATCAAACATTTAGTTGATCAACTGTAATGACATGGTCCTTATTTAACCAGCCTTGTATTTTACCCCCTTTTTTTTTTTAAATAAGGTTTGGATTGTTTGTACTGCGGTGGTATTGTGATATTATTCAAGAAAGGAGATTATAATGGGAAATTAAAGATTTTAGAAAATTTTTAATTACTAATTTTAAATATACAAAGTGGATAATTTAAATTAATGTAGTTATTTTTTAGGATGAAACTTTTTTTCTTTTTGTTTGTTTCTTAAAATAGGTTTAAGGGTATTTTTGTTAGCATAACATGATTAGTTTTCTTTTTTATTCAAATTTATAAATAAGTTTATTTTAAGACGTCTTTTAAAAGCATGGTTCTAATTGGCTATTTATGTGAATGGTCCTTAGTAAATATGAGATTTGTTAAAAACGGCCATTTGCATTCTTCAAATCGATCATTGTTATAAACCGCTAATAGTTAGGCCAAATAAATCCACTTAATGCATGGTTTTTTTATTTTTATTTTTATTATTTTTTATTCACCCTTCTTTCTCTCGATGGTGAAGATTGCAAGAGAGCAGGCAAAGCGAATGATATCACTATTTCATCTTTTTGTTAGACCACAATGCGAACACAATGATATTTGATAATCTATCATAATACTCTTCGTAAAAGATTCTGATATAATACTTTTGATAGTCTATAAGAACATTTTTGATATTTAATATGGTCTTCAATTTTCGGTACCGATTTCCAGTGACCGAATATTATTATAATATAATACTTTTGATAGTCTATCAAAATATATTTAGTATTTATAAATATTTTACTTTTTTAGTATTTCATCAATTATTTTTTATATCATGTACCAAATAACTTTTAGTAGTTTATTGGATTATTTTTAATATTCTCACTGCTACAAAATTGGGATTCCACGACTGTCCTTCAACGACCGTTTTTTAAAAAACCGTCGTCGAAAAAACTCAAAAACACGGAGCGGAAAAGCATTTCCGAAAACCGTCGTGGAAGCGCAAGCTTGCACGACGGTTTCAAATAACCATCGTGGAAGCTATTGCTTCCACGACGGTTAAACAAAACCGTCGTGGAAGCGCCGGATTCCACGACGGTTCAATTAAAACCGTCGTGGATTCATGCCACTTCCACGACGGTTTTATAAACCGTCGTGGAAGTGGACCGACTTCCACGACGGTTTTAATTGAACCGTCGTGGAAGCGGCCCAATGCTTCCACGACTGTTTTAGCCTTCCGTCGTGGAAACAAGTTTTCCACGACGGTTTTGTCTTAACCGTCGTTGAATTTTCTGTTTTCCACGACCGTTTTTTTAGAAACCGTCGTGGAAGCTTACTTTTTTTAACCCAAACGCCCAGAGTTGTTTGCTTTCAGTTTTTCACTTCACATATCCCAAAATAGTTTTCGAGATTGCAGTTTCGTTTTCAGTACGCCAATATATCGCTCTCTCTCTGTAAGTAATCAATAACGAACATTTTAATTCTGCTTGTTGTATGTATTTAATGTATATATATGTTGTGGGATCAATGTAGAGTAATTGTGCAATGGGTGTTAAATTAAGTCATCATCAGTACATGTTAATTTTGCCCCATATTTAGACTTAATTATATTATGGCTTTACATGGTGTTTTTTATTTTAATTAGTTTTTTGAAGAATTCCTTCGATTCTTAATTGTTGATCTATTAATGAGCCGGTGTTAATTAATGAATATGATATACAGTACTTAATTCACTTTTAAATAAGTATTGTAATTTTTTTTATTTAGGAGTTGCAAACATCATGGATAGGAAGTGGATGTGGTTTGATAGATTGTCTAAAGCATACGAAGCTGGTGTTGAAGAATTTTTGTCGTTTGCCAAAGCTCACATACAAGATGATAAGATTCCGTGTCCGTGTCAAATATGTGGTAATCATAGATCTCATTCCATTGATGATGTTAGAGGGCATTTGCGTACTTATGGGATTATTTGTTCTTACCAAACACGGTATCTACATGGCGAAGATTTTTTCGATATCAAATATACATCTACGAGTAGTAAAGGTAAAGAGCCTATGGTTGAGGAAGACGTTCGCGATGATATGGTCAATATGATAAATGATTTGGAAGAAAACTTTGTGAACCGGCCGGAGTTATTTGAGGCAATGATTAATGATGCCGAAACACCTTTGTATACCGGGTGTACAAAATTTACGAAATTAGGGGCATTGGTTAAATTATGGAATCTGAAAGCATCGGGAGGGTGGACGAATTCTAGTTTCACGGCTCTTTTAGAATTTCTAAAAGATGTTCTACCGGATGATAACAAAGTGCCACCTAGTATGTACGAGGCGAAGAAGACGTTGAGTACTTTGGGAATGAAATAGGAAAAGATACATGCTTGTCCAAATGATTGTGTTCTTTATCGGAAAGAATTTGAAGATTTAGATGAATGTCCGGTTTGCAACGAGTCAAGATGGAAGAAGGGCAAGATGCCATCGCCTGGTAGGAAAGGAGTGCCGGTTAAGGTGTTATGGTATATTCCACCAGGTCCACGTTTACGTCGTTTATTCCGTAATGCCGAGCATGCTAAGAAATTGACATGGCACCATGATAACCGTATTGACGATGGCAAACTTAGGCATCCGGCCGACGCACCACAATGGAAGACTTTTGATGACAATCATCCAGATTTTAGTGCGGAGCCAAGGAATTTACGTCTCGGTTTGTCGACAGACGGAATGAACCCACATAGCAACATGAGTAGTCGGCATAGTATCTGGCCAGTCATACTAGTCAATTACAATCTCCCTCCAGAATTGTGTATGAAGCGGAAGTTCTTGATGTTGACATTACTAATCTCAGGCCCTCAACAACCGAGGAATGACATTGATGTGTACTTGGCACCATTAATCGATGACCTAAAAACCTTGTGGGCAGATGGTTTACAAGTTAGAGATTATCACCGTCAAGACACGTTCAATGTTCGTGCAATGTTGATTTGGTCAATTAATGACTTTCCTGCACTTGGCAATCTATCTGGTTATTCTGTGAAGAGTTCTATAGGTTGTCCAACATGTCTGAAGGACACATCTTCCATCCGGTTGAAGCATGGTAAGAAAACCATTTTCCTTGGTCACAGGAGATTCTTGCCAAGAGGACATCGCTACCGCAAACAAAAGAAGGCTTTTGATGGTAATACCGAAGAAAGACCCCCTCCTCGGATTTTGTCTGGCGAAGATGTATTCGAGATGGTTAAAGATGTGAAAGTAGTATTAGGAAAGAGAAAACGTAAGGCTCCAGTGGTCGATGGACCTTGGAAGAAGAAGTCAATCTTCTATGAACTTCCATATTGGAAGTCACTATATGTTCGTCATTGCTTAGATATTATGCATATTGAGAAAAACATTTGTGAATCGATCGTGGGCACGTTGCTTGACATTCCAAACGAAAGTAAAGATGGTGAAAAGGCACGGTTAGATCTTGAAGAGATGAAGATTAGACCAAATTTGCTCCCCGACAGAAGATCGACTGGCACATATTTACCTCCGGCAAAACACACGTTATCTAGACAAGAAAAGAGAAAGCTTTGTGAATGGCTTGCATCCGTAAAAGTGCCAAGTGGATACTCTTCCAACTTCAAACGGTTGGTGTCGATGAAGGATTTGAGGCTAATTGGAATGAAAACACATGATTGTCATATCTTGATGCAACAGTTATTACCTCTTGCATTGCGGGGAGTTTTAACGAAAGATGTGAGATATGCAATTACGAAGTTATGCTCATTTTTCAATGTAATCTGCTCAAAAGTCATCGATCCACTTATGCTAGATTCGCTACAATCAGAATTGGTGCTGACTTTGTGCTTGCTTGAGAAGTATTTCCCACCATCCTTTTTTGATATAATGATCCACCTAACTGTCCACTTGGTTCGAGAAGTTAAGCTATGTGGACCGGTCCATTTGAGGTGGATGTATCCTTTCGAAAGGTACATGAAGGTTTTGAAGGGTTATGTGAAGAACCGAAATAGGCCGGAGGGATGTATAGTGGAAAACTACATAGCCGAGGAATCAGTTGAATTTTGCTCTGAGTATTTGTCCAACGCAGACCCAATAGGGTTGCCAAAGAGCAGGCTATTTACGTCGAAAGGACTATCGTCGGCGTTCATTCACCAGTTAATCAAGACGAATGGGAAAAAGCTTGTCTTTATGTTTTGCACAATGCTAAATGTCATAAATAGTCCGGTAGAATGCTAAATGTCATAAATAGCATTGTGCAAAACATAAAGACAAGCTTTTTCCCATTCGTCTTGATTAACTGGTGAATGAACGCCGACGGATAGTCCTTTCGACGTAAATAGCCTACTCTTTGGTAACCCTATTGGGTCTGCGTTGGACAAATACTCAGAGCAAAATTCAACTGATTCCTCGGCTATGTAGTTTTCCACTATACATCCCTCCGGCCTATTTCGGTTCTTCACATAACCCTTCAAAACCTTCATGTACCTTTCGAAAGGATACATCCACCTCAAATAGACCGGTCTGCATAGCTTAACTTCTCGAACCAAGTGGACAGTTAGGTGGATCATTATATCAAAAAAGGATGGTGGGAAATACTTCTCAAGCAAGCACAAAGTCAGCACCAATTCTGATTGTAGCGAATCTAGCATAAGTGGATCGATGACTTTTGAGCAGATTACATTGAAAAATGAGCATAACTTCGTAATTACATATCTCACATCTTTCGTTAAAACTCCCCGCAATGCAAGAGGTAATAACTGTTGCATCAAGATATGACAATCATGTGTTTTCATTCCAATTAGCCTCAAATCCTTCATCGACACCAACCGTTTGAAGTTGGAAGAGTATCCACTTGGCACTTTTACGGATGCAAGCCATTCACAAAGCTTTCTCTTTTCTTGTCTAGATAACGTGTGTTTTGCCGGAGGTAAATATGTGCCAGTCGATCTTCTGTCGGGGAGTAAATTTGGTCTAATCTTCATCTCTTCAAGATCTAACCGTGCCTTTTCACCATCTTTACTTTTGTTTGGAATGTCAAGCAACGTGCCCACGATCGATTCACAAATGTTTTTCTCAATATGCATAATATCTAAGCAATGACGAACATATAGTGACTTCCAATATGGAAGTTCATAGAAGATTGACTTCTTCTTCCAAGGTCCATCGACCACTGGAGCCTTACGTTTTCTCTTTCCTAATACTACTTTCACATCTTTAACCATCTCGAATACATCTTCGCCAGACAAAATCCGAGGAGGGGGTCTTTCTTCGGTATTACCATCAAAAGCCTTCTTTTGTTTGCGGTAGCGATGTCCTCTTGGCAAGAATCTCCTGTGACCAAGGAAAACGGTTTTCTTACTATGCTTCAACCGGATGGAAGATGTGTCCTTCAGACATATTGGACAACCTATAGAACTCTTCACAGAATAACCAGATAGATTGCCAAGTGCAGGAAAGTCATTAATTGACCAAATCAACATTGCACGAACATTGAACGTGTCTTGACGGTGATAATCTCTAACTTGTAAACCATCTGCCCACAAGGTTTTTAGGTCATCGATTAATGGTGCCAAGTACACATCAATGTCATTCCTCGGTTGTTGAGGGCCTGAGATTAGTAATGTCAACATCAAGAACTTCCGCTTCATACACAATTCTGGAGGGAGATTGTAATTGACTAATATGACTGGCCAGGTACTATGCCGACTACTCATGTTGCTATGTGGGTTCATTCCGTCTGTCGACAAACCGAGACGTAAATTCCTTGGCTCCGCACTAAAATCTGGATGATTGTCATCAAAAGTCTTCCATTGTGGTGCGTCGGCCGGATGCCTAAGTTTGCCATCGTCAATACGGTTATCATGGTGCCATGTCAATTTCTTAGCATGCTCGGCATTACGGAATAAACGACGTAAACGTGGACCCGGTGGAATATACCATAACACCTTAACCGGCACTCCTTTCCTACCAGGCGATGCATCTTGCCCTTCTTCCATCTTGACTCGTTGCAAACCGGACATTCATCTAAATCTTCAAATTCTTTCCGATAAAGAACACAATCATTTGGACAAGCATGTATCTTTTCATATTCCATTCCCAAAGTACTCAACGTCTTCTTCGCCTCGTACATACTAGGTGACACTTTGTTATCATCCGGTAGAACATCTTTTAGAAATTCTAAAAGAGCCGTGAAATTAGAATTCGTCCACCCTCCCGATGCTTTCAGATTCCATAATTTAACCAATGTCCCTAATTTCGTAAATTTTGTACACCCGGTATACAAAGGTGTTTCGGCATCATTAATCATTGCCTCAAATAACTCCGGCCGGTTCACAAAGTTTTCTTCCAAATCATTTATCATATTGACCATATCATCGCGAACGTCTTCCTCAACAATAGGCTCTTTACCTTTACTACTCGTAGATGTATATTTGATATCGAAAAAATCTTCGCCATGTAGATACCATGTTTGGTAAGAACAAATAATCCCATAAGCACGCAAATGCCCTCTAACATCATCAATGGAATGAGATCTATGATTACCACATATTTGACACGGACACGGAATCTTATCATCTTGTATGTGAGCTTTGGCAAACGACAAAAATTCTTCAACACCAGCTTCGTATGCTTTAGACAATCTATCAAACCACATCCACTTCCTATCCATGATGTTTGCAACTCCTAAATAAAAAAAAAATTACAATACTTATTTAAAAGTGAATTAAGTACTGTATATCATATTCATTAATTAACACCGGCTCATTAATAGATCAACAATTAAGAATCGAAGGAATTCTTCAAAAAACTAATTAAAATAAAAAACACCATGTAAAGCCATAATATAATTAAGTCTAAATATGGGGCAAAATTAACATGTACTGATGATGACTTAATTTAACACCCATTGCACAATTACTCTACATTGATCCCACAACATATATATACATTAAACACATACAACAAGCAGAATTAAAATGTTCGTTATTGATTACTTACAGAGAGAGAGCGATATATTGGCGTACTGAAAACGAAACTGTAATCTCGAAAACTATTTTGGGATATGTGAAGTGAAAAACTGAAAGCAAACAACTCTGGGCGTTTGGGTTAAAAAAAGTAAGCTTCCACGACGGTTTCTAAAAAAAAGGTCGTGAAAAACAGAAAATTCAATGACGGTTAAGACAAAACCGTCGTGGAAAACTTGTTTCCACGACGGAAGGCTAAAACAGTCGTGGAAGCATTGGGCCGCTTCCACGACGGTTCAATTAAAACCGTCGTGGAATCCGGCCGCTTCCACGACGGTTAGACAACACCGTCGTGGAAGTCGGTCCACTTCCACGACGGTTTATAAAACCGTCGTGGAAGTGGCATGAATCCACGACGGTTTTAATTGAACCGTCGTGGAATCCGGCGCTTCCACGACGGTTTTGTTTAACCGTCGTGGAAGCAATAGCCTCCACGACGGTTATTTGAAACCGTCGTGCAAGCTTGCGCTTCCACGACGGTTTTCGGAAATGCTTTTCCGCTCCGTGTTTTTGAGTTTTTTCGACGACGGTTTTTTAAAAAACGGTCGTTGAAGGACAGTCGTGGAATCCCAATTTTGTAGTAGTGGAAGATACCACGATAATTCCATAACCGTCGTGGTATCTCAATATTATACGACAGTTCACATCGTTATCGAATCAAGAAATACAGTAGCAAGTGCCGCAAATTGAGAAATTTACACGACGGTTTTCCTCCAAAACTGTCGTGTAATTGGGCTTAAATTTAAAAAAATTTTGGCTTTTTTTTTTTAGCAATGACACACATTACACGACGGTTTCGGAGCAAAACTGTCGTGTAATGTATGCCACCACCAAAAAAAAGCCAATTTTTTTTAATTCAAGCCCAATTACATGATGGTTTTGAGCAAAACCATTGTGTAATGGTACACACTATACTAGAATCAAATTCCATGTGATTATCCAAAATAAAATTTCATTTTAGCATTTCATCGAGCATGTGGTGGGCGGATAAAAGCCATGTTAAAAAATGTGTATAAAGTGCCAAAACCGTGCACAAAACATTCATCTCCAAAGAGCAACAATAAAAATAAAAATAAAAATAAAAACATTCAAATAGCACTACAAATTACACTCCACGCAAGTTATTAAAGCATTGTATGTTCATAGTTTTGTTAGAAAACAAGAAAGTGAGCAATATGGAAGTCACCTTGCTTTTCTTTAAAAAAAAATAGTCACGGGCTTGATGGGAATACCGGGAGAGAAAGGTGCTGGTGATGGCGGCGGCGGAAAAAAACTGGAACTATGGCGGCGGTTGGGAAAAGTTTAAAGTGGCGGCGCTGGTGTGACTGGATTTTAAGTAAGGGGGTGGGCGGGCGGGCGAAAGAGGTGGGGAGGAGAAAAGTTTGAGTTGTCTAGAGGGTTGAAGATGAAAATGATGATAAATGAAGAGGAAAGTGTATTTATGTAATAGGTTTTCGTGCGAATTCAAAAGTATGAAATTTGAAAATTTTGAAAATTTTTGGAGGATTATACGACGGTTTTGCTCAAAATCGTCGTGTAATTCTTTTTTTTTTTTTCAAAATTTGAAATTTTGAAAATTTTGAAAATTTTTTAAGATTACACGACGGTTTTAAAAACCGTCATGTAATCCTTGGATTGCACAACGGTTTTGCTCAAAACAGTCATGTAATCTTAAGATTACACGGCGGTTTTTATAACCGTCGTGTAATCCTTTTTTTTGTGAAAATTTGAAAATTTTAAAAATTTTCGGAGATTACACAACAGTTCTAAAATCTGTCGTGTAATCCGAGGATTACTTGTAATTCAGTAAAGATTTTTTTGGCATTTTAATTCAGTAAATACAAGATTTACTTGTAAATATTTGTATTTTTCTTTTTATTTTCTAGGTAAATACATTTATTTACAAGCAAATATCTTTATAACATTAAGCAAAATTCCTTTTAATTTAACATAATTATCAGTAAATCTAAATATTTATTAAAAAGTAATGGTATTTACACGTAAATCCTTTACTTGTCTTGTATGCTACATTTTTTATATAAAACTTAAACCTTAATATTTACATAAATATTTGTAATTACATGTAAATATATTAATTTCAATTAAATGAGTAAAATATTTTTTAAAATAATATTTAATTAAAATAATCTTTACTTATTTATAAGATTTCTTAAATTATATAATATTTACGTTATTTTAGTGCTATATATATTTTTTTCAATCTTAATTTGTTTGATAAATCCAAATATTTACTAAGGAATAATAGTATTTACAAGTAAATATTTTTATTTATCTTGCATTTTATATTTTCATATAAATAGTAAATCTAAATATTTACCAAATAATTAGTAATTATATGTAATATGAAATTTTTCATTAAATAATTAAATTATTTTTTTAAAACAATATTTCATTTTAAAAACAAACTTTTACTTATTTATAAAATTTTATAAAATTACAAATATTACTCCAAAAGTATCCCAAATTAAGTCCCAATTCAATCAAACCCTAACGATAAATCTCCAATTACCGCCGCTGCCGCTGTCACTATATCCATATCGCCAAAGAACAAGTAGTCGCGAAGCTTTGGCGAGCCGCCACCGTCCCCATATCACCAGAAATCCAAGAAACGCACATACTTTGGAGTTTACGATCGAGCTTGGGAAAGTCGAGTCGCCAACAATGGGGATCGTTCATGAAGCTTTTGAAGTCGCTGCCACTGCCACATCGTCAAAGATCGGAGAAGCGTGCGTCATCTGGAGACTGGGATCAAGCTCGCGAATCTCAATTAGCTGGTGACGGAGATCGCAAGCTATAGTAACTGTCGCGGCATCGCAAGGTCGTTCCTAAGCAGAGAAAATGTGGCGATTCTCGCCATCAATAATGATCACAACGGCGTCAACGACAATGATGACAAAGGGCCATTCTGATCCGGGCTGTGCCGATTGGTGTTGTGATCTCCAGTCGCCGGGGAGAATGCGGGACAAACAGACAGGGATGAGAGATGGAAGAGAGGCTCAGGGATGGTTTTGAGTTTTTCTCTTATTATTTATCTTAATTATGTTATTTAGTAGTAATATTTTAAATTATGTTATAATTTTAAAACTATAAATTGTATTATGCCATTTTGGTCTTTCTCCATTAAAGATATATTCTTATTTTATAATGTTTGGGCAACTCATTTATTATGTGACAAACAAAATTTACATATTTGATTCCCATGGATACGCCTTACGCTATCTAAGATTCCAGCCAGAAAGGCGTGGCCGATTTTTTTTTAATCTGCTGAGTACATAGCTTAACTACTTTTTTATTTATATCTTTTTGTTTCTTTTATTTTATTTTTTCTAATAAGTGCATAATGTGATTTGTAATCCACAAGTTGTCTTCACAAGTTAAAATAATTCTAAGAGTTGTCTGTTTGCAGGGTGAGTTGGGGGGATTCTTCGAAATACACGTTCAACATATTTCTATTGTTTTACAAGCCTGCTAAAAGTGAATGGTGTCCATGTTATCTGTAATCTTGCCAAATCACTTAAAAAAAAAAAAAAAAAGGATTGTCGTGTACTTGAGCCACAAATAGATTGGCTTTATGAAAGTATATATATTGAACTTTAGAACTTGTATGTACTCTTCACCATAAATTATGGAAAAGAAGAAGATAGGATATTCTAAATGACATTGTAAAGTGAAACATAGGTGGCACTAATTAATAAATGTTACATGTTGCACATCAATTGTGGGGACACTTTCACAGCATTCTGATATTGTCCTCAAATGTACGAATTCAAAGGAATGCCCCAGGATGAAGTTTTTATATTATTCTCATATATGTCTTCTTAATTTTAAAGTCAATTCCTACTTTATCTCCTAAACTTTAAAAACTTTCACTTTATATTTTAAATTTTGAATTTAACCTTTATGTAAGAATTTTCATTAAAAATAGACGGAAATAAAGGGAGTTAAGTGCAGTCATAGATGATTTTTTTCCATTTGCTTTTAGCATAGATCCCAACAAAATTGACTTAGTAATACTAATAACATATAGTCTTAGTAAGAGGGAGAAGGTTCCCTTATTTTTCCATCAAATTTAACTGAAATTCTGATAGAAGTAATAATGGGAAGTTAAATTCAAAGTTCATGGGGGTAAAATGAGAGTTTTTAAGGTTCATGGACAAAATGAGAGTGATCCTAAATTTTAACGAATATTGATGAAATTAATTCGACTTTCTTAAGTTGTACTATTTCATTAATGCCCTGACAAGAAGATACACGAAAACCTAAATTTTATCAAGGGTTGTTTCAGTAAAGGTTGTCACAAAATTTTACACTTGTGATTTCAGTTGTTAAGTTATGAAGCCTAATTAACGTCATACGTATAGACGGTATGTAGATTGAAACACTGAGAGTTTTGAGGGTCTGTGATTTTTCTTGTAAACTTCTTAACTATTATAGTGAACTAATATACAATGATAGAAACAGAACGTAAACTCTCATTGAAGTGAACTTGTTTTAAATTTGTGTTTTTGCTATTGTTTATTTTCCTTTGCGATTCTTTTTAACGCATGGTGACATAGAATTAGGGCGTTAGCTCTTAACACCCTTTTTTTCTTTATAAATTTTGGAGTCGTCATTAGGATTCATTATTAGAGATAAAGAGAGAGATTAGAGAAAAATATAAAGATTAAAATATGTGTGATTGTTCTCTTTTAACCTTTCTCTTCATCATAGTGACCTACTGTAACAGCTAAGTAAGGATACAATCTCACAGTCAAGCAAACCTCTATGAATTGTGTGTGTTAGTTTTTATTTATTTTCTCTCTGATTTTATTGATATTGGTAATATGCAGATAATTAGGGAATCTAATTCTTTAACAGCTTGGTCATTTTCTTTTATTTTTATTTTTTTGGTTATACCCTTTTGAGAAAATTTCCTAAACCTTTGTAATTTTATTCTCTTTTTTATTTAGTAAATTTGGAGTGGAGAGCATGGTCAAGAATAGGTATTAAGATATGTATTAATCTAATTGGGATGTTTTAGGAGACCTTGACCTATCTTGCTCTCTTTCTCATTGTTTTTTATATGAAAAAAATAATAATAATAAAGAGTCCCAAGTCGTCAGATATCATCTTCAAAATCTGTTAAATTTTTGTAATTTTTTTATTTGATATATATTATCATGACATGATTCGACTAAAACCACACACATATATATATATATATGTGTGTATATATATATATATATTATTTTAGTTTCTATGTATATGAAGTAAAAAAAATTCCAAACAAGTATGATGGACCCAAATTCGTCAATCAACTTGATTAATACTTTTCCTTTTGTAAATATCTCCAGAAAAAGTGCATCCAATCCGAAGGATTCATAATTATCTCCCACCATTGCAATAAAGCGAAATTGTCACATTCATGATTCATGTAAAGCTATCATCATTAAAAAATTTCCTTTTCCCCAATCACATTCACAGTGGTGTATATATGTATAGCGCACTAGCAAAATGTGTAGGGCACAAATGCGTAACAGAAAATTTTCTATCCGAAATGATACCAAAAGAATAATATTGTCTATCTATATATTGTCTCCTATAGCAATCAGTTTTTACACTTATTTCATATAATCTCCTTGACCTCGAAGGGCACCAAAAAAAAGCTCAATTTGGTTGCGAAAGGTGAGTACTAAAAACAAACAAACATATATGATTGAACAAAAATCTCTTTTAGCAAGAAAAAATAATAGACATGATATAAAGAAAAGTTCTTGATAGAATGCCATGTTTAGCATATCAAATCCTTTTATTTTATGAAAGTAGCTTCTTCGTTATCATGACACACCGCAAATTAGAAATTAAACTGATGAGTACGTACGGGACACCACTTGAAATTGAAATAATATTGTTTTTTTTTTCTTTTTTTCTTTTCAATGCTAATGATGCGATATTGGGACATGTATAATTAATAGAAATATCTCATGCTAAGGATATATAAATAATTAAATTTCTTGGAGTAATCCGTTGAAGAATTAAATAATAAACTTGTGCTGTGTAGATAATATTATCTATGATCATGCATATAACTTACGATTCTTCTTATTATTATTATTTTAATTAAGGTAAGTCAACTAGAAACAATAAAGCTAACTTGTCTAGTTACAAACTCAAAGACACAATTCGGAGTCTCTTCCAATTACCAAACATATTCCTCAACGGAAATAAAGCCAAAACGCTGAAGGATGTGCAAAACGAGTCACACTAAGCGGGATAAAACAACACCTAGCTGTTATTGTGCTCTGCGGAGTCAGAAATTATTGTTAATGGGGACTAATAACTAAAATCGAAATTTAATAAATTTAATAATGGGGTTAAAAGAATAAGTTTTTAATTTTTAGTGGGGGCTTTGTATATATTAATAAAAAAGAACACAGATTTTTCCACACACAAAAAAAAAAAAAAAAAAAAAGGTAAAGCCCTCATTAAGCCTATCCTATGTTGGCTCCGTGCCTGCTAGTGTGAACCATTTATGACGGCAATTAAAATTTTTAGTCATGAGATTTTTTATTACGGAAAAAGGTTTTAATCATGATGTGGCCAAAACATTGTGGCTTTTAAATCTTTTAGTATTACAACAAAATTTTGTGACTAATTAAATGCATATTATTAGTAACAATTAAAAGGGATATTTACGCACATGAAAATGAAAATGTTATGATTAAAGTGTCATAAGAAAATGTCGTGATAAAAAGTTCAATCTTTCATAGTGCAACTTCAACTCAAGAAGAGCCTGGGACCGAAGAGGCATATATTTTTCTTTTAATGTTTTCTTATAACATTTTTAGTCACAACATTTTTGTATGAATAAATATCATTTTATCTCAAAACTTTGAGATTAATATGCAGTCCATCACTATTTTTTTTATTAGGATTAAAACTTTTATCCACGAGATTTTTAATCAAGGAAAAAGTTAAAGTCACAGCTTGATTAAAATCTTGTGGCTAAAAGTGACATTTAAACGCAAAAAAAAAAAAAACAAAACAAAACAAAAAAAACAAAGACTAAAAGTGTTATGACAAGAGAATACTGTGACTAAAATTTCAGTCTTTTGCAATGCCGTGCGAATTCAAGAAGAGCGTGGTACCGAAGAGGCATCGATATTTAGTTTAAGCTCCCCAACTGTCGGAGGCAACCAACTTACGTCTTCCACAATCTGCCTGTGTCAACTTTCCAATAGAGACAACATGATTTCCCTTTTGAAATTCTTTCCAACCAGAAGATAGCAACATTGATTAGTACCGAAGGGTTAGTGAGATGACCCCATGGATAAAAGAATTTCTATCACCAACAATAAAGAAAGGAAAACATGTCAAAATCCTTTTCCTTCCAAATATTCTTCCTTTCTGTCAAAACATAAAAGGAGGTCGGCCATGAAGTTTTCGAATATCTTCCCAACTCACCATTCAATTTTGTTAGAGATTTTAGTTGTTCTCGCTAATAACCAATCGCATCTTGTTTATTTAAAAAAAAAAAAAAAAAAAAAAAAAAAAAAAAAAAAAAAACCTTTGTCATATGGCAATAACGAAAGCTTAAAAATTAAGAGGTCGTCAAGTTAGTCCGCTTGAATTATAGAATTTGATTATAGTTTAGTTGATTTTGGAATTGTACAATTTGGTTGAAAATAAATTGATTGGGGGTAAAAAAATGTAAAAAAAAAAAAAAAAAAAAAAAAAAAAAAAAAAAAAAAAAACTTAAACTGTATTCAGAAAAAATTATCAGTATGAATCTTATTTTGTTTATCTCAAAATTCTTTGCAATTTATTTATAAAAAAAAAAATCTCATTTTGACTTGAAGTAACAAAGTGATGGCTTTTTAAAATTTGAGTTTTTAAGTTAGAATTGGAAATGCAAATAGTGAAATTGAATTTATTTTTGAAGAAAAAAACAAAAAACCATAAATATATGCTAAGAGTATTTAATTTGGCCTAACCTTATGTATGTCTCCCAAAAAACTATACAGCCTTATCACATGTCACTAATTTTTTTTGTTCGAGTTTTGTGCATTCAAGGACATGTGAACAAGTCGAACGATTGGCTGTGGAATTAGGCGAGGAAGGCTATATTACTTGCACTATTGGTGTCACATAGCTCCAACAAGCTTCGTTAAACTTTGACATCAGATGCTCTGATAATTAACAACTTAAAATTTGGGAATTCTAATTCATGATACGTGTTGAATTTGTACCAAATCATATAGAGTTGAATTACGACTATGAAACCTAAATTAAGTCTTACAATCAAGTTAATTGACATGTACAATTTTTCAAAATATCCCTAAAAATTAAAAAAAAAATCACAAAACAATAATTAGAAGATAATCAATCAATCAATTCCAAAAAATCTCAGCATGTGGCTGATATATAAACGCACGAAAGAGAGAGAGAGAGAGAGAGAGAGAGAGGGGCGCAAGAAAAATAAGGAATAGCATAGCATTTGACGGCGCATGCATCCATTACCCACAACAAAAAACTGAAATTTAATGAAAATAAAAAAAGGGTTGAGGAAAGGGAGGTTACCTTGATGGCTGAAAAAAAGATGAATACTACAGTTCAATTATAGGGACTTTTTTTGTAAATATAAAAGGATTATAACTACAAGTAATATCTAATATTTAATTTTCCATTTATAGGAGGTTTAAGAAAGTGTGCGGGAAAAATAGACATGAGGTGTTAATAGACCCTCCTTAAACAGAATAATTAAATTAATTCCCCATTAGGCTTAACTCAATGTACATCCACCACTAGGAGATAAATCAATGTATCTACCAAGGAGTCGGAGTTATTTTTTAATTTTATGTGTTTTAATTACCTTTTTTTTTTTTTTTTTGTCCTTGAGCTTTAATATTAGTGTAATTTTACTTCCCAAATTTTAAAAATTGATACTAATATCTCAAATTTTAGAACATTAACGAAAAATACCTCTCGAACTCAAACAAGTCCCCCGAAGACGAAGACAACTACATTGATGACGTTGTTGCTGCCGTAGGAAAGTGCGAGTGTTTGTAGTTTATAATTGTTCCACTCTTTTAATCTTCTAGAACTTTGTCATATGGAAACTAATTAAGATCACCTTTCTTGTTTCGTTTTTCTTTTTTTGGCCTCTACAGAGTTGATTGGTTAATTAGTCGATGTTATATATATATATATATAGAGGCTACATACGATTCGGCTTAGAGTTCAAGTTCAATTCCACAGCTGAATGCCGACTGACTTTTTTGATTCTCCATTAACAGCTTTCTTATATCGTTTTTTCGGAATAATATTATAAAAATATTGATGGAGCAAATATAGGTTTATGTTATGGTGTTTTCTTAATTAACGTAAGCAAACTGTAATGACTATATTATTTGATGTAGAAGGGAGTTGTAGTTCATTTTTAATTTAACGTGTTTTAATGATTTTATTTTTGCCCTTGAGCTTTAAGTCAAAAACAACAGTAACCTGAGTTATTCACATGATTCCTGTCCCATATTTCACGCTCAAGTTATCATTATAATGCACATATGATTTTTTGAATTTTGAATTTTCTTTTCTCAGTTGTTTCCTTTAGTCAATTATAGAGAGGCTAGAGTTAATATTTCATATTTTCATCTAGAATTTTCTTGTCTTAATTTCTTTTATAATGTGCCAAAGTTCATGGAAAAAAATCATCGTTATTGAATGTTCTTTCGTCTCCCTTCATTCCTTTTCTTTAATCTCTTGCGTGATTTGTCAGTAAAATTTGACATTCAACGCACGTTCCTACTCATTATTCGCATCTCTTTTGGTTCTCAATCAAATTTGCATTTTTAATTTTTTGTATTGGTGACTAGAAACTCTAATTGAGATCTTCATACATTACATCAAATGTGAAATTACCATTATGTTATATTTATAATTAAGTTGTACTTTTTGAGGATATAATCACAAGTTTAATATATTTTATCTTCGCCTTATTACATGACAGGCTTGTAATCATTAGAATATTAATATAATTCATAAAATTAAAAGATCACATGATTCCCAATTCCAATTTCAGGATAGTCCACACTTGACAAAAATTCATATAATTTAACAAAACAATATATATATATATATATATATATATATATATATATATAAACACATTCATGTTGATGTTCCAGATTTGCAGGTTTGGTTTCCCATTAATTGATAAGATTGGTTTTTTTTTTTTTTTTTTCATTTAATATCGAATGATGACTTGAGTAAGATATTTGGTTTTTCAGTCTTACATCGTTTAGTTTCATTATCGAATGAATTAATAAGGGTAATTAACAACTGTCACTGAGGATTAGAGTTTCTTAGCTCTCTTTAGCACAAAAAAAAAAAAAAAAAAAAAAAGAAAGAAAAAAAGAGTTTATTAGCTCTAATTTAGTGAACGATGAAATTAAATATCTATATTAAAATGGTGTTCAAACATAAATATTAAACAAATTAGGTCTCTCTTATACACCTTGAATCCACACTTTAAAGATTTCCTGTATACAAGTATGTTTAAATACGTATTGTTAAGATAAAATAAAAAAATTCTTAAAAACTTTACAAATCCAAAAAATAAGATACTATTGCGGCAATTGTGAGAGAGACCAATTCGCATGGACAGAATATTGCACCAAATTGCAAACACTTTGGCAGGCCATTCATGACCCGATCATTTCGAACCGGTACCACTGGACACATTACGGTCACCCTTGCTGGCCCCAGAGCCAGAGCCGCCGTGTTGGTCATCGCCATCACCTCCGGCATTAATCGTCCGAACCTTGAACCGCTCGTTCCTCAACTCATTCGGTTCAACAATGTCTCTGACTCCGGAAGACCGGGGCGACCCGAGGCTCAAACTCCTCTGCACAGTGGTGAACCGAGTCCCGTTATTACCCGACCTGACCCTCCGCAGTCCCATACCCGAGTTTTTCAACAACTCCAAAAGCTCATCCTGTACTGCTTGTGGAAATATTTTCCTCAACAATTCCCTCCTTCTGAAATAGAGCTCCCTGAAGAACTCCATCAAAGCCAACAACCTCAGTTTCGACAACGACACGTCGTCTTTCGCGCCCCGGAGCCAAGAAGAACTCGGCATAGCTTGGTCTTGTGTAACAACTTCCGGATATCCTTCTGGCTTTTCCATGGAGGCTCTACGTATGCTTATATGAATAGTGTTCTTGTTTTTGGTATTAAAAAAAAAAAAAGAAAAGAAAAGAAAAGGAATCAGCTCTATCTTCACGTTCTTTACTTGTAAATTGTAGTATTGTGCTTGTTTGTAATTTGGCCTTGGAAGCGTGCATATATATATAGAAAGAGGGATTAGAATGTATAAGAATTCCAAGCAAAAACTTGGTTAACTTCAAGCTAATTAGATACGCGTTGCTGAGTCACTACAATGATCTCTAGATGAAGGAACAGACCAATCCTGGCCATATATTTGTGGTTTCTGGAAACTCAAAGGGCAGGTGTACGGTCATGATTGGCCTTTCCTAGAAGAGTTGATTTTTTATTTTTATTTTTCTTTTTCTTTTTAATTTTTCTTTTTGATAGAAGAGTTGTTCTTTGTTGCTTGAAGAAATGGGCCACATAAACAAAGGACTTCTTCTTCTCTACGACTCGGTTGAAGACTTGGGACACAAGTAAGTGGATTTTCTCTCTTTTATTGTTTCTGAGAACTTTCTTTTTCGCGACATGTGTGTTTCCTCTACAGGGAACCGAAAATGCAAATCGAAGTAGTTAAAGAAGGTTCTTATTTTAGATGAGTAGAATTTAATATTGTCCCAAATTTCTTATTTTATTAGTTGTTCTCTGATACTGTCATGTTATATTATCTAAATTTAAAAAGTTAACTATTGAGTATAATACATTTAAAAATTTAACTACATGATAAAAAATACTAAACGTACATCGAAAATGCTAAATATATATATATATATATATATCAAAGATGAAAAATAATTAAATTAATTGATAAGATGTCAAAATATTATTGAGAGACTGAAATCTTTATAATTAGAGGACTATTAAGATATATAATTCATTATTTTCTTTTAATGACCTCAAAGGAAATGAAAGTGGCAAAGAGCATATTCAATGCACTGTTAAATTTAGGTGCCAAAATACAAGCATGACATTTGCCATTTACAGTATAATATTGTGTTCTGCATTAATAATTTAATAATTCTATACTTGTTCGTGACAAATTAATATGGCAAATATAAATTTAACATTAGACTGTTATGGGTTGATTCTAGACACTTTTATTATAATATTATTTTTAAAATATTTAAATATTACAATTTAATTTTTACTAGTTTAAAGCTTACCATTTTCATTTTTATTTTTTGGAAGATCGAAAGTATAATAATTAGATAAAAGGTAGATATATTAGTATTATATTAAACAACAAATACATTAAAATACAAGATATATAAAATTATTTCTAATTTATATATATGTCAATGTCAATATTATATATTTGTCATTAAAATTATAAGAATAACATATTTTATATATTAATTCTACTTCTATTTCGATGCATAATTTTGTTGTATCTACCTTTTTATCATCACCATTTTGAAACTTATAAAATAAACTTTTAGCTTCTAAAAAAATTTAGAAGTGGCAATATGGTAATAACAAATAGTAAATTAGACATTATAATTTATACCATTAAATGTAATAATTGTCAAATTTAAGATTGGAAAAAACATTATATTAGAGAGTGGTGTTTCTATTCAAATGTCAATTTTCGTACATGAATTTAACACTCTATTGGTGATATGCTCTAACATGTCAAATTTTTTCGGGCTTTTTTTATTACGAATATAGTATTGGTGTTTACATTATAGATAGACTTTTATACCCAAATATATGGGATGCGGATTTTCTATAATTACAATATTCATAATACAGACAATTATATGAACATATCCCTCTTAAAACATACAAAAACTTCAAGTTTTTACTATTTGCCAATGAACATATACTTCTGGCGATGCTTTATTTTTGCTAGGGATTAATAGTCTTTAAAACGCTCACCGTAGATGTCCGTCATTTTATTGTTAACCGCCCGATCAGGGTTCGTAGCGTAAAACCGGCCATGATGCGATTTTGAAAGTCAAAGGGCAGGCAGTCAACAAAGTTCTGACATATCTTCAGGCTGTGGGGGTCAGACTAAGGAGGATGTAGAGGTAAAATAATAATAATAAAATATAGCCAGTTGGTGTGGCTATAAATTGATGTTGTTGGTAGAAGTAACAATACGAATCGTGACATGATGATACGATTCGAAAATGATAAAAATTTTATAGATTGAATTTGGGAAAAATAGGGGTTGGGTCAAATTCGGATCACCTGAAATTGACACAATCAAGAATGGGTCATGTTCAGGTTGGACCCATAGAACCCGAACATGATCCTTTTTTTCGTGTCATTTTCGGATCAATTTCGTGTTAATTTCGTGTCACGGGTCAATTTCGTGTCACGGATTAATTTCGTATTGCAGGTCAATTTAGGTTCATATCGTGTCAATCCATGACGGTTTCGTGTCATGTTTGTGTCGCACTTTAAAGTCGTTTTCATATCACAGGCCCTGCTCGAGTTGGGGAAGAAAAAAATCGGTATGACTCTAACACGATATGAACCTGATATGTGATACAAATTGACATCTCTAATTGTTGGAGTGTGGATGCTTGATTCAAGTGACTGTACTAGTCTTAAAAAAAGATGAAAAATTAATCATAAAATACTGTTAAATTTAAACTTAATTGTATCACAAACGTAGACAAAATAAACTCCAAAGTCTACAGAGGCAATTTTACATGACTATGACCTTGTTTGCAAGTCTATGACCTCAACCAAAACAATAATAATAAAGGTTTCCTCAGGTCCTGCGAATACAGAGGAATTTATCAAAATGCCCTTCAGAAAACAATTTTCTACTTGACCAAATGTTTTCGTCTTAGCACTTCTTTCCATTCACACCATAATTTCCAACATTTTCGACACGTACGGGCCCACTGTTCAGCTTCCCTCAACCCTCTTTTTCTACACTCTCCTGACAGGCCTATCGGCATTGCATGATGACCCAATTGTCTGGATGGTGGATACGAGCCTGGATAATACATATACATATATAAATATATATGTATATGTATATCTAGGGAATACAAGAATTTGAAAGGCTATCTTATTAGTTATTTATTATGTTTGGATTATTTGATTTTTTTTTCCTCGAATTATATGTCCAATCCTGTTTTAGTGTCTTAATTTTAAAATGTTTGGAAACTAATTTTCGAACTACTAGTTAATGGTCTCATTTTCTTCAAAATATTGTTAAAAACTAGAGTGTAATTACCTTATTTAGGGTTAATTTTGTCGATTTCTTTTTTCAAATTTCAATTTTAAAAGTTGCAAATTCTCTCAAAATATGTATGCTTTAACATTATAATAACAAAATTTACATTGATTAAAATGCAGTACTTGATTTTCACGTGTTAATTGCAACTTATTAGTTTTTAAAAATATTTAGATGAATTGCTACTATGAGATAAATGAATAGTTTGAGGATTGATTATAAGACATTATAGAATTTGAATATTAAAATGAGATATTTGAACTAATAATTTAGTGGCTAAAAATGAAACTAACCCATATTTTTTTATACTGTCAACATTATTGGACCATAGAACAACATTTCCAAGCAAAATCTTGGTCAACTGGAAGCTAAGTTACGCGTCGCTGTAACACTAGAATAATTTCTAGATGATATATACACACATATATATGTGTTGGGAAAAACCATCGATTAAATTCTCCCCTCTTTGTGTGATAAAATGGGTTCTCCAAAAATAAGTTTCGACAAAGCCAATAAAACAACCAAAGCAATAAAATTAAAATAATCAACCGCACAAGAGACATATCAACTTCCACCATATCAACAATAATGGGATTACAAAGTCCTCTCTAGATATAACTAGAGGCTCACAATCATCAAGATAAAATACAATCTTGACTAAACAATAAGGTTCATCATCAGGATGGATTTCAACACATAGCATAAAAAGAAATCAGTTTTAGGTCTCAAGTAGGTATTTGGGAAAAACACCTTAGAGACACCAATTCGAAATCGGAACGAGTAGATGACAAGAGCTCGTCACAAGGATTCACCACGTCAAATTTGAGCACCAACGGATACCATTTCACTGCTCAATTGTCTTGTACAAACCCAAAAACTCTACCTTCTCTCTCTTTGCTTTCTCCTCACGCTCTCTATTTTTCTTTTGGGCACACCCACAGCAGCCACCCCTTTATTTCCTTATTCTGCGGCTCACACCCACGGCTTGTTCAATGGACAAGCCATTAATTCCTTTTTTTTTTTTTTAAATCAAAAGCTATTGGGCTTTTAGTCCATTATTGTCCAGCCCACAACATGGGGTGGACAACCCAACAATTCTCCCCCTCCGCATCATGTAGTCAGCTAGATCAAGCATGTTCTCTGTTTGCACGCTTCAAGTTTCTCCTTAGGCAAAGATTTTATCAATATATCCGATCCATTCTTACTTGTATGAACTTTCTCCAAGTGCATTTGCTTTATTTCATGTATATTACGAATTCAGTGATGCCTAACATCAATATGCTTGGAACTTGAATGGAATGTTAAATTTTTGGAGAGGTGGATGGCACTCTGACTGTCACTATAGACAATGTACTTCTCTTGTTGCAGACCAAATTCTTCAAGAAACTTTTTCATCCACAAAGCTTCTTTGCAGGCTTCAGTAATTGCAATGTACTCAGCTTTTATATTGGATAAAGCAACACATTTCTGTAACTTAGACTGCCAAGAGATAGCTCCCCTTGCAAAGGTCATCAAGAACCCCGAAGTGGATTTCCTGGAATCAACATTACCTGTCATGTCTGAATCTGTGTACCCTTCTAAAATAGGCTTACCACTAACAAAGCATAAACACACCCTAGAAGTACCTCTCAGATATCTCAATATCTATTTCACCACTACCCAATATTCTTTTCCAGGATTAGAAAGAAATCGGCTGCAACTCCAACAGCATGAGTAATATCTGGTCTTGTGCAAACCATGGCATACATCAAACTGCCAACTGCAGACGCATAGGGAGCTTTACTCATTTCTTATTTTTATTTCTCTCTTATTGGGCATTGCTTAGAAGTAAGTTTAAAGTTCCCTGCAAGTGGAGAACAAACTGCTCTTGCCTTGCTCTTATTGAACCTTTCAATAACTTTTTCAATATAACCTTCTTGAGATAGCCAAAATTTCCCATTATTCCTACCACGGGATATCTTCATGCCGAGTATTTTTTTTTTGCCGATCCCACGTCTTTCATTGCAAAAGACTAACCTAACTCCTTTTTAAGTTTCTTAATCTACTAATATCATGGCCAACAATCAGCATATCATCAACATATGGCAAGAGGATAATGAAATCATCACTGGAGTGTTTCTTAATGAACAATGGTCAGATGAAGTTTTAGAGTACCCCTGACTCACCATATAAAAGAATCAAACTTCTTGTACCACTGTATTGGTGCTTGTTTGAGCCCATACAAACTCTTTCGAAGCTTGCACACAAGATTCTGATCCTTTCCTTTAACTTTGAACCCTTCTAGCTATTCCATATAAATTTCTTCTTCTAAATCACTGTGAAGAAATGCAGTTTTCATATCAAGTTGCTCTATCTTTAAATTCAAGTGGACAGCTAGACTAAGAACAACTATGATGGATGACATCTTCACTACCGGAAAAAATATCTCTTCAAGATCAATACCTTTCTTCTGACCAAATCTTTTCACAACCAACCGAGCTTTGTACCTTAATTATGAGCTATTGGTTTCAGTTTTCAACCTGTAAACCCATTTGTTCTTGAGCGCTTTCTTGCCTTTTAGTGATTTTAACAAGTCGTAGATGTGGTTCTCACACAAGGATTTCATCTCTTCCTACATGGCGTTAGACCACTCTTTTTTTTGCTCATGAAAAATAGCTTCTTGGTAAGTTTCAAGCTCTCCACTATATGTAAGCATCACATATTCACTTGAACAGTGTCTCGAAGGAGATTGGCACTCTCTAGTAATTCTTTTCAATGGAGGCTCATCTAGTGGCGGTGGCGCTGCTTGCTTAACTTGTTCAACTGGAGGGACAACATCATCAACTGGAGGGACAACATCATCAGTAGGAGGGGCCTCATCATTAACAATATCTCCACCATTTTCTTGCATGTCTCCCCTATGATCAGTATTCACTACAGGTGGAGGAACTAGATTCAAATTGATAGGAATCTCAACAGAGGAACTGGTCTTTTTAACATTATCAGCATCATCACCAAGTTGACCTTTAGGGAACACAACATCTCTGCTTTTGACAATCTTCTTGTTCACTGGATCCCATAATCTGTACCCAAACTCTTCATGACCATATCCCAAGAAAATACACGATTTTCGTCAAGCTTGGACCTCTCATCTTTCGGAACATGAACAAATGTCCTACAGCCAAAAACTCTCAAATAACCAGAGGAGACATCTTTCCCTATTCAAACTCTATTAGGAACATCATCATTCAAGGCAACTGCTAGGATAAGATTAATCAAGACGACTGCAGTCCTCATAGACTCCCCCCAAAAAGTCTTAGGAAGCTTAACATAAGAAAGCATACATCTTATCCTTTCTTCAATGGTCCTATTCATTCTTTCTGCCACACCATTTAGCTGAGGTGTCTTTACTGGTTTTCTCAAGCCTGATTCCATGGGCTTTGCAATAGTATTCAAATGGCCTCCTGTATTCGCCATCATTATCAGCTCGAAATGGCTTCAACTACTTTCCTGTTTCTCTTTCAATCTTGGCATGAAATTCTTTAAAGACATCGAACATGTGGTATTTAGTTTTCAAAGCAATAGCCCAAACTTTTCTTGAGTAGTCATCAATAAAAGTCATGAAATAGAGTGAACCTCCAAGAGTTTTAGATGGAAGGTGTGACTGAAATGCAACTCTATGTATTTTTCTAGCTAAACAATCAACACAAGTTTAAAGAGCCATACCTTGCAAACTGAGGAGGAATTGCTTTCTAGTAAGAATTTGTAGTCCCTTCTCGCTAATGTGACCAAGTCTCTTGTGCCAAAGATCAATACTTACATCTTTCTTAATAGCATTTATCTCTTCCTTTTTGAGTTTTGCTTGTGTGACATAGAGCGTATTCATCCTCTTTCCTCTTGTAGTCACTAGAGAACCTTTGGTGAGCTTCCATTTACTTTCACCAAAATAATTAATGAAACCCTCATCGTCAAGTCTGCCTGTAGATATCAAGTTGAGGCGAATATCGGGTACATGTCTGACATCCTTGAGTATTAATTTGCTTCCAATATTGGTCTCCAAGCAAATATCACCAATACCCACAATCGTAGAGGCATCACTGTTTCCCATCTTGACATTGCCAAAATCACCGGCAGAGTAAGAAGTGAAAAAATCACCATGAGCAATAACATAAAATGAAGCACCAGAATCAATTACCCAATCACTCTCCTGGCATGCGAGGCTAACATAACTATCATCACAAACAATGACAACATCACCCTCAGTGACCACTGTATTAGTCTTTTTCTCATCTTTCTTTTCTCCACCCTGCTCTCTTTTCCAAAACCTACACACTTTCTTCATGTGACTTGGCTTGTTACAGTGGTAACACTTGAAACTTTTTCTGTTTTGGGATTTTCCTCTAGATGTATCCTTTTTGCCATGGCCTTAAGGATGCCTACTTGTGCTTATTCCATGCCATTCATGTTTTTCAGAAACAAGTACCTCATAAGAGGAGTCACCTTTTTCCTTTCTTCTGGTTTTTTCGTTGAGCAAACTGTCCTTAACCATCTCCATGGTTAGCTTTCCTTCTGACATTGAAGTACTTAGTGACACCACTAGTGTTTCCTAGCTTTCAGGTAATGAGCTGAGAAGTAACAAAGCTTGTAGCTCATTTTCAAGTTTCATCTTCATAGTTGTCAACCGGTTCACCAAGCCTCGAAAATCACTTGTATGTTCAGTCATAATCTTCCCATCTTTCTACTTTAAATTCACAAGCCTTCTAATAAACGTGGCTTTATTTTTGAAAGTATTTTTCCCATACATCGCTGCTAACTTTTGTCAAAGAGTATCAGCTTTGGTTTCTTCAGCAATGTGATGGAATATATTGTGATCAACCCACTGCCTTATTGTAGCATATGCAATATCTCCCAGTCCTTATACTCATTTTTTCTGGCTTTTCTTTACCTAGAACAGGTCTAAACAAATCTCTACAATACAGCATGTCTTGCATTTTCTGCTTCCAAATGGAATAATTCGACTGGGTTAATTTTGTCATTCCAAACAAATTTTGTTCATCCATCTCAACACAAAAGAATTTTTCTCTAGCCAACTAAAAGCTCTGATATACCACTTTGTTGGAAAAAAAAACCACCAATTAAGCTTTTCTCTTTTTGTGTGATAAAATGGGTTCTCCAAAAGTAAGTTTCGATAAAGCCAACAAAATAACCAAAGCAATAAAAATCAAAATAATCAACCGCACAAGAGACACCGATTTTTATGTGGAAAACCCTCCAATGGGAAGGGAAAAATCATGGGACCGTAGTCTGATATCAACATCTACTATATTAACAATAATGGGATTACTAAGTCCTCTCTGGATACAACTAGAGCCTCACAATCATCAAGATAAAACACAATCTTGACTAAACAATAAGGTTCATCATCAACAAGATAGATTTCAACACATGGCATAAAAAGAAATCAGTTTACAAGATAGATTTCAACACATAGCATAAAAAGAAATCAGTTTACAAGATAGATTTCAACACATAGCATAAAAAGAAATCAGTTTTAAGTCTCAAGTGGGTATTTAGGAAAAATACCTTAGAGACACCAATTCGAAAATTGAAACCGGTAGATGAGAAGAGCTCGTCACAAGGATTCATTACGTTAAATTTGAGTATCAATGGATACTATTTCACCGCTCAATAGTCTTGTATAAATGGACAAGCCATTAATTCCCTTTTTTTCCTTTTTTTTTTTTAATTAAAAGCTATTGGGCTTTTAGCCCATCATTGTCCAGCCCACAGGGGGCGGACCACCTCAACAATATATATCTGCCTGTGTGGATCAAAGGATCTAGCAATCATGACGTACAGTCGTGTGTTTGGAAAGTCAACTGACAGGTTAGCGGTGATCTATTGGACTGTTGTGGTACATTCTTTCAGAAAGCTGTGATGGAAAATTTTCTTATGTTTCTTGTAGAAATGGGGTTGCTTGTAAGTTTTGACTTAGAATTTCTTAGGGTCAATTCTTTGTGACTTGTAAATATAAAGATTTAGGACCCACGTAAGATGTAGTTTTTTTCTGTATGATTTCTGGAAAACTATTTGGGTCAATTTTTGCGGAAAGCAAATATATATTGTTTGATTTTACCGTCTAAAATGTAAAATGTCTCGCAATTGACATCGGAGCCGATCATTACGTTTTGAATTTTCTGTGATATAAACACTTATGTTCCGTTTGGTGAAATATTTTAAATTTAAATTTCTCATCTTAATTTTTATATTTTTTTAAAAAATAATAAAATTTATAATTAATCTTTAAAAAGTTAACCAATTCAAACTTAAAAATTTCAACTTAAATCATTTTATCAAACGGAGTCTTAAAAAAAATAAGGGAATGAAGTACATGAACTCATGTAATGGATGGATAGAGGGTAATGAGGTAAAATGAATATTGGATATATAGTTGATGGGTGGGTGAATTACATCAAATCTATATTACCTAACTGATCTAAAATTTTGTTTCTGACTCTATGCAACCGCCCCAATCACCACTAGTTGACATTTATTTTAATAAATCATCATACACTCGTGCTTAATTCATTCTATCACTTTTCAGTGTTCACTAATAGTGAAACGTTCATAAGTTCGGTATCAATTGTGTGATATTTTAAGTTTTAGATTGAAATAAGTTCTTTCGGGTTAAATCTAAAATTAAGATAAAACTTTTTTATCAGTGTTTCACCTTAATGGAAACAGTCCTGGAACTTTGATTTTACATATCCAGTAATAAAAAAAATACAAATAAATAAATAAATAACGTTCTATTTTCAGAATGAGACTACGTGTATATATAGTATATTAAATGTCTATATATGTATATAAATTGCACAGGTAGTAATTTTTTATGGTCGAAAAAGAAAGAAGTTTGGTATAAAACTTCATATATAAAAAGTTGCTTCATATGCTCTGATTGGTTGTGTACAAGCAATATTATAATTGTTTTTGTTTTTGTTTTTTTTTAAATTTGGAGGGGAAGGGTCTTGGTGTGAAATTATATGCAACCACTAAGTAATTGTGCTTCTCGCAAAATGAAGATGCTTTTCATGGAAATAAAACATTTTTTAATATAAATATAAGAGAAGACAGCTAATAAATACAATTATGATATTTTAATTGTTGGAGAAAACACCTCCGTACCCAAAAGCACAGTAAAAAAATAAATTTATCAAACATAAATAAAGAGAAGATAAAAAATTTATATAATTCGACAAAAATTGTCTACGTTTACGAGAGAAAGAGGAAAAATTCAATAATACCTTTAGAATTACACATCCAACAAACTCTCTCAATCTCTCTCTATCTAAAATTCCTTGTACTCTGTCTATCTCTTCTCACTTTCTTTTAAAAGGAGACACTCTTTCTCAATTTTTCTTTACCACATATAGGGGTGGATATAAAATCCACTTGTCTAATTCATCCAACTAAACCAATCCAATCCGTCCAAAAAAAATTTTAGATATCCAAACACTATTGGATTGGACTTGGATGAAAATTTGACTCATCCAATTATATTGAATTTGACATTGAATTTGAATTTTGAAAATTCAATATATCCAATAAATCCAATCCACATACTTATATTTTATATAAAAATAATTTATATTACACATTATATAACATATTATCCAATTTATTTTTTATTTTTTTTATCACTTTTTTGTCTTTCTACGCTTAACCCCATTTTGTGGTCCTTAAAAAAACGATCACCGTATATTCTCTCAAAAATCAAAAGAATCAAAACCCATTAAAAAAAAAACATGTTTTATCAACTTAAAATTTTTACTTTATTTAATATTTACTATGTTGGGTAATTTGATATATTGTTACATGTTGAATAGACGACGGAGGATTAAATTCATATTTACAAAATGTGTTTAGTCATATTTAGTAGGTTTTAATAAGTTTTTATGAAAAATAAGTATAATCCAATCATCCAATCCAATCAAGTCCAATGGATTTTGGATTAAATCGGATTGGATTATAAAATAAATTGGATTAGATTGATTGGATTTGAAATGATTTTTTCACAATTGGATTAGATAATGGAAGGTAAAACAAAGCTGGTTTCGATCTAATTCCTACCACTTACCACACATAACCCTAAACAAAAGATCTATTTTGTAGACCGCTAATGGGCCACAATTTTGATCGTTAGTCCAAACTCATAAAATAAACTTATCCTAACTTGAGTCAAACTTTAAAATACGTAACACTAATCAAGTTATGATCCTACTAGTAATCGAAAAACAAACCTATCATTGCTTGAAAAATCTGTCTGATATTATCGTCAAGCTTGGGTCATACAAATTCGACTTCTTTATTATTATTATTATTATTATTATTATTATTATTATTCGAAAGATCTCATCTCCGGTACCCAATTTTTGCCGAACATGAGCGGCCGCTCATCCAGAGCTCTTGGATGCAAAATGGAGGGTAGTGATGAGAAGGGGAAAGGGGAAGAGAGAGAGAGAGTTAGCAATGACGCTTCACTGCTCGATGAAGGCCGGGCAACTTCGCCCTGATTTCCGAGAAAGTGCTCGACCTTCTCTAGATTGGCTTTTTGCTACTGCCACATCCGGAAGCCGGACCACAAGGACGAGCAGCAACAAGGGAAGGTGAAGATTTTCTCTGGCGACGATCACCACGAGCTACCGATAAATATACAAAAATGCACTTTTGTTCGTATAATTTATTAGATAATTTAAGTTTTAATTGAGTATTTTGATAATATAAATTCATAATATTTTACTTTAGAAATATATAATATTCTGTTTATTTTGGTTTATTTTATTTTGTTTTCCTTTCCTCTTCCTTACCCTTTCTTTTTCTTTTTCTTTTTCCTCTATTTCTTTCTTTCTTTTCCTTCCTTTTCTTCCGAATCAGCTTTCTCCCGCATGGGTGAAACCAGCCAACTCATGCTTCTGGGCCAAGATTTCCTCCCACCAGCTCTCGTGATCTCAGGCCCGCGTGACCTCTGGGTTGCACGCATATCTCCTCCCACCTGGCCATGAGTCTCTAGCTGATTTCCCAGCTGGGTGGCAAATTTTTGCGACGGGTTTCCCTCTCCGGGCTCTTGGACATCATACCTGTTTAAGGTTGAGCCTTGCAGCAAGCAGGGAGGATTTTTGTTCATTGGTTTTCGGCTTAGTTTTTAGAGTGTTTTCTTGTGTTTTTCTTCTCCTTGTATTTTTATCTCATGTTTTCTTTTTAGAATTTTATGAGATGAATTGTAAGTTAGGTTAGCCACTTTGGTAAAGCTAGTGATAATTTCATGTGTGAAATGATCCAATTTAAGTTTAATTTTATTTTGATTTGTAAAGATTATAAGTTTTAGTTGATTGAATCTTTTCATCTCATTTTTCTATTCAAAATATTTTGTACCAATCTTTCATATAAATTCAGTCATACTTTGTTAATGTAATATTGTCACATTATGTTTTGACAAAGATTTATTTTATGAGTTGTCTTTTACAGTATTTTGTCGATTTTGGATAATTTGTAATGATCATCCGTTTTGTCCCAACATAGAGATTTAATCCACCGAACTACTTTTGTTATTTTTGTTGATTTTTAATTCTATGTGTTTCAATTATTTTTTGGGATGTGAAACGTGCAATTGAATCATAAATCGGTATTAGATTCAAATTAGAAAATAAAGTATATGAATGATTCACGACGCCTTACCTCATTTATTATTGAATTTTTCTCTACTTAAATTTTATCTATTTCATATTTTGTTTATTTTCTCTATCACAAAATCGATCAAAAATATATCCACTTTTTATTATTTTATTTCCTTGTCTTTATAACATTTAACTCTAATAATATTATTTATTTTTGTTATCTCCTCCATGTAGATACGACCTCTTTGCCACTGGCGATTTGGAAGCTGTCGATGGTTAGCCCCTCTCTACTCTCCCTCTCTCTCTCTCAAACTTGTCACGGCTGGACGTCCAGCTGCCGCACTGAAGAGTTTTCCTATCATTATTATTATGACTACTTTTATTATTATTATTATTATTATTATTATGACTACTTTTATTATTATTATTATTATTATTATTTCTTGGCATAAAGGCATGGGTTTGGGTTACCTGTTGATGGGTGATCACCCCCATGAAGGAAATTAAACTCTTGTTTTATTTTTATGCCAACTGTACCTTACATCATTAACGTTGCCGCAACTGCTAACTTAAATATCCGAGGCCAACAGAAGCCTTTTTTTTTTTTTTTTTTGGTATTAAAGAAATGAACGCATAATTAATTTGTTATTTTATTTGATTTTATTCTTGCTATTAAGAATGTTGGCATAATAATATGCAGACTAACGACTGGTGAAATTAGTCAACCACTAGACAAACTGAGGCCATTCCCATTTTAATAATTTCGTGCGTCATTCAGATAAACAATATATATATATATATATATATAATTATTTATTTACATATAACTTGAAGTATGGGGATTCTAACACTATATTTTATAATAAAATTATATATGAAACTATCACAAAGAAAGTTAGGCCTATATATCTAAAAATTACACTTGGAAATGTGATTTGATTAATATGTTTATAAATTTAACACAAAAGAATTACTGGTGATAGTGACATAACGATCGTGTCTAATTTTTTTTTAGATCTCCTCTAACCTTAGCACTGGGTTTAATACGTCGTACTACACGTTTTATAAGGGCCAAAATTGTGATATATATTCATGTATATAAATTGTCTAATAAATCCGAAAAATAGGTAAATTGTGTGAATTTTCCATTAGTAAATGACAAGTACAAGCCATGCATGTAATTAATTAGTATAAAAGATTTGGGAATATGTTAGGATGTGACGAAATTTGAATTTGGGATTCGGAAGGCTAACAACATCAATGTTCATGCTTAAAAATTTTTAAGAACACGGGGGGCCTACCATTATTTGATCAACAAACTACAAATATTACTAATAAATATGTTGTGTATTCAACTCTATTATCTCCAACTATATATATTCTTAATTGCTAAATAATTAACAACAGTTGTTTAGTTCTCCCCATAAAAAGAGAAGGAAATAAAGACAATAACAACACTAATGCAAGGAGGCTCAAAGAAATTTTAAAAAAAAAAAAAAAGTACTTAATTAAATGACAAAAAAATATAAATATGGTGAAAAGCCTAAGTATTGAGTCCAAATTTCAGTTAATTAGTAGCTATGAAACTTGGTTTTACCCGTTTGATATCTCTCCCTGTGTTTTTCACTCTATCTAAATCTACGTCTTTTTCTTTTTTTCTTTTTTTATTTTTTATTTTTTATTCTTTTTTTTAGTATTCATACAACAACAACACTCACATAATCTCATGGGACAAATCGACTACAGGAGGAGGACTCTTGGTCGACATCTAAATCTACATCCTTTATTCCATAGCAAATGGTACTTAGAACTGTAAGCCACTTTGAACTTTAGCCTCATGCGTGTTGAATTAATTAATTTCTTGTCTGGTGGACTATATATCACATATCAATTTGGTCTTAGTTTGTAGAATCAGTTAGAGAATATATTACTGATCACTAGAAGATTATCAAAGACTTAACCAATGTTAGCTACATCGAATTCACTAATTAACTAGCTAGCTTCCCCTCTATTTGATGCAGGAGTGACGCAATCATTTTTCTAAAAAATTACAACATTGAAAGAGATGCAATCAATCTTTTAGACACTACTCACTACTAGACTCAAGAATCCATATTCCCAAGTACTATCCTTATATAACCTTATTGCGAGAAGCCCATTACCAATCTGTGGGTACACCAAATGGACGGGCTCATATAGTACTACTTCGAGGCGTAAACCTCATAGACCACGTCCTAAGTTCATGTATGATTCTATGTCACACCCAATATGTATAAATGTATATTTATAAGAATATATAATTTCCTCCTTCCTGGTTTCACTTTTGCAACATATAATGATAATGATGATCAGTTGACTGATTTGGAGTAGTGATATAGGTGGTAACTGAGTTCACCATTTTGGTATATTCTTCTTTGATGATCAGGTTGTTGCCTCTAGGATTAGTTAGCCTCTTGTTAGGTTGTCTCTAGCTAGCCATGAAAAAAAATCTCAATATTCCCTTGTTTTGTATAGACATTTTGAGAGCTGCCCACAATATTTTGTGGCTTGGTTGGAAATAAAAAGATTAACAAACAACAACACCAACCTAGAAACAATGGCAAGGGTCACGCTCAAAACAAGAACAAAATTGAATTTGTTAAATGGGGGTTCCTTTTTACCACTTTTTTTAATCAATTTTTTCTCTTTTTCAAATATTTGTCTTTTGATAATTTGTTCGAATTACCTAAAAGGAATTTTGGTCATATCTTGATGGTTTTTCATTTTTGCATTGTTTCTAACTAGTCATCCGTGACAACAGACCATGGCAAGAATCATGCAGCTATTGTGCCAGCTAGCCTATATATATATATATATATATATATATATATATTCGTTCCCACATTCGTTTCCTCATTATGGAGCAAATTATTAACTAATTAATTAATTTAATTATTTGTTATCATTTTAAATATTTGCTTTTTATTTTGTTTGTTTGTGTGAAATCAGCATGGAACATCCATTGGTGAGATCAACCAGCCATTGCAAATAAATTCAAGAGCATATTAAGTAACACAACATGCCCTCAAAATCCTATATATATAGGTCACTGCTCTTTGGATTTGGGCACTCAAAACTCAGCTACATATCTGCAGAAGTTACTGGAAGGTTCCGAGGAGTTCAGAGATGGCATTAGTACATTATTTGAAGCATGGAGATCATGGGAGAGATTCTTTATCAAACTCTCCGGTTTCCTTTTTCTTGATTTTTCAGAAAGCCATTCGTAACGAGCTCGATGAGCTTCATCAAATGGCAATGGCACATCTCAGTGGCCAACAAAATGCTGACATGAATATTAACCTCTTGGTTGAGAAATACCAGTTTCTGTGGTTGATTTATAAGCACCATTTGGATGCCAAAAACGAGGTATAATGTGCATGAGCTAATTTTTATTTGTTTATTTTCTTCTAGTCTTGTCGAATTTAGCTTGTTTGGTTGGTGAGAAAAAATGTTGGGAATATGTGCAGGTGATCTTTGCAGCTCTTGATTCGAGAGTGAAGAATTTAGCGCATGCCTACTTGCTTCAACACAAGGATGAAAAAGATGTTTTCGATCAACTTTTGATGCTTTTAAATTCTGAAACATTGCAAAATGAAGTCAGTTTCCAAAGAGAATTTGTGTCCTTGACCGGAGTCTTGCAGATGTTGATTGCCAAGAACATGGCTAAGGAAGAGGAGCAGGTAGAGTGTACATGTGATAATATATATATGGTATTACCATATATGACGATCAGATTTTGTTTTTTATATCAGTAAATATGCAAGTGTCAAAAACATGATATGGGTTCGTGTATTATAACACTAAACACAACATGCCAATGTGGATAAGGTTAAAAGTTGACTATTAAATAGAAATTACGGGGGTGTTTGGTGAATTAGTTGAGTTTAAGTTGAGTTGAGATTTTTAAGTTTAAATAGTAATTTTGTTGACTTTTTCAGAAAAGACAAAAAACTTTTTCAGAAAAAGACAAAAAACATGATGAAAAAAATACAGTTTAGTTTAAGTTCAGTGTAAATGTCAAACGGGATCTATATTATCAAAAAGTAGCATGTGATTTAAGTTGAAAATGATAAGGTTGATCATGACATTTTTTAAGTAGAGAGACAGGAATAAGCACATGCTTAAACAATATTATTTTTTGATTAGTAAACTCTTATATTCAATAGATTTTGGGAACCGCTAGAGAATCCACTAAAGAAGTTGATTTCTTTTTCTAACTATTGTATCTTATCTTTTTGGTATGGTCAATGACTTTCCAGCAAATGAATAATATTAAAATAAAATAAGTTGACAAGAAAAGGAGAGAAGACTTTGTTTGTGTCAGTGTATGACTGTACTATGAGTATGTCTGAAGTGGTGGTGAATTTGATAAATTATTCGAAGGGGATAAATTTGACTGTACCAAATTTGATAAATTTGGAGCGTTTTCAATTTTCTTTTTTTTTTAATAAATAAGTGAGAGCCACGTATCTATTAGAAGGGATAACCTGACTTTGAACATAGATAATATGGGGATGTGGAAAGACGATGTGGGCTGGACCTATTGTGGGCCTTCTAGAAGCTAACTTGGGGAGAGCCATGGTAAATAAGTGTGTGCTTCGTAGCCCAAAAGTAAAATTAGCTAGCAATCTTGGACGAGGCTCTAGTTTTTACGATCTAAATGATACAAATTTAAAAATTATTATATTAATATAATATTAAATTAAATTAAAGTTTATGTTATTTGATCAAGATGAAAAAATTTGTATTATGTTAGTCAATAGATGAAAAAATATAGTTATTTGAGTTTTTTTTTTTTTTTAACACATTGACACTACAAGCCTTGGGATAAATTGTCTTGCTTTCCATATTAAAAAAAAAAAATCTAAGATTATTCTTATCTCACTCTCACTTTACATGTAAACTTTAAAAACTCTCACTTTACCTATTCAATCAAAATTTTAGTTAAAACTAGACAGAAAAAAAGTGAGTTAAGTACAGTTATGTGGCCTTTTCCCGTTTGTTTTAAGCAAAAATCCTGAAAGAATGGATGTAGTGAAAATCCAAGGACAAAATGAGAGATTTTAAAATTTTGAAAGTAGAATGAGCGTGATCCTAAAGTTTAAGGGAGATCTAAAATTCTATTAATGGAGTCCATATTGTTGCATCAAGGTTGCCATGACACTAAAAGTTGATTTATTAGTATTTCTGTTTCCTCTTCTTATCCAAAAAAAAAAAAAGAAAAAAAAAAAAAAGGCAAACAAACTTTCTCGCAAAGTTACAAGGCTTAGTAATAACAGAAAACATTATAAATTAAGCACCCCATAAATTTTATTTTTCTCATTTTTTCCCCTTGTTGTCTTTACTTTATGTTTTGATAGTATGAACAAATATGACACTAGTCTAAAATTTTCTTTTATTTCAGGTGTTTCCCGTACTTCAAGAGAATTTCACTCTTGAAGAACAAGCCTCCTTGGTATGGCAGTTCCTTTGCAGCATGCCCACTTACGTATTGGCCAAGACACTTTCATGGCTGTCGGCTTGTCTTTCGAATTGCGAACATCACAGTCTGCTCGAGTGCTTGGGCAAGATAGTACCGGAAGAGAAGCTTCTCCAGCAGGTAAATATTCGAACTTGATAAGAACATGAAATCTTCTGTCTTTCACCAAGTTAAAAAGCTAATTTAAACATAATTTTTATGAAAAGGCGATTTTCAACTGGATTGGAGGGAAAGATTCTCATGATATGAAGTTGATTAGTCCAATGGCAAAAGAAAACTGCGAAAGTGAGCATACTGGATCACATCCCATAGATGATATGCTACTCTGGCATAAGGCTATCAAAAGAGACCTCAAGGAAACATTTGAGCGGATTAAAACAACGTATCTCGCTGGCGATTTCACCGCTCAATCAGCTTTTGAAGAAAGGTTGCGGTTTCTAGTTGAAATCTGCATCTTTCACAGGTATCTCATTCTTTTTGCTGTGTAATTTGGCTACCTAAATTTGTGTACTATATGGAGAAACTTCAATTTTGCTGCATTATTTTTCTTTGTTTCCGGTTGTAGTTTTGCCAAGGACAAGATCGTATTTCCGGCGGTTTATTTAGGGACTTCATCTTTCAATCAACGTGCTGAAGTAGAAAGTAAATTCAATGAGTTTTGGACTCTGATTCAAAGTGCCAGAACAGTCTCAATTACACCAGCCGAATTTCATTTAAAGTTATTTTCTTGTGCTGATCAAATAATCGAAACCTTAAACAGACAATTCTACATTGACGAAGTCCAGGTGATTTTTACTTAAATAACACTTCTGATAGAACACCTTTACCTTCGTTTTCGTAATAAAAGCCAGTGGACTATGTACATGATCACATAGATGACCAAAAGGAATACTTCACTCTTATTCCTTAATTTGGCTATTCTCTCGACCTGTCTAGGTTCTTCCACTTGCTCGAGTAAACCTAAAGGTCGAAAAACAGCGAGTAATTTTGTATCAAAGCTTGTGCATGATGCCCTTGAAATTGATCGAGCAAGCCTTACCATGGTTGATAGGGACAATGAACGACGAGGAAATGAAAAAATTTCTAAACAATTTGCAATTGGCAGGTTTGGATTACTTCTTAATGAAGCTACTTGTATATAGCACAAACATTGGTGTTACATATTTCTTACCGACATTTTTTTTTTTTCCAAGCTCCAGCATCAGATACCGGTCTTGTAGATCTCTTTTGTAGTTGGGCTTGTAAGATTGGTAAACAAGATTTATACTCATCTTCAAGTGCAAAAGGAGTCTGTCCTACCATAAGATCGTTTCACGTCGATGAAGAGTTCAAGAGTAACGGCCATAAATTGCAATTTGATCATCACTCTTTTAGTTTCCCGGGTTTAGGAATGACCAATAACAATTTCAAGGTCAGTTCTCTCTCTACAGCTAAGTCATCTTTTTCGTTTGCCTCTCAGAGTTCTGGTTTCATCGCTTGACTCCAAGTCTTTGTGTCCAGGAAACATACGACGGATTTTCTGCAGAACAGCCGATTGATGTCATATTCAAAGTGCATAAAGCCATACGCCGAGACCTGGAATATTTAAGCGTTGAATCTGGTAGGGTTAGGGATGGAGATGAGGCTTTTCTACACCAATTCATCGGAAGATTCTGTTTACTCTGGGGTTTGTACAAAGCTCATAGTAACTCCGAGGACAACATCATACACCCGGCACTTGAATCCAGAGAGGCGCTGCGGAATGTGACTCGCTCATACATACTGGATCACAAGCAAGAGGAGAGAATTTTTGAAGATATTTCTTGTGTTCTTTCTCAGCTTTCCCAAATTCATGGAGTCACCAAATGTGTTCACATCAAAAAGGACTCAAGTACTAGAACCTCCGAACTCTCCTCGTCCAGTCATAGTGATTGTGTGACAAAATATTCCGAGCTATCCACTAAGCTTCAAGTGATGTGCAAGTCCATAAGAGTGATGATAGGTCTGCACATTTCAAGGGAAGAACATGAGCTATGGCCATTGTTTGGAAGCCATTTTTCTGTGGAAGAGCAGAACAAAATCGTGGGCTTCGTATTAGGGACCACGGGTGCCGAAATGCTTCAGTTATTCTTGCCATGGGTGACTTCTGCACTTACTCAAGATGAAAAGGATAAAATGATGGAAACATTGAAGCAGGTAACGAGGAATACAATGTTCAGTGACTGGCTTAATGAATGGTGGAAAGGAGCTTCGGGATCACTGAAGGAACCTAATACACCAGAAACCAACGTATCACCAAAAGGTATGCGGAAAGGGGAAAAAAAAAAAAAAGGATTGTTTGTTGTGTGAAAAACTACAAAATTTGCTCATTTTTCCTCAATTATGCTGGATTTTTTAGGAAGTATGGGCCAGAGTGATCGGATGTTTATGCCCCGTGACATCAAAACTGTTTATCTGGACTCAACTTCCGGTCAAAAGAGAAGGGCAAATCGTCTTCAGAGTTACATGGCTGGGTTGGTGTCAACAATTATGCTCTTAACAACTTCTCTTTTTTAACTTACAAAATATTTCTAACCATTAGTCCTAAAGTCACCTACTATCAACTGTCTTATTTTCAGCCATTGGACAGCTGCCCAGCAGAGACTTACTCAAGCAGGTGAAAACCTAATAGGAGAGACACCATCATTCTGCGATCCTGAGGGGAATGTATTTGGATGTGAGCACTACAAAAGAAATTGCAAACTCCGAGCAGCTTGTTGTGGCAAGTTGTTCACATGTTGCTTTTGCCATGACAAAACGAGTGACCACCCAATGGATAGGTAAAATTCTTGCATAGCTACTTAAGTATTCGTTTCGGTCTACTTATGATTGATATTATGCCCGCCATTGCAGGAAATCAACAACGGAAATGATGTGCATGCGATGCCTGAACATGCAGCCAATCGGGACTAAGTGCACGACACCTTCATGCAAGGGATTGCCAATGGCCAAGTACTACTGCAGCATATGCAAACTTTTCGAGGATGAAAGGTAGATGGGTTCTATTTGTGAGTTTTGAGTTTGTCACTAATCAATTTCATAAAGGAAAGATTAATAAAAACACTCCTAGTTTTCAAATCTGATAGCTCCTACCTGAACCCATCCCCTCCCGCCCGCTGAACTAGACCCGGTGGTGTAACTCTTATCTATTAACTAGAAGCATTGAAGAACTATTTCCTAAAGTAAAGATTTTCAATAGAACATCAAATTTTCTTTGTACCTAAAAGTCTTCGCAATCTTGTGTGGTCCGAGATGATGCAAATAGAATGTGAGAGAGGGATTAACTCAATCTTCCACTTACACATTCTGCATTTCCTCAATTCTTGAAACTTAAAACTAATATATATACATACAAAATATTAAATAAAAGGTTATAAAAATGAAAATCGTACGTTACTTAGGTTAGAATATAAATAACAAAAAAGTTGATGTTTTACACTGTCTTTTTCTTTTACTACTACAGACAAGAATAAACTTACAAACTAAAGCTTCTCAGCAAACTGTAAAATGCTGGTTAAGAAGTTGAGCGGGGATAAAATGAGAGGTACCAGGCATGCCTTCCTGTTACGACGATTACTCGAGAAAATTCAAGACTTCGTAGTAAAAATAGCGTCGGGATTTAAAACCAAAGTCGTCCTAAATTTCTTTTCATCCCTCTCTCTGTCTTTGCAACGTAGACTTGATAATTGGCTTGTAAATTTAATCTTAAAACTCTTCCTTAATTTGTATGCATTGACCTCGTTTTCTTACTACAGGAATGTTTATCATTGCCCGTTCTGCAATATATGCCGCATCGGAAAGGGTCTAGGCATCGACTATTTTCATTGCATGACCTGCAACTGCTGTCTCTCTATAAGATTGTTGAGCCACAAGTGCAAGGAGAACTGCCTAGAACCCAGCTGCCTGCTCTGCGACGAGTTCTTATTCACATCAACCACACCTGTCAGAGCTCTACCTTGTGGCCATTTTATTCATTCGACTTGCTACAAGGTAATTATATCTATCTCAATATCTTGGTTCCTTTCACTTTTCCAATTTGACATCTCTCTGTCTCGATCTCTCTCTCTCTCTCTCTCCCTCTCTTAGCTTATTGTTTGAACTTTATCTCACTCCTTGTGCTATAATATTCTGTCAGGCATGCGAGCCGAGTCCTTATAGATGCTTAGTCTGCAACCAGTCTTCGGGAGACAGAATGGTAAGAGAACTTATTAACTCTAACGATGCTATATTTCACCTTTAGCAATGTAATCACCGTAGATATGATAGTATATCAAAACCGTCACATAGCAGGGTGGAACCCAACTATCGCGCATTTCGTTTTTCTCTGATCTCTCGCCATAACTGTGACTGAAAGTGATTCTCCGACCAAAATTTTGACAGAAATCAGCAGAAACCTCAGTATTAGTGATTGATGATGGGGAGATGAAGATGTACAATCAAACCAAAAGAGGAACAACGAAAACCTCATCATGGACCGATGAAAACTTGGAGAAACATGCTTTTAGCTTTGCAAGGTTTTTGGTAGGTCAAACTTTCTTGTTGGAAAATGAATGTTTTTTAGGTTATGATGCAACTACATATTTTTAAGGCACTCTATATATCTACAGGCAAAGATATTCTCTCCTCTTCTGTTACGGTTTGGTCGCGGAAGGATACAAAGGGTCGGAAAAGTAATACAAAATGTGGTTGAAGGAAACACAGGCAAGGACACATTCTTGCTGTGTTGCTTTGTGCTAGGCTCTTTGCTGGTGTTTTGTGCTGTGAGCAGTCTTATAGTTTTGCTTTCTCTCAAGCTTGTGAGAGGAGGAAAATTTATTGCTCCATGGTAGATTTACTCCTGCGTTTGTTTCACAGGAAACTGAAAGTAAGTTTATCCCTGATTCTGATTGTTTGTTCAATAAATTGTGCCCGGGTAGGAAAATAAATGTTGTAAAAACTGGTGTTATTGAATTTGTTTTTGTTATTCTATATGAAAATGTTCAAATGGCAGCAATATTGCTCTCTTATCTCCGGATATTCCAAGTATAAATCTTTTTGACACACTAAAATTTTGAACTCAGAATGAAAAAAGTTTAATTAAAATATACAGTAATTTTATTTTCTAATCATACAAGACATAAAACTGATCGTTTAGCCAAAATCATTCTTGTTAATAAATAAACAAATAAAATCTGCTTAAAAAAAATGGGAGGGAACATAGGGACTCGTAATACTTTTTATATAGTATTTTTATGTAGGGAATTTGTTAATTCGTACTAAATCACGCTTCATCTTCCCACTAACTCTTACAAAATCAACTTAGAAAGAGAGGGAATCTTAAGGCTTACAAGCCCCCTGTTTCTCTTATATTCTTTCTATGTGGGACATTTGCAGAATCTATTAGGTATCAATCATGTAGATCACTTCATATCTAACATTCCACCGTGCTTTATCTTCCAAGCTAGGTGTGCAGAATCCATTAGATAGAACTTACCGTAGTAAAACCAGTTTATCCCCCTCTACTTATCCTATAATATTTTCATATTAACATGTCTATTAAGTTTGATTAGGTATATTTGCTATCTAATTTTGTACTTGCATAGATATTTGGATATTCTCGTCTTTACCCTCTGAATTTTAAGATCATTTACACTTCATCTCCTAAACTTTAAATTTAACCTCATTTTACCCTTTCTAAGTTAAACACGGACGCAAAAAAAAAAAAGACTTAAGTACATCATGTGGTCTTTTTCTATTTATTTTTAACAAAAATCCTAACAGAATAAACTTAAAAAGACTAATTCTCATATTTTCTATATGTTTTTAATTGGAATTATGATAAATGCAGTAAAGTGGGGTTAAATTCAATGTTCATGAAGCAAATTGAGAGTTTTTTAAGTTCCGAAGGTATAAGTAAGAGTTTACCATAAAAATTTTGAGAAAATAGATGAAAATAATCCTAAATATTTGGTCCTTAAATGATAAAATAATGCAAGGTAGGTACAAGTGCTAATCTGAGACTTGTAATCAATTTGAAATATTTATCCACAGAAGCAAAAGAAAGCAAACATGAGTCATACTAGAATTCAGATATGTATATTAGGAAAGCGAATCACCAGTATGATCCAGAAACATAATTATGGTAGGACTTTCTACTAGACTATTGTGTACAAATGCAATCTCCCCCTATTATACACACAACCCTGATTCTTAAACCATTCTACAAAATTATATTTTCCCCTAAGATACAGGCTGAATATATAACAAAAGAGTACAATTCGTATACAACTATCAATACATATTCGGTCTACCATGATCATGATAGAACGAAAATCCATCTGCCGGCGTCCCAAATGACCTACTACTAGTAAAGGGTCTCCGTAATCCATCATCGGACTGTATCCGTGGCATTAAGTCCGGAAAAGGGGGATATGAAGGATGAGGAGGATAGTTATTATAATTATTGATCGAGGATAGGCCAGTATCTAAGCGAGAATTGAAATGAGAATTCAAAGTGGAAGCTCTTGATGCTGACATCACAGAACTGCTTGTGAGAAACCGACCGTCGGGAGGAAATCCTGATCGACTCTCTATGGAAGGAGTAGTGACAAACCGATCAGGGGTGCTGACAAACCGATCAGGGGCAGTTAACGCAACCCCATTATCAGGATAATATCGTCCTAAAGATAAGCGAGATCCAGTTAAAGCAACCCCATTATCAGGATAATATGGTCCTAAAGATAAACGAGACCCTGCCCCGGGGAAGTTGGCTCGAGTACTAGCTTCTTCCAGAGAAAAATCAGTTGGTAGTCTGAAAAGCCCACTACACCCAACAGGAATCTCAACTCTGTCCTCGACTCTTGTAACAGGTTGAGGAGGCTCAATGGATTGATTAACAGTAGTAGCGGTGATAGTAGTACCTTCTAATGGCAATCTGTTGATTTTCTGCTGTAGCGAAAGCTTTGCCTGTTTGAGTGCATCCAACACACCGCCTAAAGCAACAGGCGGATTGTGAGGTACCAATGCATAGAGGTCATTTTGACTCCCTGAAAAATCCCTATTACGGGAACTACTGCCTGTGTCAGATAAAGTGCCGCCATCCAAAGACTGGTTGGGCAATGACCCTTGCAAAAGTGGGTCGTTATGGAGGCTTTCTAAAGGTCGAAATTCACGGTTTTTAAGGCTCTCTTGGGCTTTCTTTTCCTTTGCAATTGGGAATGCAAATTCTTGAGCTGGAAATCTGGAGGCAACAGGGTCGGTAGTCCTGCTGGTGCTCATCCGAAGCTTCAAGTCTCCCATTTCTACGTGTGAAGGTGGTAGGAAGCCATTAGCCTGTGGTTTGGACGATTCTTTAGGAACATCTACTTTGTTTGATTTCGCCTCCAAGGCTTCTGAGATATCTCCCTCAACATTGTACAGTGTTTGAGCCTTGACTTCATCTCTTTCCTCAGTTACATCGGAGTGGTTCCCAGGGTCATATGAATCCTGCGTGACCCAATAATCAAACAGTTAGAACTTGACAAAATGAGATCCCGAAAAAATAAATTTAGGCAATGGAAACAAACTTTATTAAGTAGAAAATCTATCTAAATAGAATAAGAAATTGAGCATAACCAAGGAGAAAGACGAGATTCTTTAAGCAAAAAAAAAAAAAAGAGAGAGAGAGACAACATTTCATTTTGCCAACTGCACACCGATATAAGAATATAATGTGGAGAAAAATACTAAATCCTCTAAAGAGTGATTGGTTTAGAAGATTGAAAAAGTAATTACCTTTATTTAGTCATAAAGATTGTCATCATTCAAGAACTGATATTTCAAGCCCAAGGATTTATTATTTTTTATTTGGCAAAGAAAAAAAAAATAACTTTCATATTCAGCATTCAAATTTCTGAATAATAAGAAATTCTTTCACCTGAAGATCAAGGAAAAGCAGAGACAAGACTATTATAGCTAAACAATAGGGACACTCGTATCGTGAAAAGCGCCTAATGTCTAAACCTAAAAGACGATGGAACAAAAAATGACTGCAATAAGCAGAGGAAACGCCTTTTTTTTTTTTTTTCATTTTTTTCATTTTTCTTTTCCCTGGAAATTTGCTTTAGTCCCATCAAAAGATAATTTTTCCTCTTTAGAAAAAATAGTCTGCGTAAAAGCAACAAAAAGTGCAACAGTTCTTATCAGTTAAGGTCAAGAATAAATGATAAAGCGCGTGTCTAATTGTAAACATGAAACAGATCATCAGTTCTATATCCCACAAAGGTATTTGCATGCAGTGCAGTTTACAATTAGTCTTGTGATATGGCAACGCCTTTCGAGGTTAAGTTTTCATAGAAAAATAATTGAAAGGGCAGAAAGAAAATTAAAATCGCTGCTACTGAATTTCCTCATTTTCTTGGACTTGAAGAAGAATTTCAGAGCATATTCCAACAATAAATGCAACTATCCACATCATTTGATGAATTTTCTTGTCAACAAAGCAACAGTTAAAAGCCATTCATGTGTTTGAATTACCAAACATCCATTTAAAGGTTTTCATAAACACGTAGTTTTGTATTTGGCAGCAAATAAACCGTTACCTACATAAGCATGCGTTTTCTATGACACACAGATTTTGATAAGCATACCGGTGTACTGGTGTTGTTTTCTCTATACTTCTCTTCCCATTCCCTTTGAGCCTTTTCCATCTCCTCATATTGGTCAATAAGTTGTGCCCGGTGTTCTAGTGCCTTTTTCATGTCTCTCTCTTCCCCATGGCCGTTGACATCCAGGTGATCAGGTATGCTTCTGTCATTTTCGACAATTCCTGGAGGAGTATCCTGAGATAGTACTTTCTCAATTTCAGAACCTTCTCTAACAATCTCAGGCATAGCATCCAAGCGATCTGCATCACCTTTTGAGAGGGTAGGAGCTCCGTTTTCTTGAGAATCAAAAGTGGTAGGCTTTGTTTTGTGCTCCTCAACCACCAGTCTGAAAAGACAAAACAAGTCACCATTAGAATTTTGAACAACATAAGACCCGTTTGGCAAAGTTCTATGCTTGAAAACAGAAAGTAAAAGCTCTAGCTTTTAAGTTGGATTAAAAAAATGTTCTAAAGACATAAATGAGAATTCTTTTTGTCATTCATAATAAAATAAGATACTAGAATCATGTTTATTTAAAACGGGCTTCTAGCAACTAAAAGCTCTTCCAGTAATTCATCGAAGAACTTTCAAAACCTGTTTTTGGGCTCAAGAAGCCAAATTCTGGAATCTATAAGATCGGCTTAACAGGCCCCTTCCAACAACAAAAATTTTCAATTCACTATACTCAAAATAACACCACCACCAAAATCCCCTTTCCCAATGTTAGGCTGCAGTCTTCTATTGCTTGCAGGAAATTCAACGAAATGTAAAATGGATGAAGGTGACATTGGAAATTTGCAAAGCTTGGTTTTTATGTTCGATCCTAGTTCTTGCACTTGTTACTGGGTCTAAAAATGCATAGGCTCTTCATCAGAATAATAGCGAAACACTAGACCTCCACAAAAACCAAATAATCTGGCTAATCAAGAGAAAAAAAAAAGGGGACAGAATGAATATACTGCTACCTAAAACTAGAGAGAAGGCAGAGAGGTACGACCAACCTGGTTTCCCTGTGTCTTATCTGGCGGCAGGATTTACCTAGATGATGTTTTGGAGAAGAAGAACCAAATGATGATGACAAAGCATTCCGTCTTCTCATAGACGGATCCTTATACTTTTCACGAGAGCGTGATGAATCGCTACGGCCTTTCCAAGATAAGCTTCTACTATTTAGTGGAGAAGAATCAATGTCAGAACCGGAAAGTTCTTCCATGTCACTTCTTCTTTTGGAAACAACAGAATGCTCCTCTCCATTAGGATAACTATTACCCACCCGGGAATCCTGGTGGGCTTCCTGGTCCGAGTCTGAATCAAAGGTCTCGGAAGTGTCACTTATTCCACGGTTCTCCAAAATGGAGAGAACATCCACTGTGGCTTTCTCAGCCATCTTTCTTTGAAGAGAAACGATTCTAAGTTGTTCCTCCAGTTCCTCTACCTAATTTGCATTGGAAACAGAAAAAATAAATCAATATACAAACAAACAAACAAACAGTTCATAGATTTGCAAAGAGTGACATTAAGCATACCCTTTTCTGCAGTTCATCAGCTCTTTGCCTTGCACTTCTCGAGACGGACCTTTCCGTGAGCAACCGCGCACGAAGGAACTCGATAGTCATAGCAGTAGAATCCTCCACGCTGGAACTACTCCTGAATAATAAGCACCCACTTTGCTCAAAATGAACTCAACAGAAAAAAGCAAAGCCAACAAATCAACAGATGGTTATTGGTTCGGGTCCTTGTGTGTCTAGATGCCTACATCTAGAGCAAAAATAGCCTCAACACATAAACCAAACAACACCAAAATTCACCATTGCAGTCATTTTCCAAACTAAAGAAATACAAAACCACCACCTAAATTGTCACTGAATAAACATGAATCTTATAAAATTTACCATCAACAATGATAAAGACAAAAAAAAAAAAATAGTTTAGAAATGAGTAAGTTGTAAGCTTTGAATAAAATATTCCAACAATTTTTGCTATTTTTAGTGAAAATTTGTAAAATACCAGTTCAAGGAACCCAACTAGCAGCAAAACGGCAGGTCTAACTGGCAACTCAAAAAGTCAAAATAGTTCAATGCTCAAATAACCCAAGAAATTAAAAAGAGAAAAAAAAAAAAGTTTAAACTTGACAATTTGAAGCTAAAGGACACTAGAAATAAACAAATTGGAAGATACCCAGATGATATTTACCTCTGATCTTGCTTTTCCTGATTGGAATTAGCCATTTTCAGAGCCCAAAAAAAAAAAGCATAAAAAATCCAACTTGAGAAAACTCAGTGCCTCGGAAACGTGGAATTGAACAGAACCCAGAAGGGCGAAAAGCAAAAGAGAAATGGGGGCCAAAAGTTAGAAGAAATACGCCATTAATAACCCTAACGGAGATCCTTTTCTATTTTTTTTTTTTTGGGTTGGATTTCACTGTTGAGAAGTACAGCCTCATCTCTGGATAGAGAGAGGAGAGAGAGAGAGAGAGAGAGAGAACGGGGTCCGCTGGGAATGAACAGAGGAAGCTTCTTTACGCGACCCGTGGAATGAATCGAAACCAAACCAATAGAAATGATTTTTTTTGTGGGGCCAACTACTACTTCATTTCTTCCGGTATTCTTAAGCTTTTTTGAGTTGAGTTACTTCTTCCGCTTTCCTTTTTTTTTCTTTTCTTTTTTCTTTAATTTCATCATGACACCTGGGATAATTCGGCAATAAAATCTCATTAATATATTTTATTAATAAAACTTATTTTTAAATTATTCTGATATATTTAAATAATTGAGATATTATTTATACATGATAATTATAATATATCATAATTTATAGTATTATATATTAAAAAATAAAAAATAGAAATTCAAAAAAAATTAAAAAGAAAACTGGTATTGCAATCGTCTACCAACGACCCCCGACACAGTGATGATGCCGAGGAGGTCCCCCTTCCCCGATACCGACACCCCCCCCCCAAAACGCCAACCATATCTGACTTTAGGGAGGGAGAGGAGGAGGAGGGGGAGCGATGGGGATTAGCTCGTAGTCCGAGGGGGAGGGCTCGCATGGAGGAGGGCTCTAGGCTCACGGGGGGTGGGCTTGTCAATGTCTGGGGGGGGGGGGGACTAGCTCATCGACCAGGGTAATCTGTGGGGAAAAATGAGTAGTTTTTTTTTTAATTTATTTTTATATATTATTTGAAAATTTTTTAGTTTATACAGTATGAAGTAAAATGCATAATAATTATACATACAAACAACATCTCAGCCTTTGATTATGTATTAACGGTTTAAAAGAAACTCTACCGATAGGTATATAAAAAGGGTTCTACCATAGTCTTTTCCCAAATATATATATATATATAATACTTTATTATTAAAAAACATATAAATGAGAAATTTTGAAAATATACCTTTAAATATAGTCATGTATAAAATTATCACTGAATATTCCTTCAATCACTTATAATTTATGAAGCTAGGTTTATTAAAAAAGAAAAAGAAAAAGGAAAAAGTCTTATAATCCTAAAATATGAGTCCTAAAATGAAACACAAAAAAAAACAAAAACAAAAGAAAACAAAAAACAAAAACAAAAAGCATGAAGCAAATCAATTAAACAGAAAATATTAATTGACTTGACTTGTCCCTCTAGAGCTTGTTGTTCTTTTTATTAAATATCTAATTCTGTTAATTTTTTTCAAGAACATGAAACAACAATATTCATATTTTTTTTGAGTAATTATACCACTTAAATCTTTGTCCACTCGACAATTTCTTTGTCCACTCGACAGTTTCTTTGTCAGTCAGTATAGTATTAATCTATATATCCCATCAAGATTGCTTTTTGTTGAGTTGCTTTTTAGAGTGCACTATTATGTGAAAGCTTTCGCTTGACTTCTGTTCCATTTGACCTAACCCATGACAAATTTGTTATGGTATTCGTTATAAGGAACCTATCCTAATATCAATTATGCTTGAAACCACTGCAATTATATATCGTGCCAACAAGAAGTGGACTACATTTAGTGCATTAAAAGAAGATGGATTAATATTGGCCGTCGAAACCGCTGGATCTAAAGTCCCAATTTACCCATCTTTTGTATCAGACTCTATATTATCTTCCTTTTCTTTTCTTTTATTTCTCTGTTCCATTTCTTCATAACACAGTAATATATATTTATATAAATATACATATATGTGATTGCATATAGTTCGAATCTTTTGATTTTACATGTAAAAAGATATATCTGTGATATAAATTAGTTTTTTTGTGCCATAAACGAATCTACAATTTTAAACTGTGCATCTTTTATTTTTGTTTTAATAATACTGGTAAAATAAAACGTGTATATATATATATATATATATATTTTTTTTATACTCTATCATGAAATATTTTTATTTTTTGTAAACTTAAATTTCTTTTATTTTTAAAGAAATCCAAGTTATGAATTAAGAAAAACAAAAGGATATAAGTTTAAAAAATAAAAACAAAATTTTTTTTTAAGTAGTATGAATATTAGAACTCTATACCTTTTGATAGAGTCCAGTATAAAATTACCGCTATATTATATTTATAATCACAACAAAAGAATATCTTATATCAGGCAACTCTTAAGATTATTATTTGTTAATTTATTTACTATTACTATGCTATACTAAAGGGGCTTAATTTTGTTATTGTGTTTCACTTTATTTCTCTCTCTCTCTCTTAGAGGAAGCAAATAACTCTGTTTTTTTTTTTTTTTTTTACTTTTATTTCTCGATATTTTGGTCACATTATTGTTATTATATGTTAGATGATTGCTAAATATGATTAGACAATGATTGTTATGAATGTTCAGAATTTCGACTCTGTTTTTTTTTAATTATATTTTTCCTCCATAATTATGTCAATCATGTTTCTGTGTTCATATAATTTGTAAAACTTTAATATTTATCTTTATGATATTATTCTATTACTGTTTTTGTCACTAGTTTTTTTTATTGTTATTTTCTTCTTTTCTTGCTATAAATATTTTTAAAGAAAGTTTTTATATAAAATTTTAACCTTGCTATGATTACCTCTATATAGGTTTATAATAATATATATACCGATTCATTGTTTAATTTGATATATATTACTGAATATAATATTATTATTACCATACGTTAGATAACTATTGAATATGATTTGAGAGTCTTTATTGTTGCTATAAATGTTTGGGATTTGTATTGTTTTTCTTTTTTAACAATATATTACTTTCATAATAACATCAATTATGTTTCTGCCATTATGTTATTTTATTTTTATTTTTGTCACAGTTTTTTTCTTTCTTCTATTTTCCTTCTGTATTTGTTGCAAACATTTATTAAAAAAATTTATATAGATTCTCAAACATTTCACTTAGTAGCTAAAGACGATGTCGAATTATATTTCAGTTATTCTTAACGTGTATTGTTAATAATAGAAGAGATATGAGCTTGCTATAATGATTTTTACTTAAAGATATAATACAAATATCAGATTATTTGTTCATTGTGATATATGTTATTGAATATATTAGAGATCGAAAAAAAATTTCCTCCTATTTTCGTTTTATTTTTGCTCCAAGCATTTTCTCAAAAAAAATTTCATAATACAGATGTTAGATATTGTTTATTTGGTTTAGTATGTGTCACTGAGTATATTAGAACCTAAATTTTTGTCTTTTCATTGTCTTTCTTTTTTGTTGCTATTATTGCTTTCTCTTTTATTTTTGAGCTTTAAATAAAATTTTTCCCTTTTTTTTAATTTTACCCGGGTATTTTTTTTCCTTTTTCTATTTGTTTATGAAAATTTTGTATATAAATATTTTTACAATTCGAAATTGTTGTAATTTTTGTTTGTATAATTTCATTTTTTATATCACGTAATCTTATAATGTAATCAAAGATTTTTGATTTAAATAGATTTAGATTAAAAATATTACTGCTGATAAAATTATTTGTAGTTTATTTTATTGTTTAAAATAAATTCAATATATACATCGGCTAATTAACTACATTAAATGCGATAGATAAGTATTAATCTATTTACTATTTAATTAATAAATATAGCTTTTTAGTGAGAACATATATAAAAAAAATATTATGGAATAGAAAATAATTACTTAATCAATTATTATGTACAATAAAAAATAAAATTGGATAAGTAAAATACCATATAAACATCTAAAAAAATTAGCTGTAACAATCAAATTGTGCTAATTAACTACATTAGATGACATATATATGTATTAATCAATTCATAATTTAACTAATAAATATCACTTTTTTGCGAAAAAATATATGAAAAATTATGGAATAGAAAATAATTATTTGATCAATTATTCTTCATCGTAAAAAAATAAAACTGGATAAGTAAAATAATATGTTAAAATGTTGAAATATCGAAGTCATATAAAGATCTAGGAAAAAAAAAAAAAAAAGGGTTGACACAATCAAATTGTAGTATTAAAAAAAAAAGGATAGTGTAAAAAACTAAAATAAAGAATTAAAAAGTGATATATGGAAATTTTGAAGTATAAGAGCTCTATAAATTTTCGACGAGATAAGAAATGTTGACCTTTTTTCCATTGTGATGAAGTTTCATGATAGAAAATATATGCTTGACTGTGATTAAATTATTTTTTGTGTGGTATTTTGAATTTGGCTATTTTGGATGTGTAGTGGATTTCTAATTTTATTTATTAACTCTATTAGTTTATCTTCTTTCTATTGTTTCGTTACATTTAAATAAATTATTATATTTTTTTTATTGTTTAAGTCTCTAGATTTTTCATTTTATTTATTATCTGTAGCTTTTTTATTGAGACATATTACTGTGTTGTGTTATAACGAAAATATTTTTTCACTTGGTCCTATATTCATGTCTCTGGCGTCATTACCTCTTAATTATTCTACTGTTTATTTTATTTTGTTATAAATAAAATGTTTCCTCATTGTTTTCACATTTATGTCTATGATATTTATTCTTTAATGATAATTCTTTTTGTTGTCTTTTTGTTTTATATCAAACACAAAAATAATAAGAATGAAAAGAAATTCTCGCAAAGATTTAATTATTCACAACGTCATTAAAATCACAATTGTATAAATAATAATATGAGACATCTACATCTACGAACCCACAGTATTCAAATGATCAATTTGAGGAATTAAACATAGAAATTAGTACTAGTTATCGAACCAGATTCATTTAATTATCTTCAATTTATAATAATGATCAAAGAGCATCAAATCTATCTTTGGAGAGCTGTAATATATCATCAACTCAAAAAAGTTATTTCTTAATCTTAAATCTCCCCTTTATTTTTCATAAAACTATTAGGCTTTATTTGACATTTAAGTTTAATTGTAACTAAATTATACTTTTTCATCTAATTTTTTTTTCTAAAAATCAATAAAATTTATAACTAGTTTTTAAAAAGTCAACCAAGTCCAATTTAAAATTTTCATCTCTAATATATGAACCAAACGCAAGCTTTACTTAAACAAATTTTTTTACAAACATTTTGTGACATTTTTTTAAAATATAAATTATTACTTAGATTCAAACGATGAATATATGATTTTAGATATTGTACTTGCACATGACAATACTGTGGATCGTTATTTTGGAGGAATGAATAAACAGAAATGCAAATCTACCAAGACTTTTTTTTATGTTGTCAAAATAGAAAAATTTGCACACCTTTAAACAAAAAAAAAAAAAAATTATCAATTTTAGATCAACTATTAGATTATTATGGAAGACTTTTAAGTGTAAATTTTAGAATATATATATATATATATATATTAGAATTTATAATTTTATGTTTGTTTTTACTTCATTTGAAGCAAATATTCAATCAAATATTAATAATTTATTGGCACCTTATATATTCAAAATTAGTGGTAAAATACACCATATAATTGGATCTTTACTTCTAACTAATAATAATCCTCCAAAATTTGCACAATTATATATTAATGATACAAAAAAGGGTAATTTCACTTTTAGCACCTCTGAAAAAAATAATATTAAAAACAGCAGCACTTTTTGTTCTATTCAATTTCAGCACTTACCGTGGGGCCCAGTAGCATTTAATGTATATCAAAGTACAGGATTACCCTCATCTCCTACCCACGAAATTTTCTCTCTCCCTCGCATGGCCGAAAAAAGTTTTTTTTTTTAAAACCACCATGTACAGTGGTTTAGAGAGAGAAAACTGAAATCTAGAGAGAGAAAACTGAAAACTTATTTCCGCCTAGCCCCCCACCACCCATTTTGAAACCCGAAGCTTCATATAATATAGATAAACTTCCATGTAAAGAGAGAAACTTCCATTTACAGAGAGAAACTTCCATTTACAGAGATAAACTTCCATGTACAGAGAGAAACTTCCATCGAAAGTTTCTTTTTTTTTAAATTAGAATTTTTTGACCTTTTTAAGTAAAGGTCATAACCATTATGACCACCCGGTCATAACCGTTATGACCATAACCTGGCTTTTTTTTTCGAATTTTACATTTTTTACTATTTTTATCAATGGTCATAACCATTATGACCGCCTTGTCATAACCGTAATGACCAGTTCTTTTAATTTTTATTTTTAAAGCATTAAAATTTTTCGTTTGTTTTATTTTAAAAGAACTTTTTTAACTATTAGTTATTTAGCTATGGTCATATCCATTATGACCACCCGGTCACAACCATTATGACCACGCTTTTGTTTTATATAATTAAAATTGTTTTAAGTCGAACTATTTTCACTATTTTTTAGCGGTGGTCATTTCCATTATGACCACCCGGTCACAACCATTATGACCACCCCTTTTTTAAGTCGAACTATTTTCACTATTTTTTAGCGGTGGTCATTTCCATTATGACCACCCGGTCACAACCATTATGACCGGTTTTTTTTTTTATTAAAAATTTTTTATTTTTTATGTCGAACTATTTCACTATTTTTTAGCGGTGGTCATTTCCATTATGACCACCAGGTCACAACCATTATGACCGGTTTTTTTTTTATTAAAAATTTAATATTTTTATGTCGAACTATTTCACTATTTTTTAGCGGTGGTCATTTCCATTATGACCACCCGGTCACAATCATTATGACCGGTTTTTTTCTTTTTTTTAATTTTTTTAAAATTTTTTTGTCGAACTATTTTTTGGCGGTGGTCATTTCCATTATGACCACCCGGTCACAACCATTATGACCGGTTTTCTTTTTTTTTTTTTTAATTTTTTTTAAAATTTTTTTGTCGAACTATTTTTTAGCGGTGGTCATTTCCATTATGACCACCCGGTCACAACCATTATGACCGGTTTTTTTTTTTTTTTTTAATTTTTTTTAAAATTTTTTTGTCGAACTATTTTTTGGCGGTGGTCATTTCCATTATGACCACCCGGTCACAACCATTATGACCACCCCTTTTTTTTTTTTTTTTTTTTAAATTTTTTGTCGAACTATTTTTTGGCGGTGGTCATTTCCATTATGACCACCCGGTCACAACCATTATGACCGGTTTTCTTTTTTTTTCTTTTTTTTAATTTTTTTAAAATTTTTTTGTCGAACTATTTTTGGCGGTGGTCATTTCCATTATGACCACCCGGTCACAACCATTATGACCGGTTTTCTTTTTTTTTCTTTTTTTTAATTTTTTTAAAATTTTTTTGTCGAACTATTTTTTGGCGGTGGTCATTTCCATTATGACCACCCGGTCACAACCATTATGACCGGTTTTCTTTTTTTTTTTTTAATTTTTTTTAAAATTTTTTTGTCGAACTATTTTTTGGCGGTGGTCATTTCCATTATGACCACCCGGTCACAACCATTATGACCGGTTTTCTTTTTTTTTTTTTTAATTTTTTTTAAAATTTTTTTGTCGAACTATTTTTTAGCGGTGGTCATTTCCATTATGACCACCGCGTCACAACCATTATGACCGGTTTTCTTTTTTTTTTTTTTTTAATTTTTTTTAAAATTTTTTTGTCGAACTATTTTTTGGCGGTGGTCATTTCCATTATGACCACCCGGTCACAACCATTATGACCAGTTTTCTTTTTTTTTTTTTTTTTGGCCACGTCAGTTTGATGAAATCCATTTGGACTCGTTCTGTTTTCATGAATGTGAAACAGGGGCAATACATTTCACTCTTATTAATAATAAAACGCGGTTTGCATGGATTAATTTAACCCTTACTCTTGAAATTGTATATGTTATTACACTATGACATATAAAATTAACAAAAAATTTGAGAAAAATACAATTAATGGGAATGTGTTAAATGAAAAAATAGTATATGTCTCAGGCGAATTCCTTGTCGACGTCGTCATCACTTTTGTAATTTCCTTCAATTTTCCGGTTGGCATGCATCCACAAGTAACATGCTAGCCACTCCCGAAATAGCCTCATCCGTCCACCTATTACCCAGTAATTGACGTCCCTCCCTTCTATTAAGCATTCAGCAAATTTTATGGTAAACACTCCACAGTCGCCCCTGTTGAACAAATGACAAAGATTATTAATTTTCACTTCAACTTTTGTTTTCAGTATACAAGGGAGAAATGTGTTTTTCTTGCACTCACCCATTGGATTGTTGAGGGATGTCTTTCATTATGTTGATTGGTAATGGGTTAGTTCCAGCAGGTTCTCTTGGTTTGAATTGATACAAATCTAATCGTTCAGCCAGCAATGGAATGAATATTGATAAACATTCCATGCCTGCTCGGACCTTGACATTGTGACCGCCTTCATGCTGCAGAGAGTCGTACACGTCAATGGTCCAGCTTTTCAGATCCAACTTCGCTAATACCCAATGTTTAAGGTCAGCCAAATGCACCGGTATTAGCACAGTCATCACGTCAAACCATGATGCCCCAGTCTGGACATTAACGCCAAGCATTATCTTGAGTAAAGGCTCACAGGTTCCCCAATCGAACTTCTCGGGTGCACTCTGGTGTAGACGCCACAACGATCGAACCTTTGAACAAAAATAAGTGTCAACCGTTGTCACCCTCCGTTGCTCCAATTCGGGGAACTGCCTGATCTTCTTTCTCAAGTAATAAAAGGCGACATCAACGTGCTACATTAACATAACCAGGCGGTTAAAAGATACTGTACAATATTCGAGAAAGCAAACATATAATAATGGCTGTGATAATGGTTGATAGCAGACTGCCGAATTTTAAAAAATGTCATGTACTTACTTCGTCCCATAGCCAAATCGGGGAGGTAGCTAATTCATAGTACCAGGTTTTTCTTCCTACCTCCATGCACCCGAAGTCATGGGGTTTGTCAAGTTTCTCATGCTTCGCACTGTAACGTGGAGGCCGTTTACTGAACATCAAGCATACATATTCGAAGGACACATCAGTGCAATTCCAATTAACATCCTAAAAACAGACATTGTTAAGTTAATCTACATTACCCTTGAGGTATCTTCTTCAACAATCCTTGTTTTAACCACTCCCTGAACTCTTCTAACCGCTGTTCAGGAGGTTCCTCTGCGAGACCTGCTGGGAGGGCATAATTCGGGTCGGCCGGTTTCTTCGAAGGGGATCCATCGTCAGTCTTACGACCCGATGGCCGTTGGCCAAGCCTTGATAGTCTGGCCCTCTTCTTCTTGGGGATCTACAAATACCAAATTTAAACGAGTTAATCTAATTGACTGTTCCATTATTGGTAAAATTTTAATTCTCAGCTATGCGTCACAACCACGTCCGTCAACATATCCTCTCTGGATTGCTCGTCAATCATGACAAGATCATGTAATGGGATGTGGTCCTCCCTCTCTGGCCCCTCTTTCCCGACCCGCGACACTTCAGGCATTGCCCCCTCCCTCGCGCCATCGACTCGCGAATCCTCAACACTCGTCTCGGCTGCCTGTTCCTGTACATTGTATTTCTTAAAATGTCATACAAAATTGTACACATGGGAACCACACCAATCAGGTATATTCATGTATAATTCTACCTTTGTTATCTTCTCCTCGGCATCTGCATTCCAATCGATCCCCTTATCGGCAGTAAGGAACTCCATTGCTGCCTGCAGCCCTATATCCGCATAGACATCGCGCTCAGGGGAAGGAGTCTTAAAATCTTCCGACGCCTTCCTCTTAACATTAAGAACATCGCTGCTCTCGACCTTCGGGACATGCTGTGCCTGACCGAACTTCTCGGCAGCATTCTTCGCCTTCAACAATTTCAGCACCCTCCTCAACAGTTTTTTCGAGCGGGTTTGTTCCTTTTGTATATCCTCTATCTTCTTATTCAAATTATTAACATGTCCTCGGATCTCATTCTGGAACTCCACCCACGCGGTATTGATATCCGGGGTCCGCCGGGGGACTGACGACTTGGGAGCTGGTAATTGTGGCAGGCCAGTCGGTCTATTCAAGAAAAGGCGAGCAACATTCCCGGTCTTCAACTCCTCCTCGGTTGGCATCAACTGAAAAGATATTGGCTGCACACATGGCGTAAAATTACTATCCTTATACTGAATGTATTATTATTATTTATTATAATAACCCATAACGAGTCAGTGAATCTTATTATGGTATGACCGTGTTGGTCATAACGATTTTGACCAGACGGTCATAACGGTTGTGACCTGTCTTAGTCAGTACGTTTATGACCAACACGGTCACAATGGTTATGACCGCCCGGTCATAACGGCTTTGACTACCACTTGTTATGGTATCGGAATGTGAATTACCTGTGATTCGCCAACCTCCATGAACGCCCGCTGAACGTCATCAAATTTCACTGTCTCCGCAGTGGTCCAGGACGCCATACGCGGAACGGCCTGTGAGTAGTTGGTTGTAAACTTGGCAGCCATCGTTGGAAGTGTCTCATATGCCCATACGAGTATGGCATGTGGGAACCCAGGAATGCTGTAATGAACTGTGCTAACTTGTTTTTTTGTCGTCTCTTCGAAGAAATCCTATTCTCCACTGTAGCACAGATTGCAGCACGGGTTGCCTCCCATGATAGCACACCCCAAGGAAAATCGTTGAAGGCATCCAAGTTGTCTGCCAAACCGAAATATTTGGGATCTATTTTCACCGTTATAGCATTGACAAAGGATCGAGAAAATAATGTACAAAAGGCTAAGTTTTACGGCATCTTCGTCGTTGTCAAACTTAGCATTGGACAGTTGTAGTTCCAAATTTTCCCTCGATACGCCCTTAACCGTCGAAAAATATCTTGCCATTAATCTGCTCTCGGACGACCGGTAGATGCGTAGACCCTGCACATTTTTGTCCCGGTAATTAGGCAGAACTCCATTATGGAGAATCTGGCCATTTCGTCTCCAATCTCGAACCACAGTGCGTCACCCATCGTTGTGTGGTTTGTAAGACGCATAACAATGTTGTGGAATAACTGGCCAGCCCAACCTAGAGACTCTAGATGTAAGAAAGGTTGTACACATGGCTGGTCTTGACGGAGGCCAACTGTCGTGGAGATAACCAGAGGCTCAGTTTCTTCCATGTCTCGTTAATGTTATGAAAGTATTGATTTGGCCCGTGTTATCTCAGAGTCTGGTACGAGTCGGATATATTGCCCCTGTGTGAATGGATAAAAAAAAAAAAATTTATTACAAAATTTTGATGAGTCGGTATTAGCACCATGGACGTGCCGCAAACTATAGTTTGACTAAATCAAACATCGATCAAAGATTTACCTCTTCCTCCTTCGATATCTTGGAGGAGTTATACTCGTTTCGTGTACATCCATTCTCCCTTGTTTCTCTCAATATCTGTAATTGTCACCATTCTACGGATATGGAATCGCCGGTTTACGGCTATAGTAGATGGTTGACGACGGTTATGCACGAGACGTCTGGTCGAAAACGATACGATTTCTTCTTTCTCTCTCTAGAACCGGTGTTTCCCTCTCTAGCAACTGTAAAAGCTTTTTTAAAAATTTTAACCCAATAGCGGCATAGGGTGACTAACTATTACGCGTGGAGGAGATGAGGGTAAATTTGGTATTTTGTCACTCAGAGTCGTACAAAAGACTGTTGGTATTCCATGTCATTTCGGTCATAATGGTTGTGACCGCCCGGTCACAACCATTATGACCAGGTAAAAGCGTTCAACACAAAGCTTCTCACTATAGTCATAACCATAGTTACTGACGTGTCACAACGAAGTTTACCGCCTTCTTCGCTACGGTTCCCAAAAGTTACTGAGTTTTCCCTGCAGGCATTTATGCCTCGATTATCGTGTAACTTTAACACTAATAATAATATAATAATAATATTCGAAGGTTTAAAATTATTTTTTAATTAATATAATATTAAATGTTTTTTTAAACATTATCTTGCGTCAGGACTTCGGTCACAATGGTTGTGACCGCCCGGTCACAACTATTGTGACCAGGGTAAAGGCTCCTGTTACACGTAATTCACCCCAGTCATAAACCATTGTTACCAGAGTGTCACAACGAAGTTGACCGCATTATTCCTACGGTTCCCTAGGTTAATCTAATGATGTTGTTTAGACTGCAGGCATTAATGCCTCGATTATCGGGTAACTTTAACACTAATAAATATAATAGTTATATTTTATCATTAAAGGTTATTATAATTATATAACTTTTAATTTTTTTTTACAAACAGATAACGAGTCAGGACAGGACTTCGGTCACAATTGTTTGACCGCCCGGTCACAACCATTGTGACCAGGGGAAATAATAATAAAATTGAACAAAATTTTATGTCATTATTTTATAGTTGTTTATAAACCATATTGACAAAGGACCTCGGTCATAACGGGTTTGAAACACTCGGTCACAACCATTGGGCCCACGGTAAAATAAGCTTTACATAGGGGCTAACACTCGGTCATAACGATATTGACCAGGCGGTCACAACGAAGTTTACCGCCTTTTTAAGGCCCAGCCCCAAAAGTTGATGGCAGGATATACAAATATGAATATACTGCCTCGGTTGGCGTACACCGTTAAAACTAATAATATTATATTAATAATAATAAAATGATTAACAATGTAATTACGTGGAAATCTTTCGGTTAATCTGATTTTGTTTTTTTTTGCATGGCATTCAATAACCACTGAGTTCGGTCACAATGGTTGTGACCGAATGGTCACAACCATTGTGACCATTGAAAAAATAGTATTACACAGATTTCGTCCTCTCGTCACAAGGACGGAGTTGGCTTTGTTCGACGGGGCCTTAAGGGTACTGCACTCGTACACGTTTGTCGGTTGTGTCCATAGCCATTACATCTACCACAACGAACGGTCTCGGGATCTTCACCTTGGGACAAAATCCTTCGAACTCGTGGCCTTCCGGGACCACGCTTCGTTTTGGGAGGATTGACGATTTGCGACCGGATTGATTCAGGCACATCCCAGCCATCAGAGCTGCCAATAGGATGGACTACAGCTGAATAACAACCATAAAGATAATCTTTCGTGTAGTATGCCGAGCAATAATTGTATGGATCTATCCGTCGGTGGTTACACACGGCCATGGCATGAGGGCATGGAATTTGATCTACCTGAAATCGTCTACACGTACATGTCTTTTGGCTCATATCAACGATCCATATTTGGCTGGCATTGTTGGTGACAGCGTACTCAAACTGATCGGCTGGCCGCGGCTGTAAGAAGTGGAAATTTAACGAATTTAGTAAAGTTGGATTAAGGGAAAATCCGCATATACCAAATACGTGGTGGCAGTTGGCATGATAACGTACCGTTACTTTTAGGCCTATTGAGAAGTTGGTGTGAAGCATCTTCTCAGCCTTTGGAGCAAGCTTCGAAGTCAATTTTAGGGCCTCCTCACGCCTGTTGACAAACCATCTTTGTTGTAGTTCCCTCAACCATTCATTAAGAATCCAACTGGCATTAACCTGGCTTTCCGATCCACATTATTAAATGACTCCGCGATGTTGGTTGTCATGATTGCATACCGACGACCGTTGAAATATGCTCGCGACCACTTTTTCGGATCGGCCTGCATGAGGTATCGGTGCATGTCGGGGTTACGAGTACGGATTGATTCCATATGACGATGGTGCTCACTTAAAAGATACGACCTAGATGCACCATCAAAATATGTCTTCAAAGGGCCTTTGAAATCCTTGTACTTGTCTTCAGGTTTGCAGCCAAGTGTTGGACGCATATCCGAAGGCAGCCTCCGATACACGGAGTTTGGCTGCATACTCGATACCCTTATGCCTATCAGCGACAATTACAAGAGAATCTCTAGGCCCGATTGAATCTCGGAGCTTCTCGAAGAACCATGTCCAGAGTCGTTGCTTTCGGACTGAACGATACCAAATGCAAGTGGAAATATGCAGCCATTTGCGTCGTGACCGCAAGCTGCAAGAAGCACCCTCCAAATTTGGCCTTTAATGCGGATCCATCAACCACAATTACTGGCCGACAATAAGGCCAACCGTGCTTCGAAGCAGCTACGCACATGTAGAGACACTCTAAGCAATTTGATGAGTCGGTCTCGATGTCAATGTCGGAACCAGGATTTTCCTCTTAACCATTTCAGCCACGAGGGAAGAACTGTAATGTAATCAAGTTTACTTAACAGTTATTAAAGCCTATTATAAGACTTATAATGTCAGTGATAAACGTATTATAAAGATAGAGTAAAGGGAAATGCATTACCATTGTATGAATCTGAATCATTGCCCTCAAGCTGGTTAGTGCTGCTTCCTTGCCTCGCCATGCTCGGAGATAATTGAAGAGACTCCAAATTCGGCCTGCATGTCTCGCATGATTTCTCGAGGTCTATATGAGGTATTAGTCGGATCCAAGTATTTTGCCTTGACACACTCCCCAATCATCCAACTCTTGGCTTGACGATGATGCCCTTGAACAATTCGATTGACAGGTATGGACGTCGTCGAAGCGCTTACGACAAACATTTCACTACCTCGCATCCTGGTCGCACGCAATTGCCATGGACATTGTTGGATATCTATACATATAACGTGTAACAGAGTACGGTCGACCTCTTCACTCTGAATTGATAGTGTTTCTCATGGCATCGTGATGAAGATGGTATTGCAACAACTTTTTGTTAAGAAAAATACAGTTTCTGCAAATTGCGACAGGTGTATAATCAGCAACAAACTACTGAGCCAGATAACCTGTCAGGGCTTGGTACAGTATCGGATTGAGATGTTAAGTTATTGGCAAAAGAATGATCTCCAATGCTGACGTCGACGCTATTATCGTTTGATTTACGAGCATCACCCCCAACATTCAATTCGTCAACATGAGGTGGAAGCTGAGGGCAACGAGTAATAGGAGATGAAATTTTTTATTTTCTCATCAGCATTTGCATGGCCTCATCACTCTGTGCACCCACTCTGGAGAATTGCCCGTCAATGTGGTTGCTTTCACCCAC
>CM046364.1:5191778-5215851 GCA_025413025.1 Ficus hispida | reverse complement strand
GTCATTTCCAAACTAAAGAAATACAAAACCACCACCTAAATTGTCACTGATAAACATGAATCTTATAAAATTTACCATCAACAATGATAAAGACAAAAAAAAAAAAATATAGTTTAGAAATGAGTAAGTTGTAAGCTTTGAAAAAATATTCCAACAATTTTTGCTATTTTTAGTGAAAATTTGTAAAAATACCAGTTCAAGGAACCCAACTAGCAGCAAAACGGCAGGTCTAACTGGCAACTCAAAAAGTCAAAATAGTTCAATGCTCAAATAACCCAAGAAATTAAAAAGAAAAAAAAAAAAAGTTTAAACTTGACAATTTGAAGCTAAAGGACACTAGAAATAAACAAATTGGAAGATACCCAGATGATATTTACCTCTGATCTTGCTTTTCCTGATTGGAATTAGCCATTTTCAGAGCCCAAAAAAAAAAGCATAAAAATCCAACTTGAGAAAACTCAGTGCCTCGGAAACGTGGAATTGAACAGAACCCAGAAGGGCGAAAAGCAAAAGAGAAATGGGGCCAAAAGTTAGAAGAAATACGCCATTAATAACCCTAACGGAGATCCTTTTCTATTTTTTTTTTTTGGTTGGATTTCACTGTTGAGAAGTACAGCCTCATCTCTGGATAGAGAGAGGAGAGAGAGAGAGAGAGAGAGAACGGGTCCGCTGGGAATGAACAGAGAAGCTTCTTTACGCGACCCGTGGAATGAATCGAAACCAAACCAATAGAAATGATTTTTTTGTGGGGCCAACTACTACTTCATTTCTTCCGGTATTCTTAAGCTTTTTTGAGTTGAGTTACTTCTTCCGCTTTCCTTTTTTTTTCTTTTCTTTTTTCTTTAATTTCATCATGACACCTGGATAATTCGGCAATAAAATCTCATTAATATATTTTATTAATAAAACTTATTTTTAAATTATTCTGATATATTTAAATAATTGAGATATTATTTATACATGATAATTATAATATATCATAATTTATAGTATTATATATTAAAAAATAAAAAATAGAAATTCAAAAAAAAATTAAAAAGAAAACTGGTATTACAATCGTCTACCAACGACCCCCGACACTGTGATGATGCCGAGGAGGTCCCCCTTCCCCGATACCGACACCCCCCACCCAAAACGCCAACCATATCTGACTTTAGGGAGGAGAGGAGGAGGGCGATGGGATTAGCTCGTAGTCCGAGGGGGAGGGCTCGCAGTGGAGGAGGGCTCTAGGCTCACGAGGGGTGGGCTTGTCAATGTCTGGGGGGGGGGACTAGCTCATCGACCAGGGTAATCTGTCGGGGAAAATGAGTAGTATTTTCTTTTTAATTTATTTTTCATATTTATTTGAAAATTTTTTAGTTTATACAAGTATGAAGTAAAATGCATAATAAATATTACATACAAACAACATCTCAGCCTTTGATTATGTATTAACGGTTTAAAAGAAACTCTACTGATAGGATATATAAAAAGGGTTCTACCATAGTCTTTTCCCAAATATATATATATATATATAATACTTTATTATTAAAAAACATATAAATGAGAAATTTTGAATAATATACCTTTAAATATAGTCATGTATAAAATTATCACTGGATTATTCCTTCAATCACTTATATTATAATTTATAAGCTAGGTTTATTAAAAAAAGAAAAAGGAAATGTCTTATAATCCTAAAATATGAGTCCTAAAATGAAACACAAAAAAAAACAAAAACAAAAACAAAAAAAACAAAAAACAAAAACAAAAAGCATGAGAGCAAATCAATTAAACAGAAAATATTAATTGACTTGACTTGTCCCTCTAGAGCTTGTTGTTCTTTTTATTAAATATCTAATTCTGTTAATTTTTTTCAAGAACATGAAACAACAATATTCATATTTTTTTTTGAGTAATTATACCACTTAAATCTTTGTCCACTCGACAATTTCTTTGTCCACTCGACAGTTTCTTTGTCAGTCAGTATAGTATTAATCTATATATCCCATCAAGATTGTTTTTTGTTGAGTTGCTTTTTAGAGTGCACTATTATGTGAAAGCTTTCGCTTGACTTCTGTTCCTTTTGACCTAACCCATGACAAATTTGTTATGGTATTCGTTATAAGGAACCTATCCTAATATCAATTATGCTTGAAACCACTGCAATTATATATCGTGCCAACAAGAAGTGGACTACATTTAGTGCATTAAAAGAAGATGGATTAATATTGGCCGTCGAAACCGCTGGATCTAAAGTCCCAATTTACCCATCTTTTGTATCAGACTCTATATTATCTTCCTTTTCTTTTCTTTTATTTCTCTGTTCCATTTCTTCATAACACAGTAATATATATTTATATAAATATACATATATGTGATTGCATATAGTTCGAATCTTTTGATTTTACATGTAAAAAGATATATCTGTGATATAAATTAGTTTTTTTGCCATAAACGAATCTACAATTTTAAACTGTGCATCTTTTATTTTTGTTTAATAATACTGGTAAAATAAAACGTGTATATATATATATATATATATTTTTTTATACTCTATCATGAAATATTTTTATTTTTTGTAAACTTAAATTTCTTTTATTTTTAAAGAAATCCAAGTTATGAATTAAGAAAAACAAAGGATATAAGTTTAAAAAATAAAAACAAAATTTTTTTTTAAGTAGTATGAATATTAGAACTCTATACCTTTTGATAGAGTCCAGTATAAAATTACCGCTATATTATATTTATAATCACAACAAAGAATATCTTATATCAGGCAACTCTTAAGATTATTATTTGTTAATTTATTTACTATTACTATGCTATACTAAAGGGGCTTAATTTTGTTATTGTGTTTCACTTTATTTCTCTCTCTCTCTCTTAGAGGAAGCAAATAACTCTGTTTTTTTTTTTTTTTACTTTTATTTCTCGATATTTTGGTCACATTATTGTTATTATATGTTAGATGATTGCTAAATATGATTAGACAATGATTGTTATGAATGTTCAGAATTTCGACTCTGTTTTTTTTTAATTATATTTTTCCTCCATAATTATGTCAATCATGTTTCTGTGTTCATATAATTTGTAAAACTTTAATATTTATCTTTATGATATTATTCTATTACTGTTTTTGTCACTAGTTTTTTTTATTGTTATTTTCTTCTTTTCTTGCTATAAATATTTTTAAAGAAAGTTTTTATATAAAATTTTAACCTTGCTATGATTACCTCTATATAGGTTTATAATAATATATACCGATTCATTATTTAATTTGATATATATTACTGAATATAATATTATTATTACCATACGTTAGATAACTATTGAATATGATTTGAGAGTCTTTATTGTTGCTATAAATGTTTGGGATTTGTATTGTTTTTCTTTTTTAACAATATATTACTTTCATAATAACATCAATTATGTTTCTGCCATTATGTTATTTTATTTTTATTTTTGTCACAGTTTTTTTCTTTCTTCTATTTTCCTTCTGTATTTGTTGCAAACATTTATTAAAAAAATTTTATATAGATTCTCAAACATTTCACTTAGTAGCTAAAGACGATGTCGAATTATATTTCAGTTATTCTTAACGTGTATTGTTAATAATAGAAGAGATATGAGCTTGCTATAATGATTTTTACTTAAAGATATAATACAAATATCAGATATTTGTTCATTGTGATATATGTTATTGAATATATTAGAGATCGAAAAAAATTTCTCCTATTTTCGTTTTATTTTTGCTCCCAAGCATTTTCTCAAAAAAATTTCATAATACAGATGTTAGATATTGTTTATTTGGTTTAGTATGTGTCACTGAGTATATTAGAACCTAAATTTTTGTCTTTTCATTGTCTTTCTTTTTTGTTGCTATTATTGCTTTCTCTTTTATTTTTGAGCTTTAAATAAAATTTTTCCCTTTTTTTTAATTTTACCCGGGTATTTTTTTTCCTTTTTCTATTTGTTTATGAAAATTTTGTATATAAATATTTTTACAATTCGAAATTGTTGTAATTTTTGTTTGTATAATTTCATTTTTTATATCACGTAATCTTATAATGTAATCAAAGATTTTGATTTAAATAGATTTAGATTAAAATATTACTGCTGATAAAATTATTTGTAGTTTATTTTATTGTTTAAAATAAATTCAATATATACATCGGCTAATTAACTACATTAAATGCGATAGATAAGTATTAATCTATTTACTATTTAATTAATAAATATAGCTTTTTAGTGAGAAATATATAAAAAAAATATTATGGAATAGAAAATAATTACTTAATCAATTATTATGTACAATAAAAAATAAAATTGGATAAGTAAAATACATATAACATCTAAAAAAATTAGCTGTAACAATCAAATTGTGCTAATTAACTACATTAGATGACATATATATGTATTAATCAATTCATAATTTAACTAATAAATATCACTTTTTTGCGAAAATATATGAAAAATTATGGAATAGAAAATAATTATTTGATCAATTATTCTTCATCGTAAAAAATAAAACTGGATAAGTAAAATAATATGTTAAAATGTTGAAATATCGAAGTCATATAAAGATCTAGGAAAAAAAAAAAAAAAGGGTTGACACAATCAAATTGTAGTATTAAAAAAAAAGGATAGTGTAAAAACTAAAATAAAGAATTAAAAAGTGATATATGGAAATTTTGAAGTATAAGAGCTCTATAAATTTTCGACGAGATAAGAAATGTTGACCTTTTTTCCATTGTGATGAAGTTTCATGATAGAAAATATATGCTTGACTGTGATTAAATTATTTTTTGTGTGGTATTTTGAATTTGGCTATTTTGGATGTGTAGTGGATTTCTAATTTTATTTATTAACTCTATTAGTTTATCTTCTTCTATTGTTTCGTTACATTTAAATAAATTATTATATTTTTTTTATTGTTTAAGTCTCTAGATTTTTCATTTTATTTATTATCTGTAGCTTTTTTATTGAGACATATTACTGTGTTGTGTTATAACGAAAATATTTTTTCACTTGGTCCTATATTCATGTCTCTGGCGTCATTACCTCTTATTATTCTACTGTTTATTTTATTTTGTTATAAATAAAATGTTTCCTCATTGTTTTCACATTTATGTCTATGATATTTATTCTTTAATGATAATTCTTTTTGTTGTCTTTTTGTTTTATATCAAACACAAAAATAATAAGAATGAAAAGAAATTCTCGCAAAGATTTAATTATTCACAACGTCATTAAAATCACAATTGTATAAATAATAATATGAGACATCTACATCTACGAACCCACAGTATTCAAATGATCAATTTGAGGAATTAAACATAGAAATTAGTACTAGTTATCGAACCAGATTCATTTAATTATCTTCAATTTATAATAATGATCAAAGAGCATCAAATCTATCTTTGGAGAGCTGTAATATATCATCAACTCAAAAAAGTTATTTCTTAATCTTAAATCTCCCCTTTATTTTTCATAAAACTATTAGGCTTTATTTGACATTTAAGTTTAATTGTAACTAAATTGTACTTTTTCATCCTAATTTTTTTTTCTAAAAAATCAATAAAATTTATAACTAGTTTTTAAAAAGTCAACCAAGTCCAATTTAAAATTTTCATCTCTAATATATGAACCAAACGCAAGCTTTACTTAAACAAATTTTTTTACAAACATTTTGTGACATTTTTTTAAAATATAAATTATTACTTAGATTCAAACGATGAATATATTGATTTTAGATATTGTACTTGCACATGACAATACTGTGGATCGTTATTTTGGAGGAATGAATAAACACGAAATGCAAATCTACCAAGACTTTTTTTTATGTTGTCAAAATAGAAAAATTTGCACACCTTTAAACAAAAAAAAAAAAAAAATTATCAATTTTAGATCAACTATTAGATTATTATGGAAGACTTTTAAGTGTAAATTTTAGAATATATATATATATATATATATTAGAATTTATAATTTTATGTTTGTTTTTACTTCATTTGAAGCAAATATTCAATCAAATATTAATAATTTATTGGCACCTTATATATTCAAAATTAGTGGTAAAATACACCATATAATTGGATCTTTACTTCTAACTAATAATAATCCTCCAAAATTTGCACAATTATATATTAATGATACAAAAAAGGGGTAATTTCACTTTTAGCACCTCTGAAAAAAATAATATTAAAAACAGCAGCACTTTTTGTTCTATTCAATTTCAGCACTTACCGTGGGGCCCAGTAGCATTTAATGTATATCAAAGTACAGGATTACCCTCATCTCCTACCCACGAAATTTTCTCTCTCCCTCGCATGGCCGAAAAAAGTTTTTTTTTTTAAAACCACCATGTACAGTGGTTTAGAGAGAGAAAACTGAAATCTAGAGAGAGAAAACTGAAAACTTATTTCCGCCTAGCCCCCCACCACCCATTTTGAAACCCGAAGCTTCATATAATATAGATAAACTTCCATGTAAAGAGAGAAACTTCCATTTACAGAGAGAAACTTCCATTTACAGAGATAAACTTCCATGTACAGAGAGAAACTTCCATCGAAAGTTTCTTTTTTTTTTAAATTAGAATTTTTTGACCTTTTTAAGTAAAGGTCATAACCATTATGACCACCCGGTCATAACCGTTATGACCATAACCTGGCTTTTTTTTTCGAATTTTACATTTTTTACTATTTTTTATCAATGGTCATAACCATTATGACCGCCTTGTCATAACCGTAATGACCAGTTCTTTTAATTTTTATTTTTAAAGCATTAAAATTTTTCGTTTGTTTTATTTTAAAAGAACTTTTTTAACTATTAGTTATTTAGCTATGGTCATATCCATTATGACCACCCGGTCACAACCATTATGACCACGCTTTTGTTTTATATAATTAAAATTGTTTTAAGTCGAACTATTTTCACTATTTTTTAGCGGTGGTCATTTCCATTATGACCACCCGGTCACAACCATTATGACCACCCCTTTTTTAAGTCGAACTATTTTCACTATTTTTTAGCGGTGGTCATTTCCATTATGACCACCCGGTCACAACCATTATGACCGGTTTTTTTTTTTTATTAAAAATTTTTTATTTTTTATGTCGAACTATTTCACTATTTTTTAGCGGTGGTCATTTCCATTATGACCACCAGGTCACAACCATTATGACCGGTTTTTTTTTTATTAAAAATTTAATATTTTTTATGTCGAACTATTTCACTATTTTTTAGCGGTGGTCATTTCCATTATGACCACCCGGTCACAATCATTATGACCGGTTTTTTTCTTTTTTTTAATTTTTTTTAAAATTTTTTTGTCGAACTATTTTTTGGCGGTGGTCATTTCCATTATGACCACCCGGTCACAACCATTATGACCGGTTTTCTTTTTTTTTTTTTTTAATTTTTTTTAAAATTTTTTTGTCGAACTATTTTTTAGCGGTGGTCATTTCCATTATGACCACCCGGTCACAACCATTATGACCGGTTTTTTTTTTTTTTTTTAATTTTTTTTAAAATTTTTTTGTCGAACTATTTTTTGGCGGTGGTCATTTCCATTATGACCACCCGGTCACAACCATTATGACCACCCCTTTTTTTTTTTTTTTTTTTTTTAAATTTTTTTGTCGAACTATTTTTTGGCGGTGGTCATTTCCATTATGACCACCCGGTCACAACCATTATGACCGGTTTTCTTTTTTTTTCTTTTTTTTAATTTTTTTTAAAATTTTTTTGTCGAACTATTTTTTGGCGGTGGTCATTTCCATTATGACCACCCGGTCACAACCATTATGACCGGTTTTCTTTTTTTTTCTTTTTTTTAATTTTTTTTAAAATTTTTTTGTCGAACTATTTTTTGGCGGTGGTCATTTCCATTATGACCACCCGGTCACAACCATTATGACCGGTTTTCTTTTTTTTTTTTTTAATTTTTTTTAAATTTTTTTGTCGAACTATTTTTTGGCGGTGGTCATTTCCATTATGACCACCCGGTCACAACCATTATGACCGGTTTTCTTTTTTTTTTTTTTAATTTTTTTTAAAATTTTTTTGTCGAACTATTTTTTAGCGGTGGTCATTTCCATTATGACCACCGCGTCACAACCATTATGACCGGTTTTCTTTTTTTTTTTTTTTAATTTTTTTTAAAATTTTTTTGTCGAACTATTTTTTGGCGGTGGTCATTTCCATTATGACCACCCGGTCACAACCATTATGACCAGTTTTCTTTTTTTTTTTTTTTTTGGCCACGTCAGTTTGATGAAATCCATTTGGACTCGTTCTGTTTTCATGAATGTGAAACAGGGGCAATACATTTCACTCTTATTAATAATAAAACGCGGTTTGCATGGATTAATTTAACCCTTACTCTTGAAATTGTATATGTTATTACACTATGACATATAAAATTAACAAAAAATTTGAGAAAAATACAATTAATGGGAATGTGTTAAATGAAAAAATAGTATATGTCTCAGGCGAATTCCTTGTCGACGTCGTCATCACTTTTGTAATTTCCTTCAATTTTCCGGTTGGCATGCATCCACAAGTAACATGCTAGCCACTCCCGAAATAGCCTCATCCGTCCACCTATTACCCAGTAATTGACGTCCCTCCCTTCTATTAAGCATTCAGCAAATTTTATGGTAAACACTCCACAGTCGCCCCTGTTGAACAAATGACAAAGATTATTAATTTTCACTTCAACTTTTGTTTTCAGTATACAAGGGAGAAATGGTGTTTTTCTTGCACTCACCCATTGGATTGTTGAGGGATGTCTTTCATTATGTTGATTGGTAATGGGTTAGTTCCAGCAGGTTCTCTTGGTTTGAATTGATACAAATCTAATCGTTCAGCCAGCAATGGAATGAATATTGATAAACATTCCATGCCTGCTCGGACCTTGACATTGTGACCGCCTTCATGCTGCAGAGAGTCGTACACGTCAATGGTCCAGCTTTTCAGATCCAACTTCGCTAATACCCAATGTTTAAGGTCAGCCAAATGCACCGGTATTAGCACAGTCATCACGTCAAACCATGATGCCCCAGTCTGGACATTAACGCCAAGCATTATCTTGAGTAAAGGCTCACAGGTTCCCCAATCGAACTTCTCGGGTGCACTCTGGTGTAGACGCCACAACGATCGAACCTTTGAACAAAAATAAGTGTCAACCGTTGTCACCCTCCGTTGCTCCAATTCGGGGAACTGCCTGATCTTCTTTCTCAAGTAATAAAAGGCGACATCAACGTGCTACATTAACATAACCAGGCGGTTAAAAGATACTGTACAATATTCGAGAAAGCAAACATATAATAATGGCTGTGATAATGGTTGATAGCAGACTGCCGAATTTTAAAAAATGTCATGTACTTACTTCGTCCCATAGCCAAATCGGGGAGGTAGCTAATTCATAGTACCAGGTTTTTCTTCCTACCTCCATGCACCCGAAGTCATGGGGTTTGTCAAGTTTCTCATGCTTCGCACTGTAACGTGGAGGCCGTTTACTGAACATCAAGCATACATATTCGAAGGACACATCAGTGCAATTCCAATTAACATCCTAAAAACAGACATTGTTAAGTTAATCTACATTACCCTTGAGGTATCTTCTTCAACAATCCTTGTTTTAACCACTCCCTGAACTCTTCTAACCTCTGTTCAGGAGGTTCCTCTGCGAGACCTGCTGGGAGGGCATAATTCGGGTCGGCCGGTTTCTTCGAAGGGGATCCATCGTCAGTCTTACGACCCGATGGCCGTTGGCCAAGCCTTGATAGTCTGGCCCTCTTCTTCTTGGGGATCTACAAATACCAAATTTTAAACGAGTTAATCTAATTGACTGTTCCATTATTGGTAAAATTTTAATTCTCAGCTATGCGTCACAACCACGTCCGTCAACATATCCTCTCTGGATTGCTCGTCAATCATGACAAGATCATGTAATGGGATGTGGTCCTCCCTCTCTGGCCCCTCTTTCCCGACCCGCGACACTTCAGGCATTGCCCCCTCCCTCGCGCCATCGACTCGCGAATCCTCAACACTCGTCTCGGCTGCCTGTTCCTGTACATTGTATTTTCTTAAAATGTCATACAAAATTGTACACATGGGAACCACACCAATCAGGTATATTCATGTATAATTCTACCTTTGTTATCTTCTCCTCGGCATCTGCATTCCAATCGATCCCCTTATCGGCAGTAAGGAACTCCATTGCTGCCTGCAGCCCTATATCCGCATAGACATCGCGCTCAGGGGAAGGAGTCTTAAAATCTTCCGACGCCTTCCTCTTAACATTAAGAACATCGCTGCTCTCGACCTTCGGGACATGCTGTGCCTGACCGAACTTCTCGGCAGCATTCTTCGCCTTCAACAATTTCAGCACCCTCCTCAACAGTTTTTTCGAGCGGGTTTGTTCCTTTTGTATATCCTCTATCTTCTTATTCAAATTATTAACATGTCCTCGGATCTCATTCTGGAACTCCACCCACGCGGTATTGATATCCGGGGTCCGCCGGGGGACTGACGACTTGGGAGCTGGTAATTGTGGCAGGCCAGTCGGTCTATTCAAGAAAAGGCGAGCAACATTCCCGGTCTTCAACTCCTCCTCGGTTGGCATCAACTGAAAAGATATTGGCTGCACACATGGCGTAAAATTACTATCCTTATACTGAATGTATTATTATTATTTTATTATAATAACCCATAACGAGTCAGTGAATCTTATTATGGTATGACCGTGTTGGTCATAACGATTTTGACCAGACGGTCATAACGGTTGTGACCTGTCTTAGTCAGTACGTTTATGACCAACACGGTCACAATGGTTATGACCGCCCGGTCATAACGGCTTTGACTACCACTTGTTATGGTATCGGAATGTGAATTACCTGTGATTCGCCAACCTCCATGAACGCCCGCTGAACGTCATCAAATTTCACTGTCTCCGCAGTGGTCCAGGACGCCATACGCGGAACGGCCTGTGAGTAGTTGGTTGTAAACTTGGCAGCCATCGTTGGAAGTGTCTCATATGCCCATACGAGTATGGCATGTGGGAACCCAGGAATGCTGTAATGAACTGTGCTAACTTGTTTTTTTTGTCGTCTCTTCGAAGAAATCCTATTCTCCACTGTAGCACAGATTGCAGCACGGGTTGCCTCCCATGATAGCACACCCCAAGGAAAATCGTTGAAGGCATCCAAGTTGTCTGCCAAACCGAAATATTTGGGATCTATTTTCACCGTTATAGCATTTGACAAAGGGATCGAGAAAATAATGTACAAAAGGCTAAGTTTTACGGCATCTTCGTCGTTGTCAAACTTAGCATTGGACAGTTGTAGTTCCAAATTTTCCCTCGATACGCCCTTAACCGTCGAAAAATATCTTGCCATTAATCTGCTCTCGACGACCGGTAGATGCGTAGACCCTGCACATTTTTGTCCGGTAATTAGGCAGAACTCCATTATGGAGAATCTGGCCATTTCGTCTCCAATCTCGAACCACAGTGCGTCACCCATCGTTGTGTGGTTTGTAAGACGCATAACAATGTTGTGGAATAACTGGCCAGCCCAACCTAGAGACTCTAGATGTAAGAAAGGTTGTACACATGGCTGGTCTTTGACGGAGGCCAACTGTCGTGGAGATAACCAGAGGCTCAGTTTCTTCCATGTCTCGTTAATGTTTATGAAAGTATTGATTTTGGCCCGTGTTATCTCAGAGTCTGGTACGAGTCGGATATATTGCCCCTGTGTGAATGGATAAAAAAAAAAATTTATTACAAAATTTTTGATGAGTCGGTATTTAGCACCATGGACGTGCCGCAAACTATAGTTTGACTAAATCAAACATCGATCAAAGATTTTACCTCTTCCTCCTTCGATATCTTGGATGGAGTTATACTCGTTTCGTGTACATCCATTTCTCCCTTGTTTCTCTCAATATCTGTAATTGTCACCATTCTACGGATATGGAATCGCCGGTTTACGGCTATAGTAGATGGTTGACGACGGTTATGCACGAGACGTCTGGTCGAAAACGATACGATTTCTTCTTTCTCTCTCTAGAACCGGTGTTTCCCTCTCTAGCAACTGTAAAAGCTTTTTTAAAAATTTTAACCCAATAGCGGCATAGGGTGACTAACTATTACGCGTGGAGGAGATGAGGGTAAATTTGGTATTTTGTCACTCAGAGTCGTACAAAAGACTGTTGGTATTCCATGTCATTTCGGTCATAATGGTTGTGACCGCCCGGTCACAACCATTATGACCAGGGTAAAAGCGTTCAACACAAAGCTTCTCACTATAGTCATAACCATAGTTACTGACGTGTCACAACGAAGTTTACCGCCTTCTTCGCTACGGTTCCCAAAAGTTACTGAGTTTTCCCTGCAGGCATTTAATGCCTCGATTATCGTGTAACTTTAACACTAATAATAATATAATAATAATATTCGAAGGTTTAAAATTATTTTTTAATTAATATAATATTAAATTGTTTTTTTTAAACATTATCTTGCGTCAGGACTTCGGTCACAATGGTTGTGACCGCCCGGTCACAACTATTGTGACCAGGGTAAAGGCTCCTGTTACACGGTAATTCACCCCAGTCATAACCATTGTTACCAGAGTGTCACAACGAAGTTGACCGCATTATTCGCTACGGTTCCCTAGGTTAATCTAATGATGTTGTTTAGACTGCAGGCATTTAATGCCTCGATTATCGGGTAACTTTAACACTAATAATAATATAATAGTTATATTTTATCATTAAAAGGTTATTATAATTAATATAATCTTTTAATTTTTTTTTACAAACAGATAACGAGTCAGGACAGGACTTCGGTCACAATTGTTTTGACCGCCCGGTCACAACCATTGTGACCAGGGGAAATAATAATAAAATTGACAAAAATTTTATGTTCATTATTTTATAGTTGTTTTATAAACCATATTGACAAAGGACCTCGGTCATAACGGGTTTGAACACTCGGTCACAACCATTGGGCCCACGGTAAAATAAGCTTTACATAGGGGCTAACACTCGGTCATAACGATATTGACCAGGCGGTCACAACGAAGTTTACCGCCTTTTTAAGGCCCAGCCCCAAAAGTTGATGGCAGGATATACAAATATGAATATACTGCCTCGGTTGGCGTACACCGTTAAAACTAATAATATTATATTAATAATAATAAAATGATTAACAATGTAATTACGTGGAAATCTTTCGGTTAATCTGATTTTGTTTTTTTTTGCATGGCATTCAATAACCACTGAGTTCGGTCACAATGGTTGTGACCGAATGGTCACAACCATTGTGACCATTGAAAAAATAGTATTACACAGATTTCGTCCTCTCGTCACAAGGACGGAGTTGGCTTTGTTCGACGGGGCCTTAAGGGTACTGCACTCGTACACGTTTGTCGGTTGTGTCCATAGCCATTACATCTACCACAACGAACGGTCTCGGGATCTTCACCTTGGGACAAAATCCTTCGAACTCGTGGCCTTCCGGGACCACGCTTCGTTTTGGGAGGATTGACGATTTGCGACCGGATTGATTCAGGCACATCCCAGCCATCAGAGCTGCCAATAGGATGGACTACAGCTGAATAACAACCATAAAGATAATCTTTCGTGTAGTATGCCGAGCAATAATTGTATGGATCTATCCGTCGGTGGTTACACACGGCCATGGCATGAGGGCATGGAATTTGATCTACCTGAAATCGTCTACACGTACATGTCTTTTGGCTCATATCAACGATCCATATTTGGCTGGCATTGTTGGTGACAGCGTACTCAAACTGATCGGCTGGCCGCGGCTGTAAGAAGTGGAAATTTAACGAATTTAGTAAAGTTGGATTAAGGGAAAATCCGCATATACCAAATACGTGGTGGCAGTTGGCATGATAACGTACCGTTACTTTTAGGCCTATTGAGAAGTTGGTGTGAAGCATCTTCTCAGCCTTTGGAGCAAGCTTCGAAGTCAATTTTAGGGCCTCCTCACGCCTGTTGACAAACCATCTTTGTTGTAGTTCCCTCAACCATTCCATTAAGAATCCAACTGGCATTAACCTGGCTTTCCGATCCACATTATTAAATGACTCCGCGATGTTGGTTGTCATGATTGCATACCGACGACCGTTGAAATATGCTCGCGACCACTTTTTCGGATCGGCCTGCATGAGGTATCGGTGCATGTCGGGGTTACGAGTACGGATTGATTCCATATGACGATGGTGCTCACTTAAAAGATACGACCTGGATGCACCATCAAAATATGTCTTCAAAGGGCCTTTGAAATCCTTGTACTTGGTCTTCAGGTTTGCAGCCAAGTGTTGGACGCATATCCCGAAGGCAGCCTCCGGATACACGAGTTTGGCTGCATACTCGATACCCTTATGCCTATCAGCGACAATTACAAGAGAATCTCTAGGCCCGATTGAATCTCGGAGCTTCTCGAAGAACCATGTCCATGAGTCGTTGCTTTCGGACTGAACGATACCAAATGCAAGTGGAAATATGCAGCCATTTGCGTCGTGACCGCAAGCTGCAAGAAGCACCCCTCCAAATTTGGCCTTTAATGCGGATCCATCAACCACAATTACTGGCCGACAATAAGGCCAACCGTGCTTCGAAGCAGCTACGCACATGTAGAGACACTCTAAGCAATTTGATGAGTCGGTCTCGATGTCAATGTCGGAACCAGGATTTTTCCTCTTAACCATTTCAGCCCACGAGGGAAGAACTGTAATGTAATCAAGTTTACTTAACAGTTATTAAAGCCTATTATAAGACTTATAATGTCAGTGATAAACGTATTATAAGATAGAGTAAAGGGAAATGCATTACCATTGTATGAATCTGAATCATTGCCCTCAAGCTGGTTAGTGCTGCTTCCTTGCCTCGCCATGCTCGGAGATAATTGAAAGAGACTCCAAATTCGGCCTGCATGTCTCGCATGATTTCTCGAGGTCTATATGAGGTATTAGTCGGATCCAAGTATTTTGCCTTGACACACTCCCCAATCATCCAACTCTTGGCTTGACGATGATGCCCTTGAACAATTTCGATTGAACAGGTATGGACGTCGTCGAAGCGCTTAACGACAAACATTTCACTACCTCGCATCCTGGTCGCACGCAATTGCCATGGACATTGTTGGATATCTATACATATAACGTGTAACAGAGTAGCGGTCGACCTCTTCACTCTGAATTGATAGTGTTTACTCATGGCATCGTGATGAAGATGGTATTGCAACAACTTTTTGTTAAGAAAAATACAGTTTCTGCAAATTGCGACAGGTGTATAATCAGCAACAACTACTGAGCCAGATAACCTGTCAGGGCTTGGTACAGTATCGGATTGAGATGTTAAGTTATTGGCAAAAGAATGATCTCCAATGCTGACGTCGACGCTATTATCGTTTGATTTACGAGCATCACCCCCAACATTCAATTCGTCAACATGAGGTGGAAGCTGAGGGCAACGAGTAATAGGAGATGAAATTTTTTTATTTCTCTCATCAGCAATTTGCATGGCCTCATCACTCTGTGCACCCACTCTGGAGAATTGCCCGTCAATGTGGTTGCTTTCACCCACCTCCGGTGGCGTGACGTCAGCCGCAGTATCATCCAAAACGTCGACGGTAATAGGAAATTTACTAAGCACATGAACATCCTTCTTCTTCAATTGTATATAGAATTTAACGTCATCATCACACTGTATCCTGACAAGAGGCATACTAGGGTGAACACCGTATCTCATGACTATAGTATTGGTTGGGACCCTCATACCGATTGCCCGTCTGACCAACTCAATAAGACCTCCGTATGTTGCCGTCTCGGGCACCAATATTCCCTTCATTTCTCCACCGATGTAACTCAATGTGCCGTCCCATCGACCATTATACTTGATGAAAACACAAACGTCCTCCATTTACTGTAAAACAACAAACAATTTTCCTGTCAAAGGGTTAAATACAAATTTAAAAAATGAGGAACAGTTAAGAAGCAAGGTAGGATGGCTTATGTCGTAGATCTGGTCCACGGAAACGCCGTTGACGCAGATCTGGCAGATTCGGCCGGATTAACAGAGTGAAACAAGATGTGGAAGGATTTTTAATACTGGGAGACAGTTTCGATCAATGGGTAATGGTCCAGGGATGATTCGCGAGGATTGGGTGGGAGAAAATCAACGAAACTAGAGACGAAAAATTAAAATTTTCTATGTTCAGTTGGTTATATACTGTCGCTATGGATGTGGAGGGAATGGAGTGAGGATGGCGGGCTAGGACGAAAATTTTCAGCTTAGGGTTGGCTGAGGGCATATATGACTTTATACATACCCAAAAATTGTATGGTGACGTGGCAAAAAAAAAATTAAAAAAAAAAAAAAAACTGGTCATAATGGTTGTGACCGGGTGGTCATAATGGAAATGACCACCGCCAAAAATAGTTCGACAAAAAAATTTTAAAAAAAATTAAAAAAAAAAAAAAAAAACGGTCATAATGGTTGTGACCGGGTGGTCATAATGGAAATGACCACCGCTAAAAAATAGTTCGACAAAAAAATTTAAAAAAAATTAAAAAAAAAAAAAAAAAACCGGTCATAATGGTTGTGACCGGGTGGTCATAATGGAAATGACCACCGCCAAAAAATAGTTCGACAAAAAATTTTAAAAAAAATTAAAAAAAAGAAAAAAACCGGTCATAATGATTATGACCGGGTGGTCATAATGGAAATGACCACCGCAAAAAATAGTGAAATAGTTCGACATAAAAAATATTAAATTTTTAATAAAAAAAAACCGGTCATAATGGTTGTGACCTGGTGGTCATAATGGAAATGACCACCGCTAAAAATAGTGAAATAGTTCGACATAAAAAATAAAAAATTTTTAATAAAAAAAAAAAAACCGGTCATAATGGTTGTGACCGGGTGGTCATAATGGAAATGACCACCGCTAAAAAATAGTGAAAATAGTTCGACTTAAAAAAGGGGTGGTCATAATGGTTGTGACCGGGTGGTCATAATGGAAATGACCACCGCCAAAAAATAGTTCGACAAAAAAATTTTAAAAAAATTAAAAAAAAAAAAAAAAAACCGGTCATAATGGTTGTGACCGGGTGGTCATAATGGAAATGACCACCGCTAAAAAATAGTTCGACAAAAAAATTTTAAAAAAAATTAAAAAAAAAAAAAGAAAACCGGTCATAATGGTTGTGACCGGGTGGTCATAATGGAAATGACCACCGCCAAAAAATAGTTCGACAAAAAAATTTTAAAAAAAATTAAAAAAAAGAAAAAAACCGGTCATAATGATTGTGACCGGGTGGTCATAATGGAAATGACCACCGCTAAAAAATAGTGAAATAGTTCGACATAAAAAATATTAAATTTTTAATAAAAAAAAAAACCGGTCATAATGGTTGTGACCTGGTGGTCATAATGGAAATGACCACCGCTAAAAAATAGTGAAATAGTTCGACATAAAAAATAAAAAATTTTTAATAAAAAAAAAAAAAACCGGTCATAATGGTTGTGACCGGGTGGTCATAATGGAAATGACCACCGCTAAAAAATAGTGAAAATAGTTCGACTTAAAAAAGGGGTGGTCATAATGGTTGTGACCGGGTGGTCATAATGGAAATGACCACCGCTAAAAAATAGTGAAAATAGTTCGACTTAAAACAATTTTAATTATATAAAACAAAAGCGTGGTCATAATGGTTGTGACCGGGTGGTCATAATGGATATGACCATAGCTAAATAACTAATAGTTAAAAAAGTTCTTTTAAAATAAAACAAACGAAAAATTTTAATGCTTTAAAAATAAAAATTAAAAGAACTGGTCATTACGGTTATGACAAGGCGGTCATAATGGTTATGACCATTGATAAAAAATAGTAAAAAATGTAAAATTCGAAAAAAAAAGTCAGGTTATGGTCATAACGGTTATGACCGGGTGGTCATAATGGTTATGACCTTTACTTAAAAAGGTCAAAAAATTCTAATTTAAAAAAAAAAGAAACTTTCGATGGAAGTTTCTCTCTGTACATGGAAGTTTATCTCTGTAAATGGAAGTTTCTCTCTGTAAATGGAAGTTTCTCTCTTTACATGGAAGTTTATCTATATTATATGAAGCTTCGGGTTTCAAAATGGGTGGTGGGGGGCTAGGCGGAAATAAGTTTTCAGTTTTCTCTCTCTAGATTTCAGTTTTCTCTCTCTAAACCACTGTACATGGTGGTTTTAAAAAAAAAAACTTTTTTCGGCCATGCGAGGGAGAGAGAAAATTTCGTGGGTAGGAGATGAGGGTAATCCTGTACTTTGATATACATTAAATGCTACTGGGCCCCACGGTAAGTGCTGAAATTGAATAGAACAAAAAGTGCTGCTGTTTTTAATATTATTTTTTTCAGAGGTGCTAAAAGTGAAATTAACCCTACAAAAAATGAAATTCAAAATAAAATAACAACATTTCCAAGTAATAATGATTTAAACAATTTAAATGAGACAATCGTTCAAAAACTAATCGTAATGCTAGATGAGACTAACAAATTAGTCTGACTTTTTAGGACTGATAGAAATACTTATAAAAATAATCAAATACCATCAATGAAATTAGGATTAATAGGAAGACGACAAGAAAATATTACACAATATGGTATTTCAACTTCAACAGATATAGGTGTTTTAATTATTAAAGATATTGGTGAATACGAAGAATGTATAGATATTATCATTCACAGTCAAACTGGAGAATTAAAAATAATTAATAAACTTTATCAATCTTATATGAAATTACAATATCCATTATTATTTCCTTAGGGAGAAGATGAATATAGAATCAACATAGGATATAATCCAAACTTTACCCCTAAACAACCATATAGAAATCTAATCTCAATGAAATCATTTTATGCCTTTCAACTTCAACAAGACTACATCAAAGAAACATATTATTTAGAGCTAGATGACTTTTTAATAATATATTATATATATTTATGCTTCTGTTGAAGAAGATCGTTTAGATTATATTAGATAAAATTAAAATAATTTAATATCTAAAATTTATAAAAGTATTTAAGATTCTATAATTAAAGGTGATACAGATGCACAAATAATTAGAAAAAGAATTATTCTATCCTCGTCTTATATAGGAAGCCGAAGATATATGATTCAAAATTATCAAGATGCAATGTCAATTTATAGACATTATAACAATCATGATATATTTTAATATTTACATTTAACCTTAAATGGCGAGAAATCAAAAGAGTTCTAACTATAATTCCAAGATAAAAATCTAAAAACATATGGCATATTATAAGAGGAATATTTAAAATAAAATAAAATTATTTAATAAAGTCATGTGATATTTTTGGACCTATAATAGCAGGTGAGTCGATTTATTTTATAGACCAAAAAAATAAACTATAAATTATTATTATAACCCTTTATTAAAAAAAATAAAATACATTTATTTCTATCGAAATTCTAGATCCAATAAAAGATTTTTTAGGTTATAAAATCATTACTGAATATATGATCTATGGACCATGTATATATGCAAAAACAAATACACCATGCATGAAAAATTTAAGATGTTCTAAAAAATTTCCTAAACAAATAAAAAATAAAACAACTATAGAAGAAAATGTTTTTTTTTTCCTTTATCATAATAGAAATATAGAATTCAATGTAATTAAATAATGAATTAAAAATGATAATAGATACATTATTCCATATAATCAAACTTTATGTCTAAAACATTGTACTCATATTAATGTCGAAATATATTCTCAATCTATGCTAATTAAATTTTTAGTCAAATATTTAACAAAAGGGCCAGATAGAATAAGAGCCGTAATTAAATATTATGCTATTACTGAAAATAACAAAGAAACAAATTATAAAAAAGACCAAGAAATAAAAACATATCTTAACTATTGATATATTATACCTTATGAGGTAATTTAGAGATTATTTAAACATTCAATCGACTACAGAAATTCAGCTATTCAACGACTTTATATTCATTTATCAGATATACAAAACATTACATTTAATAAAAATCAACAACTACAAAATATAATATGATAACAAAAAATTCAAAAAACAACTTTAACTGAATGGATAGAAATTAATAAACTAATGAGAATGCTCAACAACTTACTTATATAGAATTTCCAATAAGATGAGTCTGGAATAATAAAGATAAAATTTGGACTTATCATTAAATTAAATATATTATAGGAAAAACCTTCTATATTCATCTAAGTTTTGGTAAAGGGTTAATTTCATTAATAGCACCTGTAGGAATTTTATTATTAAAAATAATATTACTTTTTTTCCTTTCATTACTAGCACTTAATGTGAGGCCCAGCAGTATTTAATGTATATCAAATTACGGGTTTACCCTCATCTCCTACCAGCTCAAATATCCCTCTCCCTCGCATGGCCCAAAATTTTTTTTTCAAACCAATATCTACAGTGTTTTAGAGAGAGAGAACTGAAATCTAGAGAGAAAAAGAGATACCACCCACCGGAATCTTATTTTTTTTCACTTTTTCGCCTAGCCTCCCACCCATTTTGAAATCAAAATCTTCATATAATAGAGAGAAACTTCCATATAAAAAAAGAAACTTCCATATAAAAAAAGAAACTTCCATTTAGAGAGAGAAACTTCCATCGAAAGTTTTTTTTTTTAAATCTAACATGTTTGACCATTTTTGAGAAAGGTCATAATGGTTATGACAACCCAGTCATAACCGTTATGACCACATTGTTATGACTGTTATGACCATACTGTTATGACTACTCGGTCATAATCATTATGACCACCCACTGTTATGACTATTCGGTCATAACCATTATGACCACCCGGTCATAACCATTATGACCACCCGGTCATAACCGTTATGACCACCCACTGTTATTATGACTACCCGGTCATAACCATTATAACCACCTACTATTATGACTACTCGGTCATAACCATTATGACCACACGGTCATAACCGTTATGACCACCCGGTCGTAACCGTTATGACTACCCACTGTTATGACTATCCGGTCATAATCATTATGATCACCCATTGTTATGACTACTCGGTCATAACCATTATGACCACCAGGTCATAACCGTTATGACCACCAGGTCATAACCGTTATGATCACCCACTGTTATGACTACTCAGTAATAACTATTATGACCACCCGGTTATAACCGTTATGACCACCTACTGTTATGACTACTCGGTCATAACCATTATGACCACCCACTGTTATGACTACTCGGTCATAACCATTATGACTACCCACTGTTATGACTACCCGGTCATAACCAATATGACCTGTTATGACCGGGTGGTCATAACTGTTATTACCTTACTAAAAAATGGTCAAAAATGTTAGATTTTTAAATTTTTTTTAAAAGTCATAACTATTATGACCGGGTGGTCATAGCATGAATGACCTTTACTCAAAAATGATAAAAATGTTAGATTAAAAAAAAAAAAACTTTCGATGGAAATTTCTCTCTGAAGTTTCTCTCTTTAGATGGAAGTTTCTCTCTATTATATGAAGATTTGGGTTTTAAAATGGGTGGGGGGCTAGGCGGAAAAGTGAAAAAAAATAAGATTCCGATGGGTGATATCTCTTTCTCTCTCTAGATTTCAGTTTTCTCTCTCTAAAACACTGTAGATGTTGGTTTGAAAAAAATTTTTAGACCATGCGAGGGAGAGGGATACTTGAGCTGGTACGAGATGAGAGTAAACCCATAATTTGATATATATTAAATGCGGCTAGGCCCCACATTAAGTACTAATAATAAAGGGAAAAAAATAATATTATTTTTTAAAAATAAAATTCCTACCGGTACTATTAATGAAATTAATCGTAGGTGAATTATATAATTGTTTTTATTTTTAAACATTATTGATGGCGTATGCTGACGTAAATCTATAATCCAATGAAACGACACTCCTTTTTTCTTCCCAAGTTCCCACTTTAACTCTTGGAAACAGAGACAGAGTGAGAAGATCAGTGAGTCGGAAACGACCCAAAAAAAAAAGAAAAGAAAAGAAAAGAAAGATGCATTACTGGGTTCGAGCTTCTTCCTCTGACTTCGGTGGGAATCTTCCACAACCTCGCAGGCAATAATCCGATTCCCATATCTTCTTTGCCTTTTTTTTTTTTTTCATTTTTTTAGCGTCAGATTTTATGCAGTTCTAGATAAAAACTTGAATTCTTTCGATTTTTTTTTTGGTTGTCGTTGGGATCGGATTCACAGTGGTCACAGTGCCGTCAACATCGGAAAATCGAAGGTTGTCGTCTTCGGCGGCTTCTTCGACAGGAAGTTTCTCACCGACATCGTCGTCTACGATTTAGGTACTTTATTTCTTCTTCAATTATGTTGTATGCGTCTGTATAAAATGTGTGTATTTGTGGTTTTTTTAATTCACTTTTTCCCTGATAAGCACTTTTTATTGCAACTGTTCGTCTGGGTCTCTTTAAATTTGTTGAATTTACTGATTTCTCCTATATCTATTTATTGTGCTTGTATAAATGTATATGTAGAGTTTTTGTATTTAACTTTGCCATGATATGCACTTTTGGTTGGCATTGTTCATCTGGGTCTCGTTTAAGTTTGTTGAATTTATTTATTTCTTAGTCCAAATATATTTCTATAGTTTTTTAAGTCAATTTTACCCTTGACATGGACTTTTGATTGCCCATTGTTCAGCTGGGCCTGCCTTAAGTTTGTTGAATTTATTGGTCAGCTAGATATATTCTGGAACATGAACTCTTATACCAGTTATCAATCGGGAATATATTTATGCATTTGCTCGTAATCATGCTCTAAAATGATTGAATTTGTGGGAAAATGTGGTTATGACATTAAATCTAGCTTACTAGTAGGAAAGCATTTGACGTATCAAATATATCAATGTAATCATTTTATGATCTCCGCTAGCGATTCAAATTTGATTTTGGGTTGTTAGAATTTTATCCTCAAATCATATCAGAGGGTTTAGCATTCATATGAAAATTCCATTTCGTAATAATTAGTATTTCCTTTAAGGAGACAGAGGACATAAATCGTAAAATGCTTTAGTTTGTCAGTAAAATGTTAATATTCTATGTTTTTCTGCTATTGAAAAAAAGTGATAAAGTTGTTTATTTCCGAATATGAGAAATCAAATCTCCATGTTAGGGCTAGATTGACGGACATCTAGAGTTCTGAAACGTTCGTTTCATAATTAATTCCTCTTCCTCTAGCCATGTGAATGTGATATTAGGTGATTTTTGTTTTGCGATAATGTAGTATCTATATAATGTCTCAGTCAAGGATTTTTTCCATATATTCCTCATTCTTTGCTTTTTTAGTTTTAAAATTTTTGTTATAGAAGACGTAAAAGGCTTCATTGTGAAAAGGGAAAAAATATGCATGGGTTTCAAGTCTGTTGTGATTACGACTTCACTTTTGTCTCTCCTCAAATGTTTTTCTTTCCAAGTTTGAGTGGTTTCTCAGTATCATTTGTTTGATTTGATCAGAGAAGAAATTATGGTTTCAGCCAGAGTGCACAGGCAGTGGCTCTGACGACAAATAGGTCAGACCACGCCATTTCACTCGCCGTTTGCAATTGATTGCACATGTTCATTTTTGGTGGGCGTTGAGTAGCAATAGGTTATTTCCATGTCTACTATATCCTCTTTTTACAACGTTATATCCCTGTTGTCATCTACTTTTGTAGAAGTGGTGTTAATGATTAAATTGGATGTTCAGGTTGGGAGATTTTTGGGTCTTAGATACCGGTAAGAATAGATTTAACTTAGAACTAAAAATGCATTGGTGTTTACAGTTTGGCTTAAATCTTTTGAACGTTGAGGATCAATTAAGTTTGTCTTTGTTTAATTCAGATATCTGGCAATTGGTCAGAGTTGACCAGTTTCGGTGACTTACCATCACCACGGACTTTGCAGCAGCGTCCGCTATTGCTAATAGGAAAATTGTCATGTGAGTTTTGCGCGTCAAATTGTTCTACTGACTAGCTAATGTGGGTTTTCTCTT
>CM046364.1:5131722-5191678 GCA_025413025.1 Ficus hispida | reverse complement strand
GATTCCACGACGGTCCCGGGGAACCGTCGTGGAATCCCCAATTTTTGGGGATTCCACGATGGTCCATGTGGGACCGTCGTGGAATCCGCCCGGTAAGGCCGATTCCACGACGGTCCAGGGGGACGTCGTGGTCCCCATGTGGGGATTTATGACGGTCCCCGTGGACCGTCGTGTAAGCTGTGACTTCTACGACGGTCCTTGGAGGACCGTCGTGTAATCCACCGCTTAGACGACGGTCTTCAGTTTTCCGTCGTCTTAGCTCTTGGTTGATCATTTAATATCCATGTTTTTTTAATCGCCTAAAAACCCTGTTTTGTTTACAAAATTTTTCATATATACCGTAGTGGCTGGATTAAAATATTAAAGCAATAAACATGACAAAATAATTTATATTATATATCTTCAATTATAATATGAATAAAGTAATGGGTTGTACCAAATAAATTAATGGCATAACATATTCAAGTTTTTTTCTTTTTTCTCTTTGCTTGCTTAACACGGGTCCATTCAATATCAGGTCGAACCAAGTGGGAAACATCATCATCGAATTCGTCAATCTCCTCTATCAGTGGCATCCCTGTGTGAAAGGAGGAATGTCGGAGCAATCTTCCTCATCTTCTTGGCCATGGATAAATTTTGGCTGCGTCGGCACTACTAAGGACAACTCTAAATCGTTGGGATCCGTTGTGTAAAATACTTGGATTGTTGTGATGCCATAATGAATGGATCATTTTTGTATCCCAATCGTCTAAAGTGCACTACTGTGACGCCATCACTGTCAATCCTTACATAATTATTGTCGGCCCATTTGCTCTTAAAGAGTGCTACATGTAACCCACAGTAATCGAGTTCCCAAATATCTTCAATGAAACCGAAGTAATTCATAGTTCCATAAACTGGATTCTTGTCCTTTGCAGATGAAATATGCATAGACTTGGCTCGGATACTAACACCACTATTTTGAACAGGATGCTTCTCATCTCTTTCGCGAGTGTAGAATGTGTAACCATTGACGAAGTATGACGTATAACGTGTAACAACGGTCGACAGTCCTCGAGCGAGGTTCATTAACTCTTGCGAGAAGCTGTCATTCTGTAAGACATGTCTTCGTAGCCACTGACGAAACGTCCGATTGTGTTCATCTTATAGCAACTTTTCATTTCTTCCTCTTCTTGGATTTCTATCTCTTAATTCCTGTAGGTGAACCTCAATAAAGGCTCAACTTCAACCCTATTTTGTAAGGTATAGAGACAAGCTTTTCCCATTCACCTCGATCTACCGAAGATGGAATACCGACAGATAGTCTTTTCCAGTCAATGTCTGTAGTCTTTGGCAACCCAATAGCTTCCGCGGTGGACAAATACTCAGAGCAAAATTCAACCGATTCTTCTGCAATGTAGCTTTATACTATACATCCTTCTGGCCTATTTCGGTTCTTGACATAACCCTTCAAAACCTTCATGTACCTTTCAAAATGATACATCCATCTCAAGTAAACCGGTCCACATAGCATCACTTCCCGGACTAAGTGCACCGTTAGATGAATCATTATGTCAAAAAATGAGGGTGGAAAGTACTTCTCAAGCAAGCACAGCGTCTTAACCAATTCTGATTGTAGCAAATCTAGTGTCAATGGATCAATTACCTTAGAGCATATCGAGTTGAAAAAAGAGCATAATTTGGTAATTGCGAATCTTACATCCTTCGTTAAAACTCCTCGCAATGCCAGCGGTAATAACTGTTGCATCAAGATATGACAATCATGTGTTTTCATTCCAATCAGCCTCAAATCCTTCATAGACACCAACCTTTTGATGTTGGAAGAATACCCGTTGGGCATTTTAACAGAAGACAGCCACTCACAAAGCTTTCTTTTTTCCTGTCTCGATAACGTGTACTTTGCCGGAGGTAAGTAAGTTGCATTCCCTTTTTTCGTAGGGATCAAGTTAAGTCTAATCTTCAATTCCTTAAGATCTAACCGTGCTTTTCACCGTCTTTGCTCTTATTAGGAATGTCTAGCAACGTGCCCACAATTGATTCACAAACGTTTTTCTCAATATGCATGACATCCAAGCAATGACGAACAAAAAGTGTCCTCCAATATGGAAGTTCGTAGAAGATTGACCGCTTTTTCCAAGGTCCATCAACCACGGGATCGTTGTTACGCCGCTTTCTTTTCCCGAGAACCACTTTCAATTCCTTAACCATCTCATAAACGTCTTCACCCGTCAAAACCCGCGGAGGGGCTCTTTCTTCTGTATTACCATCAAAAGCCTTTTTCTGTTTGCGGTATCGATGATTTTGTGGTAAGAATCTTCTATGACCAAGGTAAACGGTTTTCTTACCATTCTTCAATCGGATGGAGGATGTTTCTTTCATACAAACAGGACAGCCGATAGAACTCTTGACTGAATAACCAGATAGATTACCATAAGCAGGAAAGTCATTAATTGTCCACATCAACATTGCACGGAGTGTGAATGTCTCTTGACAGAACGCATCTCTAACCTCGATCCCCTTTTCCCATAAACTCTTTAGATCATCGATTAGTGGTGCTAAGTACACATCAATGTCATTCCCTGGTTGTTGAGGACCTGATATCAATAATGTCAACATCAAGAACTTCCGCTTCATGCTCAACTTCGGGGGAGATTGTAGTTGACAAGTATAACGGGCCAAGTACTATGCCTACTACTCATATTACCATGTGGGTTCATTCCGTCCGCCGACAAACCAAGACGTAGATTCCGTGGTTCCGAACTAAATTCAGGATGATCGGCATCAAAGGTCTTCCATTGTGGTGCATCTGCTGGATGTCTAAGCATGCCATCTTCAACACGTTTATCATGATGCCAAGTCAAATTCTTGGCATGCTCGGCATTACGGAATAAACGCCACAGACGTGGTGCCGGAGGAATGTACCATAACACCTTTGCCGGCACACCTTTACTGCAATTCATTGGATTCTTGTCCTTCTTCCACCTTGACTCCTTACAAACCGGACATTCATCTAAATCCGTGTACGCATCTCGGTAAAGGGCGCAATCATTTGGACATGCATGAATTTTTTCATATTCCATTCCTAAAGTGCTCAATGTCTTCTTAGCTTCGTACATACTAGAGGGTATTTTATTATCAACCGGTAGAACCTCTCTTAGAAATTCTAAAAGAGACGTGAAACTAGAATTTGTCCACCCTCCCGATGCCTTCATGTTCCATAATTTGACCAATGCGGACAATTTCGTATATTTACTACACCCGTCATACAAGGGCATCTCGACATCATTCACCATTGCTTCAAATAACTCCGGATAATGCACAAACTGTTCTTCCAAATCATTAACCATATCAAACAAATTATCTCCTACATCTTCCTCAACAATAGGTTCTTTCGCTTTATTCTTCGATGATGGATTAAAACACATTTCACCGTGTAAATACCATGTTTGGTACGAACAAATAATCCCACGGGCAAGCAAGTGTCTTCTAACTTCATCAACTGAATGAGATCTATGATTTCCACAATCCACACAAGGACATCGAATCTTTTCATTCTTAATGTGAATTTCCGCAAATGATAAAAATTCTTCAACACCATCTTGATATTTTCTTGTCAATCTATTAGCCCACATCCATTTTCGATCCATTTCCAAGAACCCGACCTAAATCGATATTAAATATATCATACAATTTATTCAATAATCAAGTTTTTGCATTTAACCCACAACATATATATATATATATATATATGAAGCTATTGAAAAAATTCAACAAATAATTAATCATTCTTTCAAGAAGAAGAAAAAATATACCATTTTTGACATTTACTAAAAGTCAATAAAAATCGAATAACTAAAAAGAAGAGTAAGTAATAATCACTATACTTACAAATATTCAGTATACGCGAGTTTCTGTGGAGGAGATGTTGTTTCGTACGTAGTAGAGGAGACGTGGATTCGCAGGTTTCTGTGATATTTTTCGCGGCTGCGCGATAGTTCTATGAGATAAAATGAGGGCTGCTGGAAAAACAAAATTAATAATACACATTGAAACTTTACACGACGGTTTTTTGTAACTGTCGTGTAAAGGTGTACTTTACACGACGGTTTCCATAGAACCGTCGTGTAAAGTGTGTGCGAATCACACTTTACACGACGGTTTCTTGGAACCGTCGTGTAAATATGTATTTTACACGACGGTTTCAATAAACCGTCGTGTAAAGTGTGTCCGAATCCCACTTTACACGACGATTCCATGGAACCGTCGTGTAAAGTGAACACTTTAAACGACGGTTTATTGAAACCGTCGTGTAAAATGAACACTTTACACGACGGTTTATTGAAACCGTCATGTAAAGTGTGATTCGCAAACACTTTACACGACGGTTTATTGAAACCGTCGTGTAATGTTACACTTTACATGACGGTTTATTTAAACCGTCATGTAAAGTGGGATTCGCACACACTTTACACGACGGTTCCATGGAAACTGTCGTGTAAAGTCAAGTTTACACAACGGTTCCAAGAAACCGTCGTGTAATCTCTGTCGTGTAATCTACCTTTTGTAGTAGTGTGATCTAAACGAGCAATTGCTTTCCTTCTACCGCATGTCATCATATTTCACTATTAAAATGAGACATAAATATAAAGAGTCATATTATGGACACTAAGCTTCCATTTGGATCACCGGTTAAAATTGAAATTTTTTAAGTTGAAGTTAGTTGATTTTTCAAAAATTAATTATAATTTTTATTAACTTTTCGAAAAAAATAAAAATAAAAAAAGTACAGTTTAATTGGAATTAAACATGTAAATAAAAAAAAAACAAAACTCTAATATTAGTTTTTTATATCAACTCATGTAGTAGTAAGTTGTTATCTTTTTATTAATAGATATAATATGATAATCGTTATATTTTATTTGGAGGTCTCATCCAACTTTGTATTCTATTCCAATGAAATGAATGTCTATCGTACACTATTAAGTGCCCTGACCATTTTTTTGTCTTTTTTTTTTTTTTGGCTGAATACTTGCAACAATTAGTTGGTTGTCCCCGACAGCACCTTGACAAAATGACCGAAGATTCCTCAACCTCCACCACAACTGAAGGTCGACCGATGATGCCCACCGCGGCCATCTTCCTCCCCCTCACCACTGTCACTGGCCTCGTCCTCTACCTCTCGTCTACTGCCTCCACAAGCCGCAATTCGTCATCATCGGCGTCGCCATGTATATATAGCTTTCAACGTCTCACCGTCACTACCGCCACTAGTCTCCTCCATTACGCAATTCATTGAGGTGATGCGCAACCACCAACTGGCGGGTCTCCATCTACTACGACCGGCTCACCGTGTTCGTGGAGTACCGCGGAACCAGGTGATAATGATGTCGATCGCCGCTGTTCCATAGGCGGCAGAGCACGGCGGTGATGCCACTGGTGCTCGGAGGAGGACACCCGATGCCGGTGTCAGAGGAGGTGGAGGTGGTGAACATGTTGGTGGTGGATGAGGTGTGCGGTGTGGTGGGGTTGAGGCTGGTGCTGCTTGGGAGGCTAAGAATTAACCATGCAAGGCATGTGTTGGTCTTATTAGTATTCTAATATGTGTTCAGATGTCACATTTAACCATTATATTCAAATGCAATATATGTTTAGTAATAATGTGTATTAGTGAGAGAGATAGAGGAGATATGTGATGCAATTAGTAAAAATAGATACAAAAAGACATAGATAAATAGTAAAATAAGTGAGTGTACTGTTCGAATATAGGGATATCCAAATACAATATTTTGAGTAATCAAATGATTATTATATTGAATTGAAATTAAAGGGGTGATCCAAATGAAGTATTAAACACCTATCAATTAATAAACGACAATTCACATGTCACCTAAGTGTAACTGATGTTCAACACTCTTCTATTAATTTTGTTATTTGTGTTAAAAAAATTTCATAGCCTATTGTTTTTCTTTCTATTACAACTCAAACTTTATTTATTTATTTATTTTCTTCAGAGACAACTCAAATACTTTTTAGAGTCATAAAAATCATGCTATTTTTCACATTTTTTTCTTTAGTATTATATTCTATGCATACATTTGTTTCTTTCTTTTTCTTTCCTCCTTTATTGTTTAGTAAATGTCATTGCACACTTTTTTTTTCTTCTAAACATTTTGCATAAACGTTATTTATCACACACACATCCTTTTGTCTTTTTATTTTAATTTTTTTGTTATATTACAAGTATGTTACCACTCTTCAATAAAAACATATTCGGAACATATATGACATTGTATACATATAAAATCTTTCTTTTTTTTTTTTTTTTTTTAATTTAGAAACGAGAGATTCAAACTATGTATTATAATAAAGTCAAACGAGAAATTACCATTAAATATTTAAAATCTTTTTTAATATTTTACAAAATGTAAATAGAAAACATTTTAGATGAATGATAAAAATAGAAACATAATGTATAGGGATGATAATATTCTTTATTGGAGCGGGGTTCACGGGTTTCGATCAAAACATGACGGGGATGAGCAATAGTATTCGAGAATAGGGACGAAGTCTTTCTCCTGAATTAAAAGCGGAACGGAACGGAGACAGAGAAGCACCCCATTTAAACATCCTCTTCTTATAAACTTTATTTAATTTTTTATATAGTAGATTCATTTACTTACTATTCAACCATTTTATCTATTTATTCTGGTCATTTTATGTGATTCTTTTTCCTAAAACTTTACACTTTTCCCTTTAAATATTTCCTTATTAAAATATATATTTTTTGAAATATATCCTAACTTTTTTTTGCTTCTATTTTTTTTTCTTTATGGTTTCTTTATCTACTTTGAATTTTGAATTTTCAACTATGCTTTATCAAATTATGTTTTCTTCATGATATATTCCTGATAAAATCATTAATTTTTCTCAGATACATCCTTTTTTTAATATTATTATGTTTTATTTGATCCAAATTTTTTTACAAATTTATGGCGTTTGTGTAGCACGTGCTTATAAATTAGTGTGTATCTCAGCGGGTGTTGATTTGAAGGGGTTCCCGCAATAATTATTAGTATTATTTTCTCTTTATAACTAATATATTTTAAACTTCAATCTAGATTTAATCTTGTAATTTACCTTTTTTAGGATAAATTAATAATTTATAAAAGTTATTTTCTTCCTTAGATCACAAGTCGCAATGTGTCATGGAGTATTCGTGTTTTCAAATTAACAGAGAAGGCAAAAAAGCTGTATCAATTTAGGAACCAAAATGTCACAAACATAATTGTTTAAGAATTGATAGTGTAACTAAAAGCTAATTCATTAACATTTGATAGCTTCTGTTGAAAAGAGACCTTTTTGTATTCTTTTAAAGAGTTTAAGATTATTTCACCTAAAATATTAAGGTCAAAATATCACAAACATAACAATTTAGAGACCAACGGAAGACATTAAGGACACTGATTTAGCTCTTAAAATGAGTCGTTGAAATTTATCTTAACATATTTTGATAGAGCTATTTTGAGAACCTAACAATCTTTTTTCTTTTTTTGGAAAAAAAAAAAAAAAAACGAATGACAACTTGTATGAATTATTTTAGCTTTATTCTCATCGTCATTGGAAGCTGAACCCATGTAATGACTTCTCGTATAGATTAGTACGCTAATTATTATTAATTATTAGCGTCAAAAAGTGTTTTTTATTTTTTTATAATGCATGGTAAGTGATTCCATTTTTGTTAATTATTTTAGGGAAATTTATTTTAAACAATTTACCACCATGATTTTTCTTTTACTTATTTGCTTCATGCGGATCCTCTCCATATAAGACTATTAGCATTCTCTTGGATAAAAAGAGAGGAAAACAATCGAGAGAGAATTTATGTTATTAGATAAAAAATTGAAATAAGATTGTTTGAATAAGAGGAAAATTTATCTACTCAAAATACTTTTCTTTGTAATAAGAACAATTTGAGTGTTTCATTGAAACATCCACCCAATTTTAAAAGGGAACACCAAAATGATTGATCCGTTAATAACTTTTATGCATCTTATCTCCTCCTCCCCCGCCTCCTCCTCCTCAAATGTTGTTGGAAGGACAAAAACGACATACAAAATTATAAAAATGATTTTTATGGAATTTTTTGTTCAAAGTCTTTTTATTTTTAAAATTTTTGTGAAATAAAGCACTATTATTAAATGAGTTTGAACTAAAACGATATGTATTCAAATTCTTTATCCAAATGCCACCTAGGACAAAATTTTAGTACTAGCACAAAAAATGTCAATGAGAACAAAATTTGTTAGATTTTTTTTTTCTGGGTTAATTTCACTTTTAGCACCTCTGAAAAAAATAATATTAAAAACAGCAGCACTTTTTGTTCTATTCAATTTCAGCACTTACCGTGGGGCCCAGTAGCATTTAATGTATATCAAAGTACAGGATTACCCTCATCTCCTACCCACGAAATTTTCTCTCTCCCTCGCATGGCCGAAAAAAGTTTTTTTTTTTAAAACCACCATGTACAGTGGTTTAGAGAGAGAAAACTGAAATCTAGAGATAGAAAACTGAAAACTTATTTCCGCCTAGCCCCCCACCACCCATTTTGAAACCCGAAGCTTCATATAATATAGATAAACTTCCATGTAAAGAGAGAAACTTCCATTTACAGAGAGAAACTTCCATTTACAGAGATAAACTTCCATGTACAGAGAGAAACTTCCATCGAAAGTTTCTTTTTTTTTTAAATTAGAATTTTTTGACCTTTTTAAGTAAAGGTCATAACCATTATGACCACCCGGTCATAACCGTTATGACCATAACCTGGCTTTTTTTTTCGAATTTTACATTTTTTACTATTTTTTATCAATGGTCATAACCATTATGACCGCCTTGTCATAACCGTAATGACCAGTTCTTTTAATTTTTATTTTTAAAGCATTAAAATTTTTCGTTTGTTTTATTTTAAAAGAACTTTTTTAACTATTAGTTATTTAGCTATGGTCATATCCATTATGACCACCCGGTCACAACCATTATGACCACGCTTTTGTTTTATATAATTAAAATTGTTTTAAGTCGAACTATTTTCACTATTTTTTAGCGGTGGTCATTTCCATTATGACCACCCGGTCACAACCATTATGACCACCCCTTTTTTAAGTCGAACTATTTTCACTATTTTTTAGCGGTGGTCATTTCCATTATGACCACCCGGTCACAACCATTATGACCGGTTTTTTTTTTTTATTAAAAATTTTTTATTTTTTATGTCGAACTATTTCACTATTTTTTAGCGGTGGTCATTTCCATTATGACCACCAGGTCACAACCATTATGACCGGTTTTTTTTTTTATTAAAAAGAAAATATTTTTTATGTCGAACTATTTCACTATTTTTTAGCGGTGGTCATTTCCATTATGACCACCCGGTCACAATCATTATGACCGGTTTTCTTCTTTTTTTTAATTTTTTTTATAATTTTTTGTCGAACTATTTTTTTGGCGGTGGTCATTTCCATTATGACCACCCGGTCACAACCATTATGACCGGTTTTCTTTTTTTTTATTAAAAATTTAATATTTTTTATGTCGAACTATTTCACTATTTTTTAGCGGTGGTCATTTCCATTATGACCACCCGGTCACAACCATTATGACCAGTTTTTTTTTCCTTTTTTTTAAAATTTTTTTTTCGAGACTTTTGTCGAACTATTTTTTAGCGGTGGTCATTTCCATTATGACCACCCGGTCACAACCATTATGACCGGTTTTCTTTTTTTTTTTTTTTAATTTTTTTTAAAATTTTTTTGTCGAACTATTTTTTAGCGGTGGTCATTTCCATTATGACCACCCGGTCACAACCATTATGACCGGTCATAATTTTTTTTTCTTTATTTTAATTTTTTTTAGAATTTTTTTGTCGAACTATTTTTTAGCGGTGGTCATTTCCATTATGACCACCCGGTCACAACCATTATGACCAGTTTTTTTTTCCTTTTTTTTAAAATTTTTTTTTCGAGACTTTTGTCGAACTATTTTTAGCGGTGGTCATTTCCATTATGACCACCCGGTCACAACCATTATGACCGGTTTTCTTTTTTTTTTTTTTTAATTTTTTTTTCGAGACTTTTGTCGAACTATTTTTTAGCGGTGGTCATTTCCATTATGACCACCCGGTCACAACCATTATGACCGGTCATAATTTTTTTTTCTTTATTTTAATTTTTTTTAGAATTTTTTTGTCGAACTATTTTTTGGCGGTGGTCATTTCCATTATGACCACCCGGTCACAACCATTATGACCGGTTTTCTTTTTTTTTTTTTTTTAATTTTTTTTAAAATTTTTTTGTCGAACTATTTTTTAGCGGTGGTCATTTCCATTATGACCACCCGGTCACAACCATTATGACCGGTCATAATTTTTTTTTCTTTATTTTAATTTTTTTTAGAATTTTTTTGTCGAACTATTTTTTAGCGGTGGTCATTTCCATTATGACCACCCGGTCACAACCATTATGACCGGTTTTATTTTTTTTTTTTTTTTTTGGCCACGTCAGTTTGATGAAATCCATTTGGACTCGTTCTGTTTTCATGAATGTGAAACAGGGGCAATACATTTCACTCTTATTAATAATAAAACGCGGTTTGCATGGATTAATTTAACCCTTACTCTTGAAATTGTATATGTTATTACACTATGACATATAAAATTAACAAAAAATTTAAGAAAAATACAATTAATGGGAATGTGTTAAATGAAAAAATAGTATATGTCTCAGGCGAATTCCTTGTCGACGTCGTCATCACTTTTGTAATTTCCTTCAATTTTCCGGTTGGCATGCATCCACAAGTAACATGCTAGCCACTCCCGAAATAGCCTCATCCGTCCACCTATTACCCAGTAATTGACGTCCCTCCCTTCTATTAAGCATTCAGCAAATTTTATGGTAAACACTCCACAGTCGCCCCTGTTGAACAAATGACAAAGATAATTAATTTTCACTTCAACTTTTGTTTTCAGTATACAAGGGAGAAATGGTGTTTTTCTTGCACTCACCCATTGGATTGTTGAGGGATGTCTTTCATTATGTTGATTGGTAATGGGTTAGTTCCAGCAGGTTCTCTTGGTTTGAATTGATACAAATCTAATCGTTCAGCCAGCAATGGAATGAATATTGATAAACATTCCATGCCTGCTCGGACCTTGACATTGTGACCGCCTTCATGCTGCAGAGAGTCGTACACGTCAATGGTCCAGCTTTTCAGATCCAACTTCGCTAATACCCAATGTTTAAGGTCAGCCAAATGCACCGGTATTAGCACAGTCATCACGTCAAACCATGATGCCCCAGTCTGGACATTAACGCCAAGCATTATCTTGAGTAAAGGCTCACAGGTTCCCCAATCGAACTTCTCGGGTGCACTCTGGTGTAGACGCCACAACGATCGAACCTTTGAACAAAAATAAGTGTCAACCGTTGTCACCCTCCGTTGCTCCAATTCGGGGAACTGCCTGATCTTCTTTCTCAAGTAATAAAAGGCGACATCAACGTGCTACATTAACATAACCAGGCGGTGATAAGATACTGTACAATATTCGAGAAAGCAAACATATAATAATGGCTGTGATAATGGTTGATAGCAGACTGCCGAATTTTAAAAAATGTCATGTACTTACTTCGTCCCATAGCCAAATCGGGGAGGTAGCTAATTCATAGTACCAGGTTTTTCTTCCTACCTCCATGCACCCGAAGTCATGGGGTTTGTCAAGTTTCTCATGCTTCGCACTGTAACGTGGAGGCCGTTTACTGAACATCAAGCATACATATTCGAAGGACACATCAGTCCTTATACTGAAAAGATATTGGCTGCACACATGGCGTAAAATTACTATCCTTATACTGAATGTATTATTATTATTTTATTATAATAACCCATAACGAGTCAGTGAATCTTATTATGGTATGACCGTGTTGGTCATAACGATTTTGACCGGACGGTCATAACGGTTGTGACCTGTCTTAGTCAGTACGTTTATGACCAACACGGTCACAATGGTTATGACCGCCCGGTCATAACGGCTTTGACTACCACTTGTTATGGTATCGGAATGTGAATTACCTGTGATTCGCCAACCTCCATGAACGCCCGCTGAACGTCATCAAATTTCACTGTCTCCGCAGTGGTCCAGGACGCCATACGCGGAACGGCCTGTGAGTAGTTGGTTGTAAACTTGGCAGCCATCGTTGGAAGTGTCTCATATGCCCATACGAGTATGGCATGTGGGAACCCAGGAATGCTGTAATGAACTGTGCTAACTTGTTTTTTTTGTCGTCTCTTCGAAGAAATCCTATTCTCCACTGTAGCACAGATTGCAGCACGGGTTGCCTCCCATGATAGCACACCCCAAGGAAAATCGTTGAAGGCATCCAAGTTGTCTGCCAAACCGAAATATTTGGGATCTATTTTCACCGTTATAGCATTTGACAAAGGGATCGAGAAAATAATGTACAAAAGGCTAAGTTTTACGGCATCTTCGTCGTTGTCAAACTTAGCATTGGACAGTTGTAGTTCCAAATTTTCCCTCGATACGCCCTTAACCGTCGAAAAATATCTTGCCATTAATCTGCTCTCGACGACCGGTAGATGCGTAGACCCTGCACATTTTTGTCCGGTAATTAGGCAGAACTCCATTATGGAGAATCTGGCCATTTCGTCTCCAATCTCGAACCACAGTGCGTCACCCATCGTTGTGTGGTTTGTAAGACGCATAACAATGTTGTGGAATAACTGGCCAGCCCAACCTAGAGACTCTAGATGTAAGAAAGGTTGTACACATGGCTGGTCTTTGACGGAGGCCAACTGTCGTGGAGATAACCAGAGGCTCAGTTTCTTCCATGTCTCGTTAATGTTTATGAAAGTATTGATTTTGGCCCGTGTTATCTCAGAGTCTGGTACGAGTCGGATATATTGCCCCTGTGTGAATGGATAAAACAAAAAAATATTTATTACAAAATTTTTGATGAGTCGGTATTTAGCACCATGGACGTGTACTGCACTCGTACACGTTTGTCGGTTGTGTCCATAGCCATTACATCTACCACAACGAACGGTCTCGGGATCTTCACCTTGGGACAAAATCCTTCGAACTCGTGGCCTTCCGGGACCACGCTTCGTTTTGGGAGGATTGACGATTTGCGACCGGATTGATTCAGGCACATCCCAGCCATCAGAGCTGCCAATAGGATGGACTACAGCTGAATAACAACCATAAAGATAATCTTTCGTGTAGTATGCCGAGCAATAATTGTATGGATCTATCCGTCGGTGGTTACACACGGCCATGGCATGAGGGCATGGAATTTGATCTACCTGAAATCGTCTACACGTACATGTCTTTTGGCTCATATCAACGATCCATATTTGGCTGGCATTGTTGGTGACAGCGTACTCAAACTGATCGGCTGGCCGCGGCTGTAAGAAGTGGAAATTTAACGAATTTAGTAAAGTTGGATTAAGGGAAAATCCGCATATACCAAATACGTGGTGGCAGTTGGCATGATAACGTACCGTTACTTTTAGGCCTATTGAGAAGTTGGTGTGAAGCATCTTCTCAGCCTTTGGAGCAAGCTTCGAAGTCAATTTTAGGGCCTCCTCACGCCTGTTGACAAACCATCTTTGTTGTAGTTCCCTCAACCATTCCATTAAGAATCCAACTGGCATTAACCTGGCTTTCCGATCCACATTATTAAATGACTCCGCGATGTTGGTTGTCATGATTGCATACCGACGACCGTTGAAATATGCTCGCGACCACTTTTTCGGATCGGCCTGCATGAGGTATCGGTGCATGTCGGGGTTACGAGTACGGATTGATTCCATATGACGATGGTGCTCACTTAAAAGATACGACCTACATGCACCATCAAAATATGTCTTCAAAGGGCCTTTGAAATCCTTGTACTTGGTCTTCAGGTTTGCAGCCAAGTGTTGGACGCATATCCCGAAGGCAGCCTCCGGATACACGAGTTTGGCTGCATACTCGATACCCTTATGCCTATCAGCGACAATTACAAGAGAATCTCTAGGCCCGATTGAATCTCGGAGCTTCTCGAAGAACCATGTCCATGAGTCGTTGCTTTCGGACTGAACGATACCAAATGCAAGTGGAAATATGCAGCCATTTGCGTCGTGACCGCAAGCTGCAAGAAGCACCCCTCCAAATTTGGACTTTAATGCGGATCCATCAACCACAATTACTGGCCGACAATAAGGCCAACCGTGCTTCGAAGCAGCTACGCACATGTAGAGACACTCTAAGCAATTTGATGAGTCGGTCTCGATGTCAATGTCGGAACCAGGATTTTTCCTCTTAACCATTTCAGCCCACGAGGGAAGAACTGTAATGTAATCAAGTTTACTTAACAGTTATTAAAGCCTATTATAAGACTTATAATGTCGGTGATAAACGTATTATAAGATAGAGTAAAGGGAAATGCATTACCATTGTATGAATCTGAATCATTGCCCCTCAAGCTGGTTAGTGCTGCTTCCTTGCCTCGCCATGCTCGGAGATAATTGAAAGAGACTCCAAATTCGGCCTGCATGTCTCGCATGATTTCTCGAGGTCTATATGAGGTATTAGTCGGATCCAAGTATTTTGCCTTGACACACTCCCCAATCATCCAACTCTTGGCTTGACGATGATGCCCTTGAACAATTTCGATTGAACAGGTATGGACGTCGTCGAAGCGCTTCACGACAAACATTTCACTACCTCGCATCCTGGTCGCACGCAATTGCCATGGACATTGTTGGATATCTATACATATAACGTGTAACAGAGTAGCGGTCGACCTCTTCACTCTGAATTGATAGTGTTTACTCATGGCATCGTGATGAAGATGGTATTGCAACAACTTTTTGTTAAGAAAAATACAGTTTCTGCAAATTGCGACAGGTGTATAATCAGCAACAACTACTGAGCCAGATAACCTGTCAGGGCTTGGTACAGTATCGGATTGAGATGTTAAGTTATTGGCAAAAGAATGATCTCCAATGCTGACGTCGACGCTATTATCGTTTGATTTACGAGCATCACCCCCAACATTCAATTTGTCAACATGAGGTGGAAGCTGAGGGCAACGAGTAATAGGAGATGAAATTTTTTTATTTGTCTCATCAGCAATTTGCATGGCCTCATCACTCTGTGCACCCACTCTGGAGAATTGCCCGTCAATGTGGTTGCTTTCACCCACCTCCGGTGGCGTGACGTCAGCCGCAGTATCATCCAAAACGTCGACGGTAATAGGAAATTTACTAAGCACATGAACATCCTTCTTCTTCAATTGTATATAGAATTTAACGTCATCATCACACTGTATCCTGACAAGAGGCATACTAGGGTGAACACCGTATCTCATGACTATAGTATTGGTTGGGACCCTCATACCGATTGCCCGTCTGACCAACTCAATAAGACCTCCGTATGTTGCCGTCTCGGGCACCAATATTCCCTTCATTTCTCCACCGATGTAACTCAATGTGCCGTCCCATCGACCATTATACTTGATGAAAACACAAACGTCCTCCATTTACTGTAAAACAACAAACAATTTTCCTGTCAAAGGGTTAAATACAAATTTAAAAAATGAGGAACAGTTAAGAAGCGAGGTAGGATGGCTTATGTCGTAGATCTGGTCCACGGAAACGCCGTTGACGCAGATCTGGCAGATTCGGCCGGATTAACAGAGTGAAACAAGATGTGGAAGGATTTTTAATACTGGGAGACAGTTTCGATCAATGGGTAATGGTCCAGGGATGATTCGCGAGGATTGGGTGGGAGAAAATCAACGAAACTAGAGACGAAAAATTAAAATTTTCTATGTTCAGTTGGTTATATACTGTCGCTATGGATGTGGAGGGAATGGAGTGAGGATGGCGGGCTAGGACGAAAATTTTCAGCTTAGGGTTGGCTGAGGGCATATATGACTTTATACATACCCAAAAATTGTATGGTGACGTGGCAAAAAAAAAAATTAAAAAAAAAAAAAAAACTGGTCATAATGGTTGTGACCGGGTGGTCATAATGGAAATGACCACCGCCAAAAAATAGTTCGACAAAAAAATTTTAAAAAAAATTAAAAAAAAAAAAAAAAAAACCGGTCATAATGGTTGTGACCGGGTGGTCATAATGGAAATGACCACCGCTAAAAAATAGTTCGACAAAAAATTTTAAAAAAAATTAAAAAAAAAAAAAAGAAAACCGGTCATAATGGTTGTGACCGGGTGGTCATAATGGAAATGACCACCGCCAAAAAATAGTTCGACAAAAAAATTTTAAAAAAAATTAAAAAAAAGAAAAAAACCGGTCATAATGATTATGACCGGGTGGTCATAATGGAAATGACCACCGCTAAAAAATAGTGAAATAGTTCGACATAAAAAATATTAAATTTTTAATAAAAAAAAACCGGTCATAATGGTTGTGACCTGGTGGTCATAATGGAAATGACCACCGCTAAAAAATAGTGAAATAGTTCGACATAAAAAATAAAAAATTTTTAATAAAAAAAAAAAAACCGGTCATAATGGTTGTGACCGGGTGGTCATAATGGAAATGACCACCGCTAAAAAATAGTGAAAATAGTTCGACTTAAAAAAGGGGTGGTCATAATGGTTGTGACCGGGTGGTCATAATGGAAATGACCACCGCCAAAAAATAGTTCGACAAAAAAATTTTAAAAAAAATTAAAAAAAAAAAAAAAAAACCGGTCATAATGGTTGTGACCGGGTGGTCATAATGGAAATGACCACCGCTAAAAAATAGTTCGACAAAAAAATTTTAAAAAAAATTAAAAAAAAAAAAAGAAAACCGGTCATAATGGTTGTGACCGGGTGGTCATAATGGAAATGACCACCGCCAAAAAATAGTTCGACAAAAAAATTTTAAAAAAAATTAAAAAAAAGAAAAAAACCGGTCATAATGATTGTGACCGGGTGGTCATAATGGAAATGACCACCGCTAAAAAATAGTGAAATAGTTCGACATAAAAAATATTAAATTTTTAATAAAAAAAAAAACCGGTCATAATGGTTGTGACCTGGTGGTCATAATGGAAATGACCACCGCTAAAAAATAGTGAAATAGTTCGACATAAAAAATAAAAAATTTTTAATAAAAAAAAAAAAACCGGTCATAATGGTTGTGACCGGGTGGTCATAATGGAAATGACCACCGCTAAAAAATAGTGAAAATAGTTCGACTTAAAAAAGGGGTGGTCATAATGGTTGTGACCGGGTGGTCATAATGGAAATGACCACCGCTAAAAAATAGTGAAAATAGTTCGACTTAAAACAATTTTAATTATATAAAACAAAAGCGTGGTCATAATGGTTGTGACCGGGTGGTCATAATGGATATGACCATAGCTAAATAACTAATAGTTAAAAAAGTTCTTTTAAAATAAAACAAACGAAAAATTTTAATGCTTTAAAAATAAAAATTAAAAGAACTGGTCATTACGGTTATGACAAGGCGGTCATAATGGTTATGACCATTGATAAAAAATAGTAAAAAATGTAAAATTCGAAAAAAAAAGTCAGGTTATGGTCATAACGGTTATGACCGGGTGGTCATAATGGTTATGACCTTTACTTAAAAAGGTCAAAAAATTCTAATTTAAAAAAAAAAGAAACTTTCGATGGAAGTTTCTCTCTGTACATGGAAGTTTATCTCTGTAAATGGAAGTTTCTCTCTGTAAATGGAAGTTTCTCTCTTTACATGGAAGTTTATCTATATTATATGAAGCTTCGGGTTTCAAAATGGGTGGTGGGGGGCTAGGCGGAAATAAGTTTTCAGTTTTCTCTCTCTAGATTTCAGTTTTCTCTCTCTAAACCACTGTACATGGTGGTTTTAAAAAAAAAAACTTTTTTCGGCCATGCGAGGGAGAGAGAAAATTTCGTGGGTAGGAGATGAGGGTAATCCTGTACTTTGATATACATTAAATGCTACTGGGCCCCACGGTAAGTGCTGAAATTGAATAGAACAAAAAGTGCTGCTGTTTTTAATATTATTTTTTTCAGAGGTGCTAAAAGTGAAATTAACCCTACAAAAAATGAAATTCAAAATAAAATAACAACATTTCCAAGTAATAATGATTTAAACAATTTAAATGAGACAATCGTTCAAAAACTAATCGTAATGCTAGATGAGACTAACAAATTAGTCTGACTTTTTAGGACTGATAGAAATACTTATAAAAATAATCAAATACCATCAATGAAATTAGGATTAATAGGAAGACGACAAGAAAATATTACACAATATGGTATTTCAACTTCAACAGATATAGGTGTTTTAATTATTAAAGATATTGGTGAATACGAAGAATGTATAGATATTATCATTCACAGTCAAACTGGAGAATTAAAAATAATTAATAAACTTTATCAATCTTATATGAAATTACAATATCCATTATTATTTCCTTAGGGAGAAGATGAATATAGAATCAACATAGGATATAATCCAAACTTTACCCCTAAACAACCATATAGAAATCTAATCTCAATGAAATCATTTTATGCCTTTCAACTTCAACAAGACTACATCAAAGAAACATATTATTTAGAGCTAGATGACTTTTTTAATAATATATTATATATATTTATGCTTCTGTTGAAGAAGATCGTTTAGATTATATTAGATAAAATTAAAATAATTTAATATCTAAAATTTATAAAAGTATTTAAGATTCTATAATTAAAGGTGATACAGATGCACAAATAATTAGAAAAAGAATTATTCTATCCTCGTCTTATATAGGAAGCCGAAGATATATGATTCAAAATTATCAAGATGCAATGTCAATTTATAGACATTATAACAATCATGATATATTTTAATATTTACATTTAACCTTAAATGGCGAGAAATCAAAAGAGTTCTAACTATAATTCCAAGATAAAAATCTAAAAACATATGGCATATTATAAGAGGAATATTTAAAATAAAATAAAATTATTTAATAAAGTCATGTGATATTTTTGGACCTATAATAGCAGGTGAGTCGATTTATTTTATAGACCAAAAAAATAAACTATAAATTATTATTATAACCCTTTATTAAAAAAAATAAAATACATTTATTTCTATCGAAATTCTAGATCCAATAAAAGATTTTTTAGGTTATAAAATCATTACTGAATATATGATCTATGGACCATGTATATATGCAAAAACAAATACACCATGCATGAAAAATTTAAGATGTTCTAAAAAATTTCCTAAACAAATAAAAAATAAAACAACTATAGAAGAAAATGTTTTTTTTCCCTTTATCATAATAGAAATATAGAATTCAATGTAATTAAATAATGAATTAAAAATGATAATAGATACATTATTCCATATAATCAAACTTTATGTCTAAAACATTGTACTCATATTAATGTCGAAATATATTCTCAATCTATGCTAATTAAATTTTTAGTCAAATATTTAACAAAAGGGCAAGATAGAATAAGAGCCGTAATTAAATATTATGCTATTACTGAAAATAACAAAGAAACAAATTATAAAAAAGACCAAGAAATAAAAACATATCTTAACTATTGATATATTATACCTTATGAGGTAATTTAGAGATTATTTAAACATTCAATCGACTACAGAAATTCAGCTATTCAACGACTTTATATTCATTTATCAGATATACAAAACATTACATTTAATAAAAATCAACAACTACAAAATATAATATGATAACAAAAAATTCAAAAAACAACTTTAACTGAATGGATAGAAATTAATAAACTAATGAGAATGCTCAACAACTTACTTATATAGAATTTCCAATAAGATGAGTCTGGAATAATAAAGATAAAATTTGGACTTATCATTAAATTAAATATATTATAGGAAAAACCTTCTATATTCATCTAAGTTTTGGTAAAGGGTTAATTTCATTAATAGCACTTGTAGGAATTTTATTATTAAAAATAATATTACTTTTTTTCCTTTCATTACTAGCACTTAATGTGAGGCCCAGCAGTATTTAATGTATATCAAATTACGGGTTTACCCTCATCTCCTACCAGCTCAAATATCCCTCTCCCTCGCATGGCCCAAAATTTTTTTTCAAACCAATATCTACAGTGTTTTAGAGAGAGAACTGAAATCTAGAGAGAAAAAGAGATACCACCCACCGGAATCTTATTTTTTTTCACTTTTTCGCCTAGCCTCCCACCCATTTTGAAACCAAAATCTTCATATAATAGAGAGAAACTTCCATATAAAAAAAGAAACTTCCATATAAAAAAAGAAACTTCCATTTAGAGAGAGAAACTTCCATCGAAAGTTTTTTTTTTTAAATCTAACATTTTGACCATTTTTGAGAAAGATCATAATGGTTATGACAACCCAGTCATAACCGTTATGACCACATTGTTATAACTGTTATGACCATACTGTTATGACTACTCGGTCATAATCATTATGACCACCCACTGTTATGACCACTCGGTCATAACCATTATGACCACCCGGTCATAACCGTTATGACCACCCACTGTTATTATGACTACCCGGTCATAACCATTATAACCACCTACTATTATGACTACTCGGTCATAACCATTATGACCACACGGTCATAACCGTTATGACCACCCGGTCGTAACCGTTATGACTACCCACTGTTATGACTATCCGGTCATAATCATTATGATCACCCATTGTTATGACTACTCGGTCATAACCATTATGACCACCAGGTCATAACCGTTATGATCACCAGTATAACCGTATATAACTGTTATGACTACTCAGTAATAACTATTATGACCACCCGGTTATAACCGTTATGACCACCTACTGTTATGACTACTCGGTCATAACCATTATGACCACCCACTGTTATGACTACTCGGTCATAACATTATGACTACCCACTGTTATGACTACCCGGTCATAACCATTATGACCTGTTATGACCGGGTGGTCATAACTGTTATTACCTTACTAAAAAATGGTAAAAATGTTAGATTTTTAAATTTTTTTTAAAAGTCATAACTATTATGACCGGGTGTCATAGCATGAATGACCTTTACTCAAAAATGATAAAAAATGTTAGATTAAAAAAAAAAAACTTTCGATGGAAATTTCTCTCTGAAGTTTCTCTCTTTAGATGGAAGTTTCTCTCTATTATATGAAGATTTGGGTTTTAAAATGGGTGGGGGGCTAGGCGGAAAAGTGAAAAAAAATAAGATTCCGATGGGTGATATCTCTTTCTCTCTCTAGATTTCAGTTTTCTCTCTCTAAAACACTGTAGATGTTGGTTTGAAAAAAATTTTTAGACCATGCGAGGGAGAGGGATACTTGAGCTGGTACGAGATGAGTGTAAACCCATAATTTGATATATATTAAATACGGCTAGGCCCCACATTAAGTGCTAATAATGAAGGGAAAAAAATAATATTATTTTTTAAAAATAAAATTCCTACCGGTATATTAATGAAATTAATCGTAGGTGAATTATATAATTGTTTTTATTTTTAAACATTATTGATGGCGTATGCTGACGTAAATCTATAATCCAATGAAACGACACTCCTTTTTTCTTCCCAAGTTCCCACTTTAACCTTGGAAACAGAGACAGAGTGAGAAGATCAGTGAGTCGGAAACGACCCAAAAAAAAAAAAGAAAAGAAAAGAAAAGAAAGATGCATTACTGGGTTCGAGCTTCTTCCTCTGACTTCGGTGGGAATCTTCCACAACCTCGCAGGCAATAATCCGATTCCCATATCTTCTTTGCCTTTTTTTTTTTTTTTTTTTTTTTTCCATTTTTTTAGCGTCAGATTTTATGCAGTTCTAGATAAAAACTTGAATTCTTTCGATTTTTTTTTTGGTTGTCGTTGGGATCGGATTCACAGTGGTCACAGTGCCGTCAACATCGGAAAATCGAAGGTTGTCGTCTTCGGCGGCTTCTTCGACAGGAAGTTTCTCACCGACATCGTCGTCTACGATTTGGTACTTTATTTCTTCTTCAATTATGTTGTATGCGTCTGTATAAAATGTGTGTATTTGTGGTTTTTTTAATTCACTTTTTCCCTGATAAGCACTTTTTATTGCAACTGTTCGTCTGGGTCTCTTTAAATTTGTTGAATTTACTGATTTCTCCTATATCTATTTATTGTGCTTGTATAAATGTATATGTAGAGTTTTTGTATTTAACTTTGCCATGATATGCACTTTTGGTTGGCATTGTTCATCTGGGTCTCGTTTAAGTTTGTTGAATTTATTTATTTCTTAGTCCAAATATATTTCTATAGTTTTTTAAGTCAATTTTACCCTTGACATGGACTTTTGATTGCCCATTGTTCAGCTGGGCCTGCTTAAGTTTGTTGAATTTATTGGTCAGCTAGATATATTCTGGAACATGAACTCTTATACCAGTTATCAATCGGGAATATATTTATGCATTTGCTCGTAATCATGCTCTAAAATGATTGAATTTGTGGGAAAATGTGGGTTATGACATTAAATCTAGCTTACTAGTAGGAAAGCATTTGACGTATCAAATATATCAATGTAATCATTTTATGATCTCCGCTAGCGATTCAAATTTGATTTTGGGTTGTTAGAATTTTTATCCTCAAATCATATCAGAGGGTTTAGCATTCATTATGAAAATTCCATTTTCGTAATAATTAGTATTTTCCTTTAAGGAGACAGAGGACATAAATCGTAAAATGCTTTAGTTTGTCAGTTAAAATGTTAATATTCTATAGTTTGTTCTGCTATTGAAAAAAGTGATAAAAGTTGTTTATTTTCCGAATATGAGAAATCAAATCTCCATGTTAGGGCTAGATTGACGGCACATCTAGAGTTCTGAAACGTTCGTTTCATAATTAATTCCTCTTCCTCTAGCCATGTGAATGTGATATTAGGTGATTTTGTTTTGCGATTAATGTTAGTATCTATATAATGTCTCAGTCAAGGATTTTTTTCCATATATTCCTCATTCTTTGCTTTTTTAGTTTTAAAATTTTTTGTTATAGAAGACGTAAAAGGCTTCATTGTGAAAAGGGAAAAAAATATGCATGGGTTTCAAGTCTGTTGTGATTACGACTTCACTTTTGTCTCTCCTCAAATGTTTTTCTTTCCAAGTTTGAGTTGGTTTCTCAGTATCAATTTGTTTGATTTGATCAGAGAAGAAATTATGGTTTCAGCCAGAGTGCACAGGCAGTGGCTCTGACGGACAAATAGGTCCAGGACCACGCGCATTTCACATCGCCGTTGCAATTGATTGTCACATGTTCATTTTTGGTGGGCGTTTAGGTAGCAATAGGTATTTCCATGTCTACTATATCCTCTTTTTACAACGTTATGATCCCTGTTGTCATCTACTTTTGTAGAAGTGGTGTTAATGATTAAATTGGATGTTCAGGTTGGGAGATTTTTGGGTCTTAGATACCGGTAAGAATAGATTTAACTTAGAACTAAAAATGCATTGGTGTTTACAGTTTGGCTTAAATCTTTTGAACGTTGAGGATCAATTAAGTTTGTCTTTGTTTAATTCAGATATCTGGCAATGGTCAGAGTTGACCAGTTTCGGTGACTTACCATCACCACGGGACTTTGCAGCAGCGTCCGCTATTGCTAATAGGAAAATTGTCATGTGAGTTTTGCGCGTCAAATTGTTCTACTGACTAGCTAATGTGGGTTTTCTCTTGTGTATTTTACCGAACAGAATTTAATTTTAATGCAGGTATGGTGGCTGGGACGGGAAGAAGTGGTTGTCAGATGTATTTGTTTTGGACACAAGTAATTCTTTTCTCGGTTGCTTTAAACACACTTATTGTCAATCTTATGGGTCCTAAATGAGTATGTATTTTGATCTTCTTCCTTGAGCAGTATCCCTTGAATGGATGGAGCTACCTGTTACTGGATCATTACCACCACCTAGATGTGGCCATACAGCAACCATGGTCGAGAAGCGATTACTAGTTTATGGTGGCAGAGGTGAAGTGTCATGCACCATCATCCAAGTACTTACATAATACAAATTGATATGACTTTTGGGTTTGATAAATTGTTTTTGCTTGACATGGCTCCTTTAATCGTTGTAGGAGGTGGAGGTCCAATCATGGGTGATTTATGGGCTTTGAAGGGCCTTATTGAAGAAGGTAAATAGGCAAAACTCCTTTATTGTTATTTCTTTATATCGTACTTTGTTTTAATATGTGAATTTTCCTTTTGGTAAGTGTTGCTTCACATCACACCTGCAAATCTCTCTTATAAGATTATTTTACTTTGATTTAGTTATGTAGCATCTATAGATATTGTAAGAATTGAGAGAACAAAAATCGTATTTCTCTTATTGAATCAAATCTGAATTACATCAATATATAGGAAACTATCCACCCAGCAGATCCTAACTAATCGGTTGGATATTAGTTCCTATACTAGTGCCAGAATCTATTTCCTAAACTAAAGGAAACTAAAGGAACAGATTTTATTAACAAAGAATCATAACCAATAAAATAAAACAAAATAATCAACAACCCTAACAAATAATTCCTAAGTTTCTGGCAGATATATACATCCATCGTAAATGCATGTTTATGTTGCTCATAATTTGAATAAGAAAGTGTCACAGATGGTGTATTAGTGTGTTTGGGTATCACTTGGACGTTGCACAAATTCATTTTGGTTTTTAAAGGTACAAATTTAATATGCATTATGTCTGAGCAAAGGTAGGGACGACCAAGTGATTCTTAATTTTGGGAGTTCTGCCTTTAAGGTTATTTGCAAAATGAGAGTTTAAAATGTCAGGCAATGTGATCACATGAAAGTTTTGTAGAAGACAAACCAGATAATTTTAGACATGTTAACTGTAATTTGGAATCTTATTGTTGATTTCCTGTCCTTATTATTTAACGTTTCTCTGTTTTTTGTCTGCAAAACCACCATCCCCCCCACCCACCACAATCTCATCTAGCTTGAACAATGCTAGATTTTTATCATGCAATTCTAGAGAACATTCTGAGGTGATCTGTATACTAGCATACTTTTATTAGTCAACTAAGTTAAGTTTTTGTTTATGCTTTGTTGTGGAAGGAAGAGAATGAAACACCTGCATGGACACAGCTAAAGCTTCCGGGACAAGCCCCCTCTCCCCGTTGTGGACATACAGTTACATTTGGAGGCCATATTGTAATTGACACTTACAGAACTCCCTTACTATTGTGATCTTTTCATGGCATACTTCTTTTTGCCCATAGTTTAGATTTTTGGATGTTAAATAAAATGGAAACCAGGTAAATTTGGAACTTTATATGGGTTGCAAAAAGTAATTAAACTTGAGCATTAATATTAGTATGGTCTGCAGGGGGTAGGAGAACAAAATACAAAGATTTGAATCCTTGTGTTGGCATTCAAAACTTTTTGTAGCAATTATACTCTACTCCTCGGAGGGTGGTGGTATGGGACTATACCTATTTTTTGGTCCAGTCTTAAAACCAGAAGAGAAGATAACAAGAGGGTGTGTTTTAGTTATCACAACTAAAGAAGAGTTTTTTATTTTTATTTTGATCACCGAAGAATGATATGATATAGGAAAAAAGTTATTCTAAAAGATATAGTTGTCCTTACAACTTTGAAGAAACGTTTTGGCCATGATAAGGTCGCAAGGATGAGATTATAATAGTGTCCTGAATGCTTGCACATATTCGTTTAATTTATCAAAAACTGACTGATTACTCCTTGCAGCTGCTACTATTTGGAGGACATGGGACTGGTGGTTGGTTGAGTCGGTATGATGTTTATTACAATGACTGCATTGTTTTAGACAGGGGTGAGTGCGTATCTGAGAACTTAAGAAACTTTTTAGATGACAATGTGTGCCCTTTGACATGCATTTTGACACTTATTGATGTGAATGATCCCTTGATCGACAAACGGTGTGGGAGTTGTTCATATCATTTAGTAATCAGTGCTTGAGATTATACAACTTTGACAATTTTAACCCAACAAATACTTTGGTTAATGCTATCTATATCTTTCACTCTTTCCCTGTTTCTAATCATCTATGTTCCTTTTCTGTCGATTCAGTGTCTGCACAATGGAAGCGGTTACCTATTGGAAATGAACCACCTGCGGCTCGAGCATATCATTCTCTGACTTCCATAGGTTCACGTTATCTGTTATATGGTGGCTTTGATGGGAAAACAACGTTTGGTGATCTTTGGTGGTTGGTTCCTGAAGGTCGGTTTACTTTCTCCTACAACTTTTTGTGAACCATGCCATGCATAACTTGAAACTGCTTGGCTATTGTTCATGCGATAAGTTAGGTTTGGTTGCTTATTAGTTTGACATCCCAAAAAAAAAAAAAAAAAAAAAAAAAGTTTGAGTTCTCTGGATGTGAAAATATTTTGAATCTATGAGATTCTCAGAAACCGTGTCGCTTAGACCCTTTTGGTGATTCCATGATTGGAAAATTCCTTAACTATCTCAAACTTACGAATGAAAGCGAAAAATTTAAAGAGAGAAGGCTTAGAGAGTGATTTTAGACTCTAGTGAATGAAAGGAAAATTCTAGGTCAAATCCTTCAAAAACTTTTACGACGTGGAACCTACCTCTGGCTAATGGAATGAATTAAAAGAGAATCTCAAGTAAAAGAACAAAATATTTGAAGCAAACACATATTTGAAGCATTATTCTGCTTGGTTGGAGATAGTTAAGAAGCTTAGTTTTAGTTTGAGCACAGAAGAAAATTGTAATTTTTTTTGGTTTATCTGTGGTTTTTTGTTTGTTTGTTTCGTTTTTGTTTTTTTGTTTTTCTTCCAAATAAGATGCAAAGACAATGTGGAGTCTGAGTTAGATACTCCATCCAATTACTTTATGATTGTCAATTTTGTTAATATTATTCTACTATTATTTTGTTATTTTTTATTTTGTGGTAAAATAGACGATACTATTGCAAAAAGGTGGACAACATCTTCACCAAATGATGTTCCTCAAGATAAGGATGCGGCATCAGGAAATTATGATGTATCGTCTGGAATGAGGGTCAGTGCCTGTCCTGATATGTTATTTTTTCCCTTCCGACATGTAATATATGAGTATGCTTTTTCATGTCCGTTTAGAGTTGCTTCTATTTGACTGAGATCTTACCGAGATGTATTTAATTGAACGAGTGTTTTGTTGTTATCATGTCCAAAAAATACAATTATCATTCATGCATGACCTTATAACCTGGTTTCTCAAACTCCAAGGATAGTGATCAATCCTACAGTGAATGGTTGTTTGCAATAATTTGTTCCTGAGGCCTTAGGGACCCATCTTATGTTTATGGCATTTCTTCACTAAAAGTCTTTGGTATCAGTATCCTTGTATCTTTATGATGTGATTTTACTTCAAAACCAGCAAACATAAAATTGTCGTTGAAAGTTTATTCCCTGATAGAAACAAATTTTCAGTCTCTTCATGTTCTTAACCTGCTGATATCTCCTCCCTTTGCAAAGAAAGTTGCGACTCAAAGATGTGCTTTATTTTCACTTGATTGTATTATGCTAATACAATGTATAATGTTAAAACTTTTTTATGCTTTTCTAAATGAAGATTGTCCTCTTTAACAGGAAAGCCAACGAGAACAATCTGCTGTCTCAGAATTACAGAAAAAGTTGGGGATTTCAGTTTCACTTTCTGGTAATAGAGCTCCAATTGTGGATGAATTAGAAGATAAAGAATTAATAGAACTAGCGTCTAGTTTGATTGGAGAAAAAGTTTCTGGCAATGGACAACTTTCACATATTCAGGTATTTTTGGTACATTTAACAATGCATCTAGAATTCTACAATATATTTTCTGTCAACCATCTTCCCTATCGCTAAAAAATAAGGAAAGCAGGCACTACGTGACCATTGGAGAAATGCCACACCAAGTTCGATACGATTTAAAGAGCTAGGGCCTTTGCTTCGTGACTACCAGCGACTGATTACTCGTCACCACTTGTAAGAACAACATTTCACACCCCTACATACATATGTTTTATTTATGTTTTGTGGGATTGATATGGTGTTTCCGACAGTATAGACTAGTGTTTGGTATTACAATCCAAACTATACAATCACAATCCAATTTTTGTCTTTTTCTCTTAGCTTCACTATTCACACAGTTTTATAATTCAAACTTTAAGAGTCTATAACTTTGCATAGACAAGTCTAAACAAGATGTTTTAATATATTTTTTTATTTTTTAAATTGCATAGAATTTTGAGACGAATGAAACAAACTTCATATTGATTTTTTTTTTTCCCCGAACACATTTCAAGTTTTTACGTTTTTTAACTTAAGCAATTCAAACGCCTTGATAAACGCACAATTAATCCAAACCCAAATTCTGCAATCCAAACCTTAGCACCAAACGTATTTTCTTTTGTTTCTTCTTGGGTCTCTACAGACAGACAGTTTCTACACCAGTAAAAGCGTAAATTTTTTCCTTACTAACCTTTGTCTTTTGACAATACAGGCCAAATGGTGCATCTTATTTACAATCCTCTAGTTATCCTGGAAGAGACACTTATAGTTACTATCATGTTCAAAATTCTCATCAGGTAATGAGTCTTGCGGGGCTATGTTTCTGTTGTTGCTAATTTATTTAACCATATTCCGACTCAAAGGACATGTCCGTTTCCTTCTAGTTATTTTGCTATTTATTTTGCTGAAAGTAAATGTGACTATCTGTTTAATCCTGTTAAGCCTATTGACTTGTAATGCATCTTCTGATATTATATCGTTTACTTCTTTTCACCTTGCTTATCTCCGTTTTGATCGTTTTCAGTTGCGCATGGATGATATTCGGAAGCTGTTGGCAGAGTACAAACAACTACCATTTGACTAAAGAAGAGAGAGATAAAAAGGTATAGATCAGCTAAGTTGAGTGAGTTTACTTTAGTGACCGGCAAAGTCTAATACTATAGAACATGTACATTAAAACTGCCTAGATGGTTGTTCTCTATTTCTATTTAATTTTCCTTTAATGTCTTTTTTGTGGCTTACCTGGGCAATATAGCTTCTATAGATCTTTTGTTCACTAAACTATAAATACAACCTTTTTTTCTCCTGTTTTTTTTAAAAGGGGTTTATAGGAAAATGACCTTTTTGTAAGCCATTTTAATAAATGTCTCAAGTTTTCTCCACTTATGAATCTGACCGTATTTTTGAAATTGTTCATCATTTGATCGACTAGATGATAAATAACTTAGATGTCCCTCACTGATAGACTTTGAGAGATTGATATCAATCAGTGATTAACTAATGTCATTGTCTATCCGTGAAAGACCACTGAGTCTAATAGTGATCGATCGGCTCATCAATGATGGAATCTTGGTATACAAGTGATGGACAATCATGGAATCAGGCCAAAAAAATAATTTATATGCTTGATCTTCAAATTTCAATGCTTGTAGTGCAGATATCGTTGGTAGTTTTTTTGACACTGTTGGTTTGGTGCGTTTTTTTTTTTTAATTGGTAAACACCCATCACCCCAATTTTTTATTACTTGCCATGGTTCAAACCTTAGATTTACTGGATCTAAGACCCTTTAACCCCCTTCCCTTACCAAAACGACTAGTCCCAATGAGTCAGTTACTTGGCTTTAGGGCGACTTTTGAGATTGGTGGTGCTGCTTTTAAAGTGAGTATTAGAGAATTTCAGCGACTGGCATTTGTAAAACCTATTTTTTATCACATCATTTCACGAGCGACTGATTTTAGAAAGAAGCTTTTAGAACTCTATTCGGTAAAAGATCCTGGAAGTGATTTTCACATAATATTACTGTTCGCAACGATTTTGAGATTGCAGAAGCATGATCAGAACTTCTTCAAGAGAACAATGCCAGATTAGCTCTTAATCTCAAAATAGTGATTGTAAAATATAGGTCACTAGGAGGTTTTAAATTAACTTTTAATATCAAAATAGTGATTGTAACATATAGGACACTAGGAGGTTTTAAAATATTTGAAGTAAATAGCAGATCAAATTAAAAAAAAAAGTAAATAGGTTTATTCACTAAATATTCTAAACCTGCTATTAATTTACTTCTTGAAGTTGGAAAAAAAAAAAGGAGCTATTTAGCTCCTTCTTCCTTAATTATTTCCCCTTTTTCATTAGTCTGTAAGCCGAAATGGATATAGTCAGTTTTTGAACTTTGCACAAAGTTGAGTAAAATAATATTAGATAAGTCAAAAGTGATTGACACCAAAACTAACGCATTTGTACACAAATTTTTGAAAAGCAAATAAAAGGTTACTTTTAGATTGTGACAGACAAAAAAAGTGAAAAAAATAAAGTTGACTTGTAGTAAAATTTTGAAATGGAATGGATGGTTTTTAGCTACTCTTTTGGAGTGCCTTTAAACGGGATTAAATCTGACTTTCTCGGAAAATGGTAGGGATCTACATGAGGTCCACTATTTGAGAGAGACCCTGGACACAACCCCTCCACCCTTTTATGTATTTGGATTGACATAATCTACTGCTTATACAAAAACAATAACTTTCAATGTGAAACATTTAACTTCTATTGATTAAATGGCCGGTAAGTCTTAGAAGAGCTGCAAAAATCCTGTGAAATAATAGCAGAAAATTTTTTCAACATATCAAATGTTTTAAAGAGTATGAAATTCCTCTTTATACATCCAAATTATTATTTGAAAAACAGCATAATTAAAATTGTCCTAAATAAACACACATGTCAAATAAGTAAAAAAAAAAAAAAAAAGATAAGAAAAAGAGCACATGAATTTATTTTAGTGTGGTTTTTCTATGTGCTTGCTTAGCTCCTCTAGCTTCTGCATCCTCAGTGTCTCACTCTCAGCCATCAGCTGGTAAATACAAGAAGATATCATTAAGACATCGAAAATGAAATTATAAAAAATAAAATAAAATTAAAAAGAAATATATATTGGAAAATAAAATGCTTCTTTAGAGAAATTTTTGGCAAAACTTACCTCCATCAGTGTGGTGACAAGTTGAGCTTTCTCCTTGCTCTTTTCATTGAACAATTCCAGTGCCTCTTTGTATTCTTTTTCCTGTTTCAAATAAATTAGCCTGATTTAAAAACTATCCCTTGTTTCTTTTCTCCATGTTTTCTATGGTTTTAAATACGAATATTAAGTAATGTCAAGCTAAGGAATAATATAAATGACACAAACAAAACGTTGTTGCACCTTCTTTTGGCAGCTCTGTCCCAATGGCTTAAGCTCTCGATTGGCCATGTCGATTCTCTTCCTCACATTTGCAACTTCCTTCCTCAACGGGTCTGCCATTTCTTCAAGTTCCTGCAGAGATTAAAGCTTTTCACTTGAAGCAGTTTTTAGTAATCGATGATCATTTGATCGGGTATTGAGTCTTCTTTCTCGGTGCCAATGTTGTTGGGATGTAGAAAGCTGACGCGTTGATCTATTTCTATTCATTTTCACCGTTATATTCAACAACCAAATATTTGGAATCAACTTTCTACCAAGGAAAAATGTTGAAACTACATATTTGAGAGCATGTCAAACTCTCTTGAGTCAAAGAAAAACACAAACACAGGGCAACTTACTTCCCAAATCTGAGCAAGACGCCTAGTCTCTTCTTCGGCTCGGCCTAATTGAAGCTCAACCCTTTCCTTGACTTCCATTTTCATCCTCTCAATCTCTTCCTCTCTGGCCTGAAATGTTGATATCGCCAATCTTGATACATCCTGATGATCGTGGTCCTCGTGGTTCGGATATTCCTGATCTGTCGATAACCTTCCACTACTTAAGTTTCCAACACTCCCAAAGCTCTTCATTTTCTGCATTCTTCTTCTTCTCATCAAAATCACAATGATTTCTTCTTCTTCTTATCTCCTCTTTTTTAAGATTGCTTTTGCTTCACTATTTGGTATATGGTATGGTTAAAGCAAAACCCCTAGTAAGCAAAAGAAAGAAAATGTCTACCAGAAGTTGAGTTTTAGATTAAGCCTTAAACTACTCATATCGACACACACACACACAACGTTTTTTATCGTTAAGAAATCTACTTTGGTTTCTCTCCATCATAACCGAGTAAGTAAAGATCTTTTTAAATGGTCCTGATTTGTCAGTACTCTTTTTTATTTTTTCACCAGAAAAGTAGTTGAATGGTCAAGTTTGCATGTGGGAGTAGAAGTCCGAATAAGGATTTATCCAACATTTGCTTCAAGCAATGGGAAGTAGTGTGCCAACTAACGACGTATGGTTGGCAGAAAAGTGTTTTTCTTTTTATTTTTTCCTTCGAATAAAAGTTGGCGTGTCTAAATAATTTTGAAAAGACAATATTTTTGCATGGATATATAGATTTTTCATAAGTAAATTGTCTATATATATATATATATATAACTTTGTGGCCACTTTTAACTTAATTTGCTATTTGTTCAACAGCCACTGGTTCCCAAAATGTTTCGTCTGACCTCAAGGACAGTCCAAACAGTATAGTTTGGTCTTTTGGGCAATAATCAATGTGAATAAAAAGAGTGATCTTTCCAACTCTGTATCAAATAATAAATAAAAAAAATAAAAGAAACATATTCAATTATAATAGGAAAGCACGCATATGCCTCTATAAATCTGCAAATCAACTCAAAACTTTCAGATTGATAATCAAATTAAAAGTTTCCACAATCCGACTAACTATAAGTATGAAAATATCAGATGTTGAGAATGGAAATAGAATTTGACCCATTGTTGCCTTACTCTCCTAGATTCATTCCAAAATTTGGAATTGAAATAAGCATATTAAAATACAAACTACTTTAATAAAATCTTATTGAGAAAATTGTTTAAATAGCCTTCCAAATGCACAAACTCTTTTCTCATGTCCTCTTTTATTGTTAGTTTAGAAGTTTGATCGTTGACTTTCTTTTCTTCATTTGACTGTCGATTAAAATGATTAAAATACCCTCATTAACCCTACAACAAATCCTAATACACTTTTTAATCTCTCTCTCTCTCCTTACCGCGCCTCTCTCTCTCTTCACTGCCCCTCTCTATCTCCTCTCTCTCACTCTCTCTCTCTCTCCTCCCTCTATCTCCGTCCCCATCTCTCTTCTCCGTCTCTTCCACTTTGTCGAGCACATCAAATTGCACTCTCCTCTCGCCAGTCTATCGCCAACATGTTTTGATAACTCTTAACTCTTATATATGTATATATATATATATATTTTAAATTAATTGTATTCTTTATATTTTAGTTTAATTTTCTCCCCTAAATAATTATTTTTTCTTAATTTGTAAGAAAAATAGGGTAAAAGGATAAAAATTGACAATTTAGAGCATTAATAGGGGCAAAATTATTATTAAAAAAATGGATTAAAACTCACAATCATAAAAACCATAATGCGCCAAATATTTCTCACGCGCACACGCGTGTTACTTTTTGTCATCATGTTTGATTGGAAGCACCGGCCAGAAACTTTAATTCATTTAAATAATTTCTATTTCACACAAAAAAAAAAAGTCTCCATAAATAAAGTAACAAGTCTTCCTATAAATGTGATAATATAGATTTAAACCATAGATTTCATTTTAAATATTGGGACAAAATCTTCGCTAAATTATGTAGTATCATAACTTTTCTTATGAGAATTCAAATGCTTTTGACCTCCATAAAACTCGAAAGGTTTTAAATATACCAGCTAGAAGTACATGACTTCACTTAATTAGAAAGTTGTAATTGCCTTACACATTCACTTAGCTGTCTCTTTCACCATATCCGACCACTTATAGGCATTTACTATATAGTCAAATTATATGATCACTGTTTAAATTTCATCTTACCTCTTGATCTTTGAGCGTGAATATATCATTAATTTGTTTTGTTTTTATTTAGGTTTAATTATACATTCTCAAAATTAACTTTAATCTTAGAAAATTGATATTTTCTTTAAGAGTCGTTAATTAATTCTCTAAAATTGACGAGTGACATGTTAAAAAACGATGATCTCATATATTTTTTCAGGGAAAAAAGTGTGTCTTTTTTAGGAGCTATAGATATCTCTCTAATCGGGTAAGTGTAACGACCCGACTTTTCAGACCATTAACTAACTAACTTATTTTTAATTCATTTAGACTTAACACTTATTTATGTTAGGTTCAAAAAATATAGATTTTTTTTTTAATTTTTTACATACAGATTATACTTGCTTGAAGAGTTTAATAAATTAAAATTTTTAATTGAGGAAATTGAAAATCTCTAAATAATAAATATCCTATTCAAATTCATACTTAGATGATATTTAAAAAGTTATAACTTCATGTAAGTTAAAAGAATAGACTCTAAAGTCTTTTTTCTCATAAAGTACTCATACTAGTTTAGTAATACCAAAATATTAAAAACATAATTATAAATATAATCGATACAAAATAATTTAAGAAGTCTAGATGTCGAAATTAAATTCGTGGTGGTATCCCATTCCCTTCCTTCATCGCCTCCACGCAGTTTCGCCAGTCTCGAAAACATCTAAGTAGTGGGTTGCCTACCCGCTATACCTACAGTACGAATATATACGTATGAGCTTTTGCTCAGCAAGTACAAACAATATCTCACAAAATATTTTCATAAAATCATATTATCACGTGTAACAACATGAATGTTTAAAAATGCATGTAATCTATGTGTTCAATTATATTTCATTATATACATATCTTGTCTACTTAAGAGCCCTTATGTTTTACCCATATGTGTACAACTAATGGAGAGTTGAGGGAGTAACCCTCCAACCATCTCCAATGTCATAACTTATAACTTTCGTTCTTATCATATCCTCTCACCGATTGGAGGTTAGTACGACATTTATTCCTATCTTTCGTTAGCCTCATTTTAATTAATTGTGACAATGTGAAGATTTACATGTCACTATACATCTATCATATTATGACAGAAATATTTGTGAGGCATGTCGATCATATTAGTGCAAAAGAAATTATGCACGTCAAATGTTTAATCAAAACAATACATATAACTTATATACCCATCATATTATTAAGGCAAATCATAGCAAACGTAGAGCATCAACAAAGAAAAATATTTTGTTCCATTCTATAGGTGAGATTTGTACATATTTTTATTATGTGCTTAAACTTCCGGAGTTGTACCTCCTACTACGCAAGTTTGAGAAATTGTCCTGATTTAACAAGATTTTATTATTAGATAAAATCATAATTATATTACTTTATTTAATTGAGTAATCATAATTAAATTACATAATTTTAACTGACTAATTATTAATTATATCGTTAATAATTTAATTATATTACTTAAATATTCTTTCTCATATAGTAATTATCAATTATTAATTCTCATATTAATAATTAATAATTTGATTATTATAATAATCAATGTTTGATTAATCTCTAATTAATCATCCATAATTATATTAACAATTATATCAATGATTAATGATCAATTGATCTCTAATTAATCATGTATTATAATTATGTAGTTACTCAACATAATAATCTTACTTACACAGCTAATTATAACTTATTAACTCTTATAATTAATTAATTAATAACTTTATTAATTACTAATTAACTTTCTTAGCATAATTACATTTTGTTATATATTTATTAGTTTATTTATTTTTTTATTCCTTAATTAATTAATCAATCAGGGTGACAAGGAATCACCTAAGTGTATACCTTTCATTTAGTATTGGGCTTGTAAAGCCCAATCCCATTAGTTATGATCATTTAGTTGGGTTAAGATAGTCTCTTGGTATATGCCCAGTAATCTTCTAGTGTACTTTATCTTAGTCCATTTAAAACTTGTGCTCTAACTTTATAAAGTTAGGATTTTCACATTATTTGATCATACACTTAATACCAACTCATTTCAAAACTTGAGATATCTACTTTATAGTCATCAAGTTATTTCCTTTAGTATTTGAGTGTTTCATACCGTAAACTTAGGTTTTGTTACTGTTGGTCCCATGTATGTACCATATGTCCAGATTTATGGGTAAAATTAAAAAAATCATAATAATTCACTTGCAAGTTCAAATAAAACAAAAGATATGTCAATAAAAAACTTACGATGTCTAGTTCAAACACTCGGAACAATTTTGTAAAACATTATGGTTTACTAACCCAAAATATACAAAACCCGTGGCTAGTACAAAAATCCTACGAACAACCATGTTCCACATTTCATGCCTAATAACATTACACATTTAAGGGCGACAAAGACATAGTTCTGGATTATTCCTCCAGTTTTAGGAGCTTAGGATTTTTACCGTCCGATACGTTATGTACCGTAACTAAAACGTAAACCAAAAAAACATAGTTCTGGATTATTCCTCCAGTTTTAGGAGCTCACAATTGTTTCCGTCCGATTAGATAAGTCAAATTGTTAACACGTTGTGCCTTATTGAATCTATCATCGCCAGCCAGGAAGGCAATATGATAGATTGCCACCGGTAATCCACTAGATATCATTGGAATCAACATTGGTCACTGACTGTCTTTAGTATCTCTCCGGTTTCTGATCACTGAAGACTTTTATAGTAAATTATTTGACAATCTATTATAAGATTTTTAATTTTCTACACAAAGTAATTGGTTAGCTCCGACTGAAGTCGCGGGGAAGTATTATGCTAGACTACTTTTGATAATCTATTAATATATGATCTGCCATTTCTACCTTTGATAGTCGGAGAGTATTCTTTCCAATTTAAAATAAAAAAATAATTGGTCTCGAAGCATAATATGGTATATTAACAAAGTTATTGTATCATATTACTTTATCTTCAACACAATGACCAATAAGCCAGCTACCGGTCAACACAAATTACTAGATTGAAAGACAAAATTACTTGAAGAAATCCGCATTAATTAAAAGCTAAAACAAACTACAAAAATCAATTTAAAAAAAAAAAAACATCATCAGATCATATTCTCAAACAAAAAAATGATATTAACAAAAAATGCATAACTCCAAAATATTACAAAAATATATAAAGGAAAAACAAATCATCCAACAATATGCATCTCATATAAAAAGGTCATCATTGATACTAGAGATGGCGATCTCCCTTTGCAACAAATTTACCTCAAACACAACATTACCAAAATCATTTTTATTCCAATAACACAAAGCATACTTGAATTAAATTAATTTACCCATTGGTTAATTAATTCAAATAATTTATTTCCACTCACTTAAATTAAATAATTTTTTCCACTAGATAACTATTTACTTACTTATTACAAATATAGTCTAACAATAATTTTATAGACTTCAAATCTCTTTCTAATAAAAGGTGATATTACATGTTGAGTGCACTACATACAAAAAGCCAATAGTATACGTGTGGTTGCATTTTCTTCTCATGTCATTTTCCTTTCACAAACACTAGCACAAAAATATTATCACACATTTAATATCTTGTCTATAGAGGACACTTACACAGATAAGATTTTAGAGGACGGTTTTGAACATTCCACATATATTCTACTAACTAGACTGCTTCTCTCTTCGCCATATTTTTCTCATAAAAAAATTTCGATCAAAATGGATATTTTCAACACCATCATTATCCTCTTCTCAACTCCACTAATCCTTCTCCTCCTAACGTTCTCCTTCCTAACCCTACGAATCTTCACCGGAAAATCCCTAAACAACCCCGAGTACCCTCCCGTGAGAGGAACCGTCTTTAGCCTTCTCTTCCACTTCAATAGCCTCTACGACTACCTCACCACCATCGCCGCGAAGGACTCTACTTTCCGCATCCTCCTCCCGTCGCCGAAGAGCTTTATCTACACGACCGAGCCTAGGAACATCGAGCATGTCCTCAAGACTAGCTTCGACAAGTACTCGAAAGGGGAAAACAGCAGGGAAATCATGGCGGATTTGTTCGGCAAGGGGATTTTCTTATCCGACGGCGAGGAATGGAGGCATCAAAAGAAGCTCGCTAGCTACGAGTTCTCAACGAGAGTCCTCAGAGATTTCAGCTGCTGTGTGTTCAGAAGAAACGCTGCCAAGTTGGTTCGAGTTGTTTCAGGTTTTGAGGGTCGGGTTTTTGATATGCAAGTGAGTCATATGAAATGAACCACCAAATAGAAGATATTATTTATTTATGTAACTTTTTTTTAGAAATATATAATATACATATATGTCTATGTGAGTATGTGTGTGTGTGTGTGTGTTTTAATGTCTGTTTATATCATAATCGCGTCGGAAAAAAAAACTATAAATTAAAAAAAAAATCCCCATTGCTGAGGTGTTTTTCTTATGTACTTGCCACAGAATTTGTAAGTTGAGTTGATAATTAAACTTAGTCTCCGTTTTGTATTTAAGTTAAACTCCAACTGAACTGTAATTTTTCATGTCATTTTTTGTTTTTGTTTTTATTTTGTTTTTTTGTTTTTCTAAAAAATCAACAAAATTTATAACTAATTTTTAAAAAGGGAATCAATTTCAATTTAAAAATTTCATCTCTAACTAACTTACCAAACAGAGGCTTCGTTTGTTAAATAGTAGCAAACATTCATTCTCAAAAAGAAAAGAAAAAATACAGTAAAAATTCCTTTGATCAACATAATGAAATTTGAGATTTAAAAACATAAACTATTATTAAGATCTTTTTATCAACTGGTCTTATATATAGAGATGTCAAATTCAGACAAAATTATGATGGGCAATTATTATAATTATCCATTTTTTAGAAGAAAATGATGGTTTTCTAAAAGAGAAATTTCATATTTTATTCTTCATCTTTTTCAGTATTTGCAAATAGCCAACTTTATTTTTGTTTAACATAAGAGTTTTTTCTATAGGTACCAACAAAGTTGTTATCCTTAACAATGTCTATTATATATATAAAACAAAAAGGTCTTCAGAAGTTTTTAGATTTGGGTTTGCTAATATTATTTTGAAAAAGGGGATAACCCTATTACTCATACCTGGTTGGTTCAATATTTTATAAGTAAATGGTGAATGCTACTGGTAGGATCCATCTAGTGAGGTTCACATTGTGTGAGTACTGTGTTTTATTTATTTATTATTTTTTTTTTCTAAATAAAAGATCTGGTGATGGTCCTGTTATTTCCCATTTTTTGAGACTTCACACAGGCAAAAATAACTTCTCGGGTTGGCATAGGATTCAAACCTCCGACCTCCTACTTGGTGAGATCTTTAAGGCTGAATCCACCGGCAACCCATCCACCCCTGCGTGGGTGTGAGTACTGTGATTCAACCCAACGGGAGAATCTTTTTTCCTATTTTTAGCCACAAATATGATGAAACATAATACCTACGTCAACTTTTACCATATTACAATAGTACTCATAGTAATAGCTTTTGTTCTTTTCAATTCTTTTCTTTTTCTAAGAACTCATAGGTTAGAATTAATGATCGTTATGAGATGTAGATACTTCATTTGCACATGTCAATCTATAGGTTTTGGAATGTAGGCTTTGCTGATGAGATGCACCCTGGATTCAATATTCCAAGTCGGGTTCGGAGTGGAATTGAATTGCTTGGACTCGGAGGGATCAAGTAGTGAAGAAGCCTATCGGTTCTCAAAGGCCTTTGATGCTTTAAACGCTTTAGTATATCGGCGCTTTTTAGATCCACTCTGGAAATTGAAAAGGTTTCTACATATCAGTTATGAAGCCTGCTTGAGACGGGAAGCTAAAGTCGTTAATGATTTTGTGAACAAACTTATTATGACGAAGAGGAAATTGCTAGCACTCAAAGGAGACCTTGTGAGTAACTATCAACATTTTTTAGAAGCTTAATCATCAAACTTTATTCTCCTTTCGTTTGCGTGCATAGAGTATATATTTTCCCTCTATATACTATTTTTATCAGTAATGAAGCTAGAAATTTTAGTTCGGGGTGATTTTTGAGAGAGAGAGATAGAGAGTTAAAAAAAAAAAAAATTTGATGGGCTTAAGCCCCGAGGTTTTTTAGTGCTATTTTCATTTAGGGAAATACTATAATTTGCTTGGTCAATATAAAAAATTCAAAAATATCGAGCATCATTGTGTTAAGTGCTTGATTGTCACGGTAAGGCATCTAAAAAAATAATAGCTCCTGCGAGCCTTGTATTTCAAGCTCAACTCCTATATCAACACAAGAAAATAGGTCTTTAGCGTTGAAAAAAGTCATTAATAACAGCCTTCTTGTTGTCGCTACACCTGATCTAGAGCCGACATGTCCATGCTAAACCGTCGTCACTATTAATCTGTTGCTAATAATTTCTTCAGATAGCAAAAAAGAGGTTCAAAAAACATAGAGAATTGGTGACGAAGCCAAAATATTTTTTAATTGAGGCCCTATATTGAAAAAAGTTCAGATATATGTTTTTTAAAATGAGAACATGTATATGGCTATATAATTTGATGATTGAGTAGGCATAATTCTTACGATTTTTCTTATAAAATGAATGCACAATAAAAATTTTTATAAATAAAATCAAAATTCTAAAAACTTGAAGGTAGACATGTGCGTGCTCTCACTCACCTGCCGCTGTGAATTTCTTACTATACATGATTTTATTTCCAATTAGTATTGATCGATTTGTATCTCATTGGATGGTTAACCTTTGGTGCTTGAAAGAATAATGGCAAGGAAGACATACTCTCAAGGTTTCTAATGGAGAGTGAGAAGGATCCAGAGAAAATGAATGACAAGTATTTGAGAGACGTAGTTTTGAATTTCATGATTGCTGGCAAAGACACCTCCGCAGGTACTCTCTCATGGTTCTTCTACATGCTGTGCAAGCATCCTCTAGTGCAGGAAAAAGTTGAACAAGAAATAAGAGATGTTTTTTCTGGCAAATTGGATGGTGGTGCCAATATTAGTAATATTGATGACTTGATAGAGAATATAAGTGATGCTACTCTTGACAAAATGCACTATCTCCATGCTACACTTACAGAGACTCTGAGGCTATATCCTGCAGTTCCCGTGGTAATTAACTTTTCCCAAACCCTTTATCATTTGCAATTTTTTAATTAAAAGAATGCTAAAAATCACCACCCACTAACATTGCTAATAAATAATATTATTAGTTGTTGGACTTTCCTTGTTTATCTGATCGTGACTGCCAATAATGGTGCATATAATCAAACCTAAGAAGGACACTAGGACACAACATAAACATAACACAAACACAACATGAAGTTAGAAGATATGAAATTTTTTTAAAAAAAATGAATTTGGGTCAATAACTGGTTGACACGCATCATATTTGGATTGATTTGTGTAACATGGATTGACATGATTAAATTTATGTCATTTACAACCTAATATTATATGATATAATACAAATAATTACGTTCAAATTATTTGAATTTTAATAATTTGTAAGCAAACTTCACTTGTTTTCTTAAAAGAAAAGAAAAGTTGACCAATAAATACGTTAAAAGTCAAAACTATCATGATCACGGTAAATAATAAACAGTTTAAAAGCTAAAACTATCACAATCACGCTGAATAAGTCATTATTGTATCAATTATTGAAACAAGTTATGTGGGTTGACATGTTAACACTAGTAATAAACATATTGTGTTTGGGTTGATACTTTCTGATATGGTTAAGAAACGGGTTGACACGAACACGACCCGTTAACATGTCTATAACTATTTCCCTTGAAGATTGTCCTAATTATTTTATTTTAACATGCATATAGATTAATATGAAGAGAACAAAACAATCCAGCTCTTAAAAAGCTACATGTAGTTGTGGTTTTTTTCATTGTGTTTTACTAAAAACGTTCTTAATGAGGCGCCTCTTCATGAATTGGATATTTGTTAACCACATGCATTGTTCTTGACCAATCAGATTGCATCATTAGGTTATGAGATTTCCCAAATTTCGATATGCATTTTTTCTTCTGTAATTTCTTTAATTTCCTAATTATTAGTTGATGGCGCGATCTTTTTAGAGGGATTCTTTTCATGTGACAACTTAGTTGGAATGTACGGGATTTGATTTGTCTTTTCAGTATGTTACTTTCTATTTCATTATTGGCAAAATGGTATTAAATATCCACAAGTAACATTAATGGTTGTACACAATTTAATCTTCCATGGGTGTTTCGGATAGGATGGGCGATGCGCAGATGTAGAAGACATTCTTCCCAATGGCTTTAAAGTAAAGAAAGGTGATGAAGTGTTCTACGCGGCCTATGCCATGGGCAGAATGCCTTATATTTGGGGCGAAGACGCTGAGGATTTCCGACCAGAAAGATGGCTTAATAACGGAGTTTTTCAACCAGAGTCACCATTCAAATTCGTAGCATTTCATGTACGTATTTCTTCATTAAGACTGTTTGGCATCTTTTCTTCTTTTTTCTTCCTTTTTTTTTTGGGTTGAATAGTCCATGAATAAGCACTAAAATTGACTATCGATTTATGAAATTTATCAGAGATTAGTGTCATGTTCTCACCATATAATTTCAAAACTATACAAAAACAGTCATAAAATCTGCAAAAACGCTTTAATTTTCAAGGGTTGTCAAAAGCATTGAATATCACACTTCACATTTTTGGTCATTTATTTTGCAAACTTTCAAGTTGTATCACAACAGACATGTGATAGTCTACACTAAATATTGAAAAATTCATGGGCAATGATCAAAACTTAAAAGAGAAAAAAAAGTTAAGGGGCTGGTTGGCAAAAAAAAAAAAAAAGTTCAGAATCGAATTTGTCACTATTTTAATAGTTTTGAGATTAACATGATGAAAAACTTATGAAAAATTGTATTGCTCCAATATAAATATGAAACTTGTCCAATGTTAGTACAAGTGGCTGAGATCAATAGTACTAGTTCTCGAAAACTAACTAACTTAATTATTACTTGTAACATAAATTTGTATTTTAAATATTGCAGGCTGGTCCTAGAATTTGTCTTGGGAAGGACTTCGCTTACCGGCAGATGAAGATAATATCAATTGCCCTCGTCTACTTTTTTCGCTTCAAATTAGCTGATGAAACAAGAAATTTGACATATAAGGCCTCGCTTACTCTTCACATTGCGGGAGAATTTCCTCTTTGTGCAATTTTAAGAAAAATTTTGTAAGTTTTTTTCGGTCAGTATGTGAAGGGAAATGTACCTCAATGGTATAAATTTAAAGATTATTATATTAATATGACATAAAAAAATAATATTAGGTCAATATGGTACAAAATTAAACTAAGTAAACTAAAGTTTGTATTATGTTGATCAATAGATAGAGAAAAAATGTGATTATTTGGATAATTTTCTCATATGATATGGGATGTGGGTGATGATGAATGCAAGTGAATCTGTCTACTTCAGAAAAAATAACAAGAGCACTTTTTAGATAATATTCATTATGTCATAGTACCTTCTGTTATATAAACTTAGCTAAACCCAAGTGTCAGAATTCGAGTGCTCCTATCGATCAAAAATCTTAGTTGTGAGGGAAATTTATGTTCAAGAAACTGTTTATTTTTTATTTATTTATTTTTTTTTCACTATGCAGCCTTTGTATAATTTGAAGCATATCTGTCAATAAATCACTACAAGAAATTGTTCGTGTTTTCTCAAAGTGCACTTTTCTGTGTTACCCAAATTATCTTTTTTTTTTTCCCCTCAGATGAAATTTACAGTAATATCTAAGATCTGGATTACACAAATATATCCATAGATGATATCAACGCTAGATGATATTATGTGTAATCCATAAATTGACATATTTTGCGACCAATAATTCATAAATTGACCTATTTTGCCAATTACATTAATATATGTGTGTATATGTATCTATGCTCAAAAAATAGGATGTGTATATATGTGGAACATATGTAAACATCTTTTAAATATTTAACATAACTAAATCAAGACATTTTCAATTTCTATTAGAATTTAATAATAAATAAATGGTTGCAGGTATAGTCTAGTAGTAATTTCATAATTAACTCTACTAAAATATATAGAGTTTGAATTCCCGCACCCTCAATTTCAAAAAATAAATAATACAAAATCAGTAATAAATAAACTCTTTGCAGGTTTTGCACCTTATCTTGATCTAAGTAAAATTTTCCCAGGATTTAGTGCTTGTATTTTAAGTAGATTATTGACATATCTCATTGAAAAGTAAAAAAAGCATATGCATGTTGGATTTTTTTTTTCCTCACAAGTGTCTTTCTCTTTTTCTTCAAAATATTAAAAAAAAGTAGAAATAAAAAAATCTTTTTCGTGCATGTGTGGTTATCAGTGGATATCAATAGGATATATCCTTCAAATATTAGTTTACATATGGACTCTGGTAAAATTGTGAAGGAAAAAAATTGGACACTGATAATTTTCAGATATTATTCTGAAATATAGTATATTGATATTTTTGGAATGGGAGAGGTTGTGGTAGAGCCTCTCTTAGAGACCCTATCGGTAGAGCTCTTTTTTTAACCGTTCGATTTTAATCGGACGGTTGATATTTCATTGTTATCATAGACCTTACCTCATATAAACTTTCCCACCCCAAGTCTTCTCCGCCGCCGACGACCTTTCCACCGCCGGCGACCTTTCCACCGCTGGTGACCGACGCCGGCGACCCACCTCGATGCCGGCGACTCACCCCGATGCCGGCGACCTATTTCCAGCATTTTTTCCGACCGCCGGTGACCAAATTTCTCTCTCTTCCCCTTTCTCTCTCTTATCTTCTCTTCTCTCTCTCTCTTCCTTCCCTCCTGTCGGCCCCCACCCCCGGCCACCACCCTCCCCCGGCACCCGCCCCCGACGACCCCCCATCTCTCTTCCCCTTTCTCTCTCTCTTCCCCCTTCTTTCTCTTCCCCTCCCTCCCGCCGGCCCCCACCCCCAGCCCCCAGCTAGCACCCCGGCCCCGCCCCCCTCCCCCGGCCTCCCCCACCCCCGATGAATCCCCTCCCCCCGACCGCTACCTTCCCCGGCCCCCCTTCTTTCTCTTTCTCGCGATTTTGCGATCTCACGAAATCGCAAAATCGTGAGAAAGAGAGAGAATGGGGGTGCCGAGGAGGGTGGCGGCCGGGGGGAGGGGGTCATCGGGGGTGGGGGGAGGCCGGGGGAGGGGGGTGTTGGGATCTAAATGTGCCATAAGAATAGAAAATCAATGTTAGGGATTTTCTGTATATATGACATTTTGATATTAATAAGAGGAGGTTATTCATGTTTAACAAGTTGTGTCCTATTTACTTTCATTTGTTGATTATATGTTTGAGCAAACATAAAATACTCCTTGACTGTTGGTAATATATCGGATTACCATATGTATACGGGGTATACATAGAAGACATGGTAATTTGATAACAGTCAAAATAAATAGTCCGCAATCGATGAAATAAGATTTGGGGATCTTATTCATGATAAGATTGTAAAGGTTGTCTACTTCCTTGGAGGGATGGTTTGTCTTGACCATCGGATAGGTTCCGAGTGGAAACTTTAATGTATACCAGTATTGAGGTATGACATTGGACTGGACCTAAAGTGTTAATTGATTCGGTTTAATAATTCCATTTATAAGAATCAATGACGCTTTGATTGTCATCCTGTATTAATCTTAATCCTGAAATGATTACTTGAGTTCGTATCCATGACTTATGTACTTTAATACACTACAGGTGAGACACTGTTATTTTATGGTCAATATACTTGTGTTTTGGGTGCATGACTTATGGATAGAGAAATCAAGATTCATAGATATGGAATCCATAGCTATCTTAACGATAGTACATGTTATCTACTTAAAGACATTATTCGGGGATTGAAAGATAGTATAACAAGATCTTGGCCATTGGTTTACTTTGTGTTCTCTGATGGTTTACCAATTGTATGGTTTTATAATTGGTGATTCTTTCAATGGAGAATAATGGAACTTTAAGTTAAAATGATTGAAAAGGTAAAACGGAAAAAGTCCTTAATTCAATCATGGATAACATATGGGGATTAAGCAAGCGATGAATAAATCATGGAAGAAGTACTGCGTGAGAGAGCTTTCGTAATACGGTATGTAAATAGGAGTTCAGCTTTAAACTTTTCGTGGAATAGTTTTGAAGTTGATAATTGATGAATAATTAATCTGGGATTAATTTTTCACAATTATAGGAGCCTCTTTACATATTTCCATCGGGTCTCTCTATTAGCTCATATAGTTCCATATAACGTCTTGGGATTCGTTCCTAATGAGATCGGTAAATTTAAATGGAATTTTGTAATATCTATTAAGACATGTACTCTCTAACATGCAATTCGGAAAAGGATTGGACATGTAGGATTGGTGTAGATAAATAATATGATTTGTCAACATGTGATTGGTTGATTTGAATTTTAGAAATAAGATTGTGTTTGAATTATATAATTTTGGAAAACAAAGTTTTTCTCTCCTAATCTAAATATGGTGCATGGTTATTAGATAGGTGGAGGGAATAAAATTTTGTTTCAAAATTGTTCAAATATATTCTTAAAATTAAATTATTAATTGATTTAAATAATGGAGATTATTTCATGAATTTTTCTCTCCTAATTAAAAGAGGTGGACGGTTTTTGTGAGGAAAGAAATTTGAAATATTCCATTGATTTAAATTAATTAATATGGTTGATGTTTGTGGAAAATATTTATTCAAATGAGTGAATCTTATTTGAATTCAAAAAAGATTTAAAAGAAATTTGAATCTAGATAGGACTAGGATCTTTTCACTAGTCTAGATTCTTGATTTAAAATTTGAACAATCAATCAAGCTTGAAACTCAAAGTGGCCGAATTTTTGAGGAGATTTCATCTTGGAAAAACGTTTCAAGGTTCAATGAATCTAGCCCTAAAGTTGTATGATCTTTTGGTTCAAAATTTATCTAGAAAAATAATTATTAATTATTTTTCAAGAAGGAATTAAATTTTGAAATGGATTAGACTTCTATATAAAGGCTAGGAATTCTTGAGAAACTAATTTTTAATATTTTTCTAGAAGAAAAACGTTTTTTGGGAGAAAAAAAAAATTAATTTGGGTTTCTTCCGCTTCGCAAAATTCGGCTATCTTGTGAGAAAGAAAAAGAGAGAAAATTCCATTGAATCAAAACTGTGAGGAAGGTTAAACCGAGTGATAATTTTCATAAGAGGTTAACCGGTTCCTGTTTTGTAGTTTTGAAAAAAGAAGTTGGATCATATTCTCAACGAGAAACATCGAAATTGAGAAGGAGGGATCTAGACTTCGGAAAGCATTATCGGTCGCTTAGATTCATAGAACGTGTGCCCACACACACTCTGAGACGTGGAACTCAAGAATAGTAGAGAAGACACGTTGGTCAAACGCTCTAGTGATTCCGGAATCCGAGAAATTAGGTACGCTTGGTCATGAATTTAATTTATTGTTATATGCATCATGAGATTCTTTTCGAAACGGCATAAAACATTTTAAAACTTCCGCTGCGCCACAACTCTGATATCGGGGTCCATTTTTTCCAACATGGGGCGGGGCCGGGGGGCTGGCTGGGGGCCGGCGGGAGGGAGGGGAAGAGAGAGAAGGGGGAAGAGAGAGAGAATAGAAGAGAGAGAAATGGGAAGAGAGAGGGGGGTCGTCGGGGGGGTGCCGGGGGAGGGTGGTGGCCGAGGGTGGGGGAGTGCCGAGGGTGGGGGCTGGTGGAAGGGTGGGGAAGAGAGAGAGAGGGGAAGAGAGAGAGAGAAGAGAAGAGAGAGAAAGGGGAAGAGAGAGAAATTGGATCGCCGGCGTCGGTCGCCAGCGGTGGAAAGGTCGCCGGCGGCAGAGAAGACTTGGGGTGAGAAAGTTTATATGAGGTAAGGTCTATGATAACAATGAAATATCAACCGTTCAATTAAAATCGAATGGTTAAAAAAAGAGCTTTACCGATAGGGTCTCTGGGAGAGGCTCTACCTTTCGGAATACTCGGAAAAAAGATTTATATTTTTCTCTAACTTTGAAAAGAAAATTAAAAACATATTGTTTATGTGGAACCCACTTATTTCAAGCAAAAGAGAAAAAAAATCAAAGTTGGCACTTTTTCAGATGTGCCACCACCTCAACGTGGGTTGGGACCCAACACAACAGTTACCTTTACAATCTCTGTAGTGTGTCCATATTTAAAGGCGTCAAGAATAATATTATTTTTTTAAAAAATCTCATTATATAATGATTGTAGGTATAGTGTATCAAAAATTTTACACTCAATTTCATTTTAAAGTGTAGCGTTTGAATATTCTTACCCATAATTTCGAAAATAAAAAAAACCTCATTGCATTTGGGAAAGAAAATAAAAAAATATTATTCTTTTAGGAAAAAAAATTCACTTATGATTTAATTATAAGCATATAGTTCAAATCCTGCACTCGTAATAAAAAAAAATAAAAAATAAAAAATAGCTATCTAGCTATATAACGTATAAAGTGCACCTTTTACGACATAAACAAACATGTTTACAGAAAGTATTTCTCTCTTTCCCTTTAAACCGAGAGATCATTCACTTAAGCAGAATTTATATATATATATATATATATATATATATATATATTTCCTTTGGAGGTAATGTATTTGCAATTATTATACGTATGGTTGCATTTTCCTTTCATGTCATTTTCATTTGAGAAAAACCTAACAACACTAGATAGGAAAAAAATATATTGAAATCTCACCCTTGTCATGTCTAAAACGTTACAATTTACACATAAATTTTAGTCTACTCTACTACTTCTCTCATCAAAATTTCAATCAAAGTGGACATTCACAACACCATCATAATCCTCTGCTCAACTCCACTAGTCCTTCTCCTCCTAACATTTTTCTTCCTAACCCAACGAATCTTCGCCGGAAATCCCTAAACTCCCATGAGAGGCACCGTCTTTGGCCTTCTCATCCACATCAACGACATCTACGACTACCTCGCCACCATAGCGGCGAAGAACTCTACTTTCCGCATGTAACACCTTAGCCGTCTACGTAGGGGCCGGCTATATAAACGTGGGCCGTTACTCTACTTACTTAACTTAATTATTCATTCAAAAAGCCTAAACTTACTGAAAATTTCAGAGTAAATTTTTTTTTCTTTCTTACTTTACTTTGAACTTAACTTATCCTTATACATATTCATATGTACTCACTAAGCTTTCATGATCATATTGAAAGCTATCATATTCAAACCGTGGACCAACATGACCTAATGCAGGTCGGTACTACACGAGGTAACTTGCTTGCCGTCATGCTTAAAAACTTTTCCTTAACTTGTTCTTGAAAACAATTTCTTAAAAATAGTTTTCTTCTTGAAAACAATTACTTGCCCATACCATCACTTTATTATATCACAACATAACATAAAACACATTTTACAAATATATTTTACAAAACATATTTTACATAACATAATTTCACAACTCGTGGCGGTGTCCATCCTACATTTCACAGTCTGTAGCACCAACCTTCACAACCTTATATCAAGTATTGTCGGTAGGTTACTAACCTACAACATGAACGTAAGTAATGAGCTTATGCCCAGTAAGTACAACATTCAATCCGCAAAACATTTTAAGAAAAGAATGCATGGACCGATTATGCTTTATTATGTTGATTTGGTTTCTGGGCCCTTTTACATAACATGAGTGTACATACGTGGCATGTAGTCATGGAGTGATTAGGGCGGCCAGTCCAATTCCAACTCAAATCATGAACCATACTGTTTAACATGGAGTAGTTAGGGCAGCCAATCCAAGCCAACTCAAACCATGGACAATACCGTTTAAACCCGCCCTCGTGGCAAGTCGGTATGTCACATCAACATTAACTTGTCTTATCTTATGACTTAAAAACTTAATCTTATCATGTAGTTCAATATTAGTGAGCATACTGTACGATGTCACTATATCAAAACCTATACCAAAACATAATATTAATCATAACATAAAACTTGATGACATAATATACCATAATATATCACATCATAACATAATACATCGTATCGTAACAAAACACATCATAACATAATACATCGTATCGTAACATAACACAACATAACATAATACGTCGTAACATAACATCATAACATAACTTCATAACATAAACATCATAACATAAACCATCATAACGTAAGCACCATAACATATAACATATGTAAATCATGTACATTCATACATGATTTCTTGAAAAACATGTCATGTAAAAACATTTTGCCCATGCTGTAGGCGGAGTTGTACTTACCTCGTCTACTATGTCCGGGGTTATGCTGCTCCACGTCCGGAGACAGCTGCAGGCTACCTCCTGCTTGAATGAAGGACATAGGTAAGGGTCATGGTCATTACCGAAAAATGTTGGTGACCTAACCAGCATGCATACATAGTCTTAGTTATATGTCACATCCTAAACAAGATATCTTACTTGGTTACAATAAGTAACCTCATTGTTAAGACTAACCCAAACATGGATTATAACTTATCAGGTTACATTGGGTAGCCTTATGTGCTAAGCCCACATTCATACAGGTAGGGTTAGGTTACTATCCTAACCTTGGGCCCATGACTTAACATTCTTGGTCCATAATCCATTGAGTTATTACAAATAACCCTAGATCTTAGTTCATCATATTTTCGGTACCTCATTGGGTTATGATGGGTAACCTTTGAGGTGATAAACCTTAGTCAAACTTGATCAACCAAAGTCAACATTCTATGGGTCAAACTTGGGCTTTGGGGGCCAAGCCCAATAACTCTGGTATCCTTCCCGGTTACCATTCGTTACTGTCTTGCTACTTATCTTTGTCTTTAAAAATCCCTTTTTCCTTTCTCTTGGAAAATTTGGTGAATTCAGTTTTAAAAATCCTTTGCTTAACTTATAAAAATTCATGACTCTTAAAGTGGGGTCTTATAAAAATTGTTAAGGGCTGAAAACTGCTATTGGAACAGTTTTCACAGTCAAAACATTGGAGTTGGTGAAAAATACAGTTTTTCTGTATTGTTTTAGAAAATCTTGTGCAGGAATTTTCTGTTTCCTACACAGTTCTTAGAAATCCGTTTCTATTTAAAAATATGGATTGAATTTGAAAAATTTGTCTTCACAAAAGTTTTAGCTTTCGAAAAATCCTACAACTTTTGTGTTTGAGGAAAACCTAGTTCGGCCTTTAACGTGCCCTTATTCCTTGTTGAACTTACCTGGCCGTGCATGAATCCTGGGTACAGTCAGGCTCGGATTTTCATAAAAACCGAGGCCGTTGGAGCCTCATTTTGGAAAATGGTCCATGTTGCCCACTAGGAAAAACCGTTCCCTAAAACTTTCATGTTTTAAATTTCTTTAAATTCAGTCTCTAAAGGCCTGAAATTTCATTTTCTAGAAAACTGGCCAGTTTATACCCGAACTGGCAGTTTTCGTTCTTAAATTCGTTTTTCGTCCTAATACGCGCACACTACCTCAACCGACCATAGCGGGAGCCGAAGATCACACATGCAGCATTTCTATCATTCCAATCCAACATTCATGAGATCCGATCATGTCCATGCAAACCAACAACGAAAATGCACCACCGAGGGTTTACATGGTTCTAGATTCATTCAAACCATTCCATCCATGCCTTATTCGAGCAACCTAACATATCATTCTAATCATGCTTAAGCCTATTTGGGGGACATACAACTCATCAAACATCTAACATGCAACCCTATTAAATAAACAAGTATAAGCATATAACAAATCAAAGCTCATAAATCAAACACCCTTAACCTAATCAAGCACCACCTACAAACTCTTAAACTAGGGCAATAATATAAATTGAGCTTATGCTCTTACAACTTTCAACTTGAAATACACATAAATTTCAAATTGAAACTTAATTGAAGAGTTTAAGGTTAGGGAGAGTTACCTTGATCAACCCTAAGAGTTGTTAGGGTTTGGGTCCGAAAATTTCTCCCCCCCTTGGTTCCAATTAGCAACCGGCCTTCTCCCCCAAGGCTACCAAAAATTTCTTTCTTTTTTGATCTTTTTTTTTTCCCATAAATAAATAGAATATAACATCTACATCAACTTTCATAATTATTGGTAGCACTTATGATCGTATCTATATTTTTTTCCTCTAACAATTCATAGCTTAAAATTGATCATGATCAAATCATGTACATGCTTCGTTTCTACATGCTTATCTTACAGGTTTTGCAATGTAGGCTTTGCTTATGAGATGCACCCTGGATTCGATATTCGAAGTCGGGTTTGGAGTCGAATTGCATTGCTTGGAGTCAGAGGGATCAAGAGAAGAAACCTCTCAATTCACCGAGGCCTTTGATGATTTAAACTCTTTAGTTGCATGCCACTTTGTGGATCCATTCTGGAAATTATAAAAGTTTCAACACATCGTTTCTGAAGCATCCTTCAGAAGGGAAGCGGAAGTAGTTGATAATTTTGTGCAAAAACTTATTGTGACAAAGGAATTGCTAGCATTCAAAGGAGATCTTGTGAGTAGTTCTTAGCATTTTTAGATGCTTAACCATCATTATTCTTCTTTCATTTTTGTACATAAAGTATATAATTTGCCCTTATGAATCCTTTCTTTTGGCGCTTTCTTTCAAGTTATCATTTTATTTTTGTTAACACGAGTTTAAGACCCGCGTATGCTCGGGAATGCAAGGAAAAAAAATAAAAGAATATCATTAAATATTATATAATAAAAACAGTTGCTTCAGATAAATAATATAACTATAATAAATATATTTGTTTAGTATTAATTAGTACAATATTATAATATTTATATTAAAGTTTATGTCGAAGTGTTAAGTTTATATATACAGATAAACAAATATAAATATAAATATAAATATATATATATATATATTTATAAACAGAGTTATTACAGACGGAACATCTTTTGTTGAAAATATCACCAACTGTGTTTAACTTTTTTCCCATTCTTTTCTGATCTGTCATGAGAAAAAAAGTAATTATATTATGTTTATAAATAATAATTGAAATTTGTATAATTATATGATATGATAAATAATTATATATAAAAAGATAATTATACCTTAATTCTTTTCGATTTTTTGATTGGTAAACGAAAGATGTTTCACTTTCTATTGAGGGAAGCTGTTGCTGAGGGCTGAAATAATAATAAGTATAATTATATAATTGTTTATAATTTATGTTTATATATTTGTAGTAAAGAAATATAAAAATTTTGATCATATTGTGTATTATCTCCTTGTCGTCTTCCTAATAATCTTAATTTCATTGATGATATCTGATTATTTTTATAAGTTTCTCTGACAGTTCTAAAAAATTGTACTACTCTATTTGTTTCATCTAATATTATAATTAATTTTTGTACAATTGTCTCATTCAAATTATCAGCATTTGGAATTATAGCTATTCTGTTTTGAATTTCATTTTCTGTATCATAAATATATAATTGTGCAAATCTTAGGGGATTATTATCAATCGGAAGTAAAGATCCAATTAAATGATGTATTTGTCCAGAAATTTTAAAAATATATGGTCTTAATGAATTATTAATATCTGATTGAATATTTACTCCAAACAAAGTAAAAGCAAACATAAAATTATAAATTATAATATTTTTTTTCTAAAATTTGTACTTAAAGGTCCTCCATAATAATTTAATAATTCATCTAAAATTCATGGTGTTTTTTATTTAAAGGTAAGTTAATTTTTTCATTTTGACAACATAAAAAATATTTCGGTGGATTTGTACGTCGTATTCGTTCATTTTTCTAAACTAATGCTCCACAATATTGACATGTATAATTACAATCTCTGATATCTATATATTCACAATTTAGATCTGGGAAAAAAATTATATCATGTTAAAAAATTAAAAATAAATAAAATTTAAAATATTATAAATAATTTTTTAGTAAAATAAAAATTATATAAAAAATAAAAAAATTTTGAGATAAAGAAATTACTTTTTTAAAATGATGACGAACTACAACTTTCACAAAAAACATTTATTATTTCTTCATTTGTTGTTTCCATATTTAATTCTTCAAATTGATTGTCAAAAAAATATATATTTATTGATGTAGATACTTCATTTTATTGACATGACTTGAAGTCTTTTGACGCTTCAATTCTCTTAAATAATCAGCATCTTTGTCAACAATTTTTTCCATCTCCTGTCAAATGTTTTTTTTTTCCCCAAAACAAAGAGATAATAATATAAATATTGTTAGAAGGAAAAAATTATAGATATAAATATAAGACGGAAAAAATTTCCACTTAAACAATTTAAAAAAAAATAAATGAGCATTTAGAGAAGTAAAAAATTATAATGTAAATTATTAAAATAAAATATTAACTATAAAATTTTTTTATTCTAACAAATCAAAATAATATATTGTTTTGAAAATACTATTAATAATAAATAAAAATCAAAATAGTAAAAATTAAAAATATAAAAAATTTTCATTAATTAAATGGATAAAATTATAGAAAAAGTAAATATAATTTAAATATTTTTAAGTTTAAAGGATAATTGAGGGGGCGGGAAAAGCAACGATTTTGAACAAACAAATTGACGTTTTTGATGCTTTTTTACACCCAATTACATAAATAATAATTCCTTTAGAAATATACATTTATATTTCTTTCAATTTATCATAATTTTATATAATTTTTTTAGTGTCAAATTTCTATAAACTATTATATATATACAAATTGTATTTTTAAAAAATCTAACTAATTAAACAAAATTTATTTTTCTTATTTTATAATATGAAATTTTGTTCCTTATTTTTGTTGTAAATATATAAAATTTTTATATTTACAAATTTTAATAAAATATTTTTTGGTTTTCGGATTTGTAGTTTTTATTTATTTTTGGCACCATGACTTAATTGTAATAATATAATAGCTTTTCTTATTTAAAATTTTTTTGACAAATTATTTTAACAGTTTTTTAAACTAATTTATTTTTTTTACAACTATAAAAATTAATTGTATTAAATTTGTTGTTGTTTTCGGTGATAATTTTTTATTGTCAACATTTTATCATTTTTGTTGATAATTTAAAATATTGAGTGAATAAGATTTGATAATTTTATTTGGCACTTTAATAGTCAATTATTGATAGGCAAATAAAACTTAACCTTTTTATATAGGTATTTTGTTTTTTCTTACTAACATTTTGAAATAATTTTAGTTTTTTATATAATTATGAAATTTTCAATCTAAATAATTTGTCAAAACTATCTAAGAAATTAAATAAATCTTCTAAAATAAAAATGTATTGTCCTACTACAATATAACATAATATAAAAAAGTAAATCATACAATAAAAATTACAAAAATTACAAAATACAAAAAAATGAACTATACATTAAAAACTACAAACATTTGTAACTATAAAGAAATTTATACAAATAAATTCTCCAATTAAATCTAAATAGTTTACAATCTGAAAAAAAAAAAAGAAAGAAAGAAAGACTCCCTCGGCTAATAAAAATGGTAGGAAAAATGTATGAAAAGGAAAAAAAAAATTTAATGAAACAAAAAAATAATAACATGATAAAATATTTAAAAGGATAATTACATATTCAAAATCTAGAATCAATACAAAATCAATAGAAGGAAATTATGATTTATTACATAGCTCAGATCTCATATATCATAAGATTATTTATGAAGAATAGCTAAAATGTCATTCAACTTGTCTTCAATAGCTACCAGGTGAGATATTTGGGAATATCTATAGCATGAAAATAATTAATAAGTAGAAAAGGAACATAATGAAAAAAAAAATAGTAAAAAAACAATCAAGTAGTAAAAATAGTAAGAGATGGAAGAATCGGAAAAAACAGAAAACAAAACCGAAAATTGAAGTGTGGAAAACAAAAATAAAAAGAATAAGAGGAGATAGAAAATACTTGGAATACAAAACTGCAAACCTGAAAAAATTAAGAAGAAAATAAATACTAAAGAAATTAAGTAAAACAGTAATATATTGAATATGCTTTTAATATCCGAAGAAGATAGATTACAATTCTCAATATTCACAGCAACAATAAAGACTATCAAATAACATATAACAGTTATTCAACATACACTTTGAATAATATTAAATTCAGTAACATATACCAAATGAAGTAATATATCTGGTATATGGATTATATTATACATAAATGGAGATCATCATAGCATGTTATAAATTTCGGTTCAAAATTTGGTAAAAAAACATTTAAAATATCAACAAAACAAAACAAAGACAGAAAAGGGACGAAAAAAAAAAAACCAAACATTCATCACAACTACAATAACATTCACAGTACTTAAAAAAAAAAATCAATCATATAATATAATTATCTAACTTATAATAAGAATAATAAAAAAAATATTCCAAAAAACTAAGATTAATATTATAGTCAGAGATGGGGGAGAAGAGAAAAGACACAAATGGAGAATTAAAAAAAAAAACAACATACAATAACAAAACTATTTGCCATATAGTATCATTATAATACTAATAACAATAATTATAAAACAAATAATATTAATACAGTAAACGAAAAATAAATTCCAATTAAGAGTTATAAAGATGAATAGTACCTGATTAAAAATAATAGTTTTGCACAGAAATGAAGATCTCAAGATGACTAATTTTCAACAAAGAGTAGAAGAGATGATTTGGGGTAACAATTAAAGAAAGTTCAAAGAAGAGCAATTAAGAAGGTAGTAAAGAAAAAATAATGGTAAGATATGAGAATGAACTAATAAATGAGTAGAAAAGTATTTATAAGAGGAAATATGGTAAAAAATTTAGTTTCAAAAAGTTTCACAAAAAAGGTCAGTCAAAAAGAGAAACAATAAATTTTCCATAGATATAAAGACAAAAATACATTTACTCACAGTAAAGCTCAAAATGAATGAAAATTAAAAATATTAATTACAAATTTAAAGATATGAAAAATCTGAGTTAAAACAATCATCAGTCTGTAAAAAAATAGATGCAAAACAAATAGCCACATTCCAAGCAAACTAAATTGATAGAGAAGCATTGAATGCTCATGATAGATTAGCAAAAACAGAAGATAAGATAGAAACTAAATGAATAATCTAGAAAATAGAGTAATCAGAAAATTTAAGAATCCATTCAATCCTAACTAAATCAAAAAATTGAAACATTAAATATAACACAAAATCAGAAACGACAACAAATTTGTATACATAATCACCACACTATTAGCCGAGGAGAAAAATGACAGAAAGAAAAAACATACAAACATTACAGAAACATAATCTTCAATCTCCTGCTCCATATTCCCAAGCAGCTATCTCCATAGCATTCTCGGTGCAAGTTTGACAAAAAAAAAAAAAAAAAAAAAAAAAACAGAAATGAAGAACTCGAAATTAAATGATGTATGAAAAAAAAAAAAAGACACAAAAAATTACTAACAGAAATACAACAAAAAAAAACATACCTAAATTTTTTATTGGAGTCCTTATATTTAATTGTATGGCAAAAAGAGGGCGAAAAAATTTATAAAAATTAAAACTTAAACTTGTAAAAGAAAAACTAAACAACAACTAAAAAAAGTCAAAAAACCTAGAATTTTTTTTTCTATATACAGTGAGAGAAGAAACAAATCGAGACAATACAAAAAAAACTCCAACAAACAAAACAAAACCAACCATAATTTTTTTTTCTACATACATACACGGGTAGTAAAATATAGTCAACAAAGCCAAAAATTTTTTTTTCCTATATACGTACACGGGTACGAAAAAAATAATTGAAAAAAGCCAAAAAAAAAATCAGATCACAAATAACAATAGTATAATGACATTCCAGCCAAAAAAAAAATTTAAAACCAACATTACATCTACATTATGCAAAATGATGAAAAATTATGAAAGCACTAAGAGAAAGAGGCAAAATGAAAAAATTCAGAAAATAATATATGAAAAATCGAGAAAAAAAGATAAAAATTTTACCAATCAAAATTAGATACACGTACTCAAAAATGATAAAAGATTAACGGATAAGGAAGGAGAACAACAAAAATAAGAAATCAGAAAAAGAAATGCAGAACCAAAAATCCACAAAAAAAAAAAAAAAAAATCCAAAACAACAAATAGAAAAGAAACAAAAACACAAAAAAAAGATGAAAAACATACCACCAAAAATAGAGGGAGACCGGTCGAGAAAGCAAGAGGAAGTGAAAATGGGGATTCGACACCAAAAACCAAAATACTGAAAAAGAAAAAACAAAAGAACATGTAAAGCAACCAAGACAAAAAAAAAAAAAAAAAAAAAAACCCAAAAAAACTGAACAAAACCCAAAAAAACTCCAAAAATGAAAATCTAGAGTTTTAAAAAATTTATTCATATTCCAGAAAGAAAAAACAGTGTATTCCGGGAGGGAAAAAATTTCCCATCAACAATAGATGCACATAGTATAAAATAATGAAAGATTAAGAGAAAAATAAGAAAAAGAAAAAAGATGAAAAAATCGACAAAAAACATATGAAAAATCCCAAAATCCAAAAAAAAAAAAATACCGATCAACATTAGATACACATGCTCAAAAATGATGAAATATCAACAAAGAAGAGAGGAAAAAAAAAACAACACTACAAAATCCGGAAAGAAAAAATTCCACAACCAAAAATCCAAAAAAAAAAACCCAAAACAACAAATAGAGACAGAAAAAAAACACGATAAACATGAAAAACATACAACCAAAAATCAAAGGACACCGTCGATTGAACCAAGAAGAAGCGAAAATAGGATTTAGACACCAAAACCCTAAAAACAGTGAGAGGCGGCAAGCAAAATCCCAGAAACAGAGAGAAGAAGAAAGAGAAAGAAAAAAAAATCCAAAAATGAGAGAGAATAAACCAAGAGAGTGAGAGGTGGCGACCAAGGCAAAGGGAAAACCCAATTTTTAGGGTTTCAGGGGCAAAATTAGAAACTCATTGTACAAAGAAAGCCGGTAGAAGCAACCAGAGGGGCAAAAGCAGAAAAACACCCAAAAAAGGGTAGAGGCGGCACTTTACTGTGCAGTCGGACTTCCAACACTGAGCTGCGAGGGAAAAACCGTAAATATACTATACATAAACAGTGTTTAGTCCATCCTTTTAGTATATGTATTATATGATCATTTTAGTACTATCTTCTTTGCTAAATAATGCGGTTATTTATTTATTTATTTTTTTGGTGCAAAAACTTATGATAGAAAGTGTAGTTTTACCAGTAAGTATTATTATTTCAATTATTAAATTAATTTTTTCACAATCTGATCTATAAGTGTCTGCATTAAAAATTTACAATAGAACATATATAATTACTTTCAATCATAAATCAGACTATTAAAAAGTTGATTCAAACTCATAATCGTTATATACAGTAAATTAATCACTAGACCGGACAACACTCTCTTGTGATTCTAAGATAACAATCGTACCGGTTGAGTGAACCGTAGACTCCAGTAAATCCCATTTATTTGACTCCGTCCATTAAACTTAGGAGATGTGTACCATATTCGCAAATGGGACTAGGCGGCACCTAGTCTCTTTTAGGGAGTCTATGGTATGTGCTCAAGTCCACCCCAGATGGTAGACTTGTATACTACTAGTTGTATACCAATCTTCTCGACTGATTACAGGGAATTTGTAAGCTAGCAAATGGACCCAATAGACATATATGATACAAATTCTAACAATTATAGATAAATAAATTTGATTTATCCATTCAATTATTATAGAACTTCAGTGCTACTTTGTTAAAAGCTGGAAGTTGCACTCTTGATTATATATATTACTACAAAAAGCCTATACTCTTTTGTCTACAATACATAACTATATGTGATATCTCATAAGTATCCATAACTATTTCAAGGACAAGTTCCGTTTTGCTTTGGTCCAAGATCCAAAAAACCAATCCTCTTTTGTCCATTATACATCATTATTATATACAATATCTCATAGGGTATTCAGAATCAAC